>JAGSMT010000199.1:600000-1115272 GCA_029286875.1 Lamproptera curius
AATTCAGTGCACTATTCTTATCTCTGTTTATATTATTTTGATTTGTTGGTGGTAGTTTTGCTAGTATCAAATAATCCTTTAATATTTTAAAAGGACAACGATTCATTTAAAAATATATGTTTTCAATAACAATTCAATTTTCATTCCTTTTACTAGAAAAGATCTACTAGAATAGATCCTTCCTGTCCTAAGTTATACATAGTAAAGTTTAGTGTTATATTATAATCTAAAGGACTGATAGATTTAAGTAAGAAGAATGATTATTATCATTACTAATAGTTTTTTTTACCTATAAATTGCACTTGTTTTGAGGTCACTTGTTTAATTATATAGTCATTCATTCTAATAAGACTAATCTAAAAAAAACAAATAATAATTATTAATAATTTACACCAAACCCACACTAATATTTGGCTAACACAATCACTAACACAGTTACTTTTTAATTGTTTTGCTATCTCTCCTAGTCTCACGCAAGATGGCGCTTGAAAAGATATTTCGTGTTGTCATTTATGATACTATATAATTTATTTTACTTAGATTGACTGCGATATATTTAAAAATATCCTAACTTGTAAGACTTCTATAATGGTAAATTACATTTTTATTCATAATATGGATGCTTTCATTGCTTTTATAATAATTTTCACCTTATATATTTTTTTACGATTAGGTCGCATTACGTAGTACAATTTTCTTGTCATCACATTTGATTACATATTTACAGTAATTCTTGCAACTTACAATAAATCATGTTTATCACTTTGGTTTTCGTTGATGGCAACACTAGACGTCTTCTCAATCGTTGCTCTGTGATCGAAAGCTGCAAGGTCCCGCTGTAACACGCATAATCACCGGCTTTTCGTAACGGCACCCGCTTTCCATGCACCCATTGCATCATCCCCCATTACAATTCAAATGATTTGTCCATTAAACCCTGTATCGGATTCCGTTTTTGTCATCTCTCTCCTGATAGATTTTGTCGCCTGATATTTTTGGGCGACTTTCCGAGGGATTTTTTTAAAATGTTTTTTTTTTACTTTTAGTGTACTAAAAAACAATAAAAAAGGGTTGTGGAAAAAGACTCGTATTAAAGGAATTTTTATGGAATCTCCCTCAAACGGAGCGATACGTGGAGCTCTTTTTGGCATTTTTTTTTTAATTTTCTTTTATTATTATTTTCTGATTGATTCTAAAATATATTCAATAACCTTGAAAAAGTGTATTTATAATTGTAAATTATTGGGTTTTTGTTAGAATGTATATTTTATTTATTTTTTTCTTGCCAAAAGGGCTCTATGTGATTTTTTTTCAATTAGGTTCGATTTCCTTTTAATATTTGTTTGTAAATAATTCTAATACATATATTTTTTTACACTTGTCTCTGTCTCTCACTAGCCACCGTTATCCGATTAACCCATTCGTTACTGTCTCTATCATTGTCGATTTTTGTGTTTTTTTTTATTATTTTTTTTTATTCTTATTCTGTATATGATTTTAAGGTTATCTGTATAATTCACTTGACTGCTCGTTACTTGTATGTCCCTCTAAATCCGAGTTCCGACTTTTTTGGTGTCGTTTACGATTTGATTTTTTATTTTAACATATATTTTTTTTATTTTTATTTTGATTTTTTTTTTCAATTGTCTGGTCTCGCGTCGAAACAGGGGATGCACGATGCTATAACCTCCTACCCTCCCTAATTCGTAGAAATTGACGCACAATTTTTCTCGATTCGTTTCTCGATTTTTTTTTTCGTTTTATTTTTCCTTTTCTCTATGAACAGACGATTAACGTACGCGTTTGACTCGGTCGATAGATTAGTGTGAGAAAAATAGGACGACTACATTTATTGCGTAATTCGAAGCATGCTGTAATCCCCTTTATAGATATGCTAAAGTCAATGTATTTCTTTTTTTTTTCAATTTTGCCTACGTTGAAGCGCCTACGCTTTGAGTGTAGCTTAGTGTTATAGAGGAACCTAAATTAAGTAAGTATTGCCGTTTTTTTGCTGAGGATTTCCCGCCTCGTAGACACTGAGAGGTGTACGGAACTATAGTTATAAATAATAGTGTAATAGTTAACAATCTCACGTGCATCCCCCTTGTTTTGCGGAGATCGATATATTATTCCATCCCTTCCCCCCCCTTTTTTTTTATAACCGTACGCTTCTACTAACGTTAGTCGCGAAGTATACCGTTTTTTTTCAATTATTATTTGTAACGTTTTTTTATTTTTTTTAGTTTTTTTTTTCTTATGTCTCGATTAGTGTTAGTCCCTTTTTTTCTTGTCTATCCACAACCCTTCGTTGAACTGTTGCAACGTGACGGAACTTATTGTCTCGATATTGAGGGAGTGCTTTATAGTATTGTGCATCTATGTTCGACGGCGCGAGAAAGGTTCTCTATGAGGGTTGCCATTTCGTTGCATTGTTCGTCCGCCATGTTTTTTTTTTTATTTGGCGTACGCTCTTTTCGCTCGCGACGGTGGCAACCCCAAAATTAGTGTGTTCGTTGTTGGTTTTCTTTTGACGTAAACGCGGAAAAAAGTCACAAGGCACGAGGGAAGGCGGAGCGCTGGTGCAAGAGGGTACCCCGGTGGTCGATAGTGTACACTCACCAAGTTGAAATTGATACGCAGGTTGAATCAGAACCCATGATGGACGATGGACGGTGCGCCGTGTCCCGCGATGAAGAGGAGATAGAATAAATATATACAAATATATATTCATATTCATAAATATATATATACGGATAGGAGATAATGTGCAAATAAACTGGTTATGCTTAATTTATACATACTGTATTGGTTTTTGTTTATTTTTCGTTTGGACGGTTAAATTTTTTTCTTTTTTATATATATATATATATCTATTTACGATTCAGGGTAACGTATCGGAGTTGTGACGATGTTATTTTTTGATTGCGCAGAAAGAAATTACATGTAAACTACAGACATATAGATCGTTTTGTGTATTGACTAATGTTATTTGTATTGATTCATGATTGTGTATGCTGATGGACGATTCTAATAGAGTTATGATTATTTTTTATTGAACACGGATAGATATGTTGGTTGGGTGCGTGTGTGATCGATCGATTTAAATGGACGTTGTTATGACTAGAGCGCGGCGACGTATCTAACGCTACATTTTATGTACACGTGTTCCGGTTTGAAGGCTTCCGTTTGGTCTTTTCAGTTAAAATTTGTGATTTTTATGTTTGAAATAATTTCTTTCGTAGCGTTCGTAACTAGTCCCGTCGCGTCATGCATTTCATTGTAGTGTTAAGTTGTAACCGTTTCGACATTCCATGATATTTTCATTGTACCCTCTATTTTTGAATTGTAGTAAATGCACAAAAGTTTATATCGTGTCGGATATCCTTCGATCGATATGATAAACGACGCTTCTAATGATACGGTTAACGGAGAGTTGTCTGTATTGAGGAGAAAATTCCGTGACCCGTTTCTACTAAATCTTTAGCAAAAGGTAACGTGGTGAAAATGTGTCGCGATTTACATACATTTATTGTTCAGACAATTTAAGCATGGAATATATGTGAACAAAGTAAAACCATAGTAACGAAGTGATCTCGTATGTTTGACGTTGTTTTGAGTCTAATGTCAACTAGTGGTTGACATCTCGGTGACAGTTCATCAAAAAGGAATATAATTTTTTATCTAATCCGTTGCTAAGTCGTTTTCGATTTGTTTTTGATATTGAACGTATCATCTCAAGTCTCTTAAGCGGTTAAATAGTTTGACTACATTCAGTTGAGAAAAGTATACTGAACTCGACTCTAAATAGGTGTAGTAAACCTGTGGTAACGAAGTGGTGTCATGCGTCTAGTGTTCTTATAGATTAACTGTAAATGAGATGTCAATCACTGAGTGACAGCCGACTAATGACAACGTCATACGTACGACTGTTGCTTTGCTTTGTTTATATTTATTTCTGGTCTAAATTCGACAATCCATAGACTAAAACACGTCTTGATGATGACGTTAAAGTTATTATTATAGTGAAAAGTGTTTACTGTAAATATGTCAGTGTTCGGTAACTTTTTGACAGATTGTATAGCATCAATTTGCGATTTAATAATTACACAATCCGTAATTATGTTAATAATTTTTCTTCAAGTAATTGTTTTGTTGATTGAATCGTTTTAGAATATATCTTTGGGTTGTTACAGAGACATTAAATAAGTCTAATATAATTTATTCAAGTAAGTAAACACAATTGAATGTTTAAACTTTACCTGGACTATAAAGCGTTGACTATTTAAATTAAAGCGATAACAATAGGAACAAGCAAGCAACTAATAGGAACGCTCTTTGTTTGATTTAGTTATTTCATTTACATAGATTTCGGATATTATAGGCCGTAGGTGTGGTCTTTTTTTAACAATAATTGATACCAATCGATTCATGTCTCAATTTTCTTCATGTACTTCGTTTCTAACAAGATTAGTTTCACATTTAAAATCAATATGAAATTCGTTTCGGATTTAAAAACTTGTCGGAAAATATTTTTTTTTACGGATTGTGTAGTTATTTATAATTTGTATAGCTATTATACGCGATCGTGCCGTTGGATAATTCGCTGTCTGAAATTGGCATTTTCTGGATCAAATGAGATACAAAATTGATGCAATCTATCTGACCCATAAGGTAACGAAGTGGTTTGATACGTCTAGCGTTGTTAGATATTCAAATTGTAACCCTGGAAAGGGTCGATGTCTGGTATAATTTTAAATATTTGTGAATTGATTAAACGCGATAAAATCCGTAAAAAGTGTTCGCGTAAGCAATGGAATATCAAATGCTGATGATTGAACGTTAAATCTAAAATTGTATCACATATCTACAACAAATTATTGAAATTGTAAGTTCAAAAGTTTTTGATTCATTTAAGGCTCTGTCGAGCTCTGATCGCCAAAGTCGTGAATCCACCTCGGGTTCGGAAATTTTAACCTGTCCATAGAAGATCTCCGCGGTCGTCATTTCAATCTAAATCTATATATATATATATATATATAAAAGAGATTCCCACTTTTATATTGACTCATCACGTTATCTCTGGAACCATAAGGCGTAGCGACTTGAAATTTGGTAGGAATTAATTCCTTTCGCCGAGTAGAGGTCAGCTAAGAACGGATTTTAAAAAACTCCACCCACAAGGGGGTGGGGGGGTTTTGTTGGGGGGTTGCTAGTGTTTAATAAATAATTTGCAAGCATCTTAATACACAGTTTAAGTAGAAGCATGCCTTGTTCGTAAATTTTCATAATAATATGTGGAAACAACGTCATACGTACAAACCTCTTCGTTACCACAGGTTACCGTTTCTGCATCGAATTCATGTCTTATGTAGTGTTAGTATAGGAAATAAAACTATTTTCCATACGGTGTCTAGGGACGGGTATCTATTTTTGCGATTTGAAAACGTTTTGATATTCCTAATTTGAATCGATCCTTGACTATTTTTCGTAAAATCTAAATCACCGTTGATGATGATGATGTGGTTTTAAATGTGTTTTTTTTCTATTTAGACTAGAGAACTTCCATATTTTCTTATTACTCATTATTAGGGTATACTTTAGGATATAGTGATTTATATAAATTTGTACATATAACGTACGTGCGATTGGTGTGTGTTGGACGTTGCGTACTTTTTAATATATATATATAAATATATGTATGTATGTATGTAATTCTCAGAGTTTAAAATATGTGAGTATTATATAAATTTGCAATAACACAATTTATTTATATATCGATGGCTTATTTTTTTTTTTATACGTATATCGCTTGTGACACGTTTTTCGTCGTCTGAGAAAGAAATAACAGAAAAATCAACAATATCAATCGACACATTGACAAAAATAACATCGCAGAGTTATAAGATTCTTTTTTTATGTATTCTTTTCATTCGATCCTACATAGTTTTAACGTTTAATTATATAATTGATACTTGCGATTGTTCCTCGATGTGTTTGTTATCTGTGTCCGTTTGTGATTAATTGATTGTTTGGTTGTTTTTTTTTTTTAAATCGACATTAGAGTTAAGCGAATTTTTTTACGTCAGTATTTTTCACCTTTGTATTTTACGACTGCATCGAAATGTGATGTTAAATGTAAGTGAACCGATTCACAGGACACACAAAGAAACTTTGTTATAGATATTGTTGACTATAAGTCGACCGCGACTGTCTGCGTGAAATTATTGCAACAGAACTGCAACACGTATATTATCTATACTACGTTGGTCCTTATAGGGTTAGGCTTAGTCCGTATATTTTTTCACGATGCTCCTCAATCGGTTATAGATCTATTGAAAAAAAAGTTAATGCCAATATATAACTCTTTATATTTTTTCCTCTGTCATTTATATGTAGAAACTTTTACATATAGGTTATAGAGTTTAAACTCTAGGGTTTAAAATTAAAATTGTTACAACTTGGCATTGACCTTTTTTAATAGGTTTAGAACCGGTTTAGGACTAACGTGAAAAAGTATTCGGACGATCTTTAAATAAGGACCAACTTAATGTATACAACATTCATTTTAAACAGTCTCATCTATTAATTAAAATTGTTTTAGTTTTACATACTGTATGCATATAAGTGAAGAGTTATTTGGGACTTGAACATATAAACATATATTTATATTAATTTGAAAAACAACAAATAATAGAAAGGTGAAAGTTATTGGGTGCTGAATAAAAGTGGAACCGTTTCGTTTGAGATACAGACGATATATCTATTTCTATGTGGTCGTATCATAGTTTTGTATAACCGATGAATGATTTATCATTGTATATATAAATATTGACTGATTGTATGTCGTGTACGCTCATTGATCTTCGTTTGAGGACTTGCGCCTTTTACGAAGCAATGTTATTCTTTTTTTTTAATCGAGTACATTTGTAAACGCTTCCAGTATTATGATTATGTGAAATATTCATTTGACAGTATTGTAATCGATCGATGTTATATCAGACACATTGGCGTATTTTGTTCTATATAAACAGGAAACTTACAAATGTTCCAGAAACTTATTCTTTGTGATGTATTTAATTTTTTTAATCTGATCGGTTTACCATGAAAAAAGATTTTCAAAATCGTATTCACCTTTTGACAGAAGTCACTTTGACGTTTCATGTCAATGATCAATGGACGATTGTCAATGTTATATCATGTCATGTATAAGTTTCTTCCATTTGGATATTATGTATCGATTTGAGAGCGTTTGTCGAAGTGTGTTTTGTTTTTATTATTATTATTATTTTGTGAAATGAACGTCGTTCCGGATTGACATGCGAGTGTTGCGCTTCCCTTCCAATTAACAGATTCTTTTTGATTAACATAACAACGTTGTTTTATTTATGCGTCCACCCCGTTTTACCCCTTTATAGGTTGAGAAGACATCGCGCGAAGAGTTGTGCTCGGAGCGATTTTGATGCACAGATTAAATAGGCATTAGCTTTTTTTAATCCGGTCACGTTGCAACAGTCTAGCTTATTAATTGCCAGTATTCAGAGCATTTCTCTAACAAAAGCTAGCTCGTGGCATTATTTTTTAGTGCTATGATGAAGTGTTTCGAGTTATATATTTGTTTAATATTATATACGAATATTTAAAACGATGGAAAATTGTTATTCCTTCGCCGTAATATGAAAGGATGTTGCTTTCATCAGCCTATCCGTGTTGGGTGAGTCGACAGGGCGTCAGAAACCGCGCATATTTTCCTCCTTGGACATCCAGCGGAGGTAGGGGAGGGGAGGAGGGTGTTTTCTTTTTTTATAAATGAGAATGTTGTTTTCCTTTTGGTGTTGACCCCCCCTTTTTAAATATTTGACCTTGAGATGCTGTCCCTTTGGTTGTGAGGTTGCGACGCGTAGTGCGAGTTTGGGTGGCGAAAGGTCATATGGGTGGATAATATGAATAAGGGTATATTGAAAAAGAAATGGTTAGTGGCCTATATAGCCGATTGGTTTGTATTTATGAGTATACGTATAGTTTTGAATTCCATATATGTTTACTGCTATTATATATTATAGCGGAGGATTTATAGACATACTTTGTATAATATATATTTTGTAAATTTGATAGCCGCATAGTAACCGCACTACGTGTCTGAACGGAGACTTTCGTGTTGTTTTATTTTGTAATAATTTATTAACGAGTAGTTTTTTTTTGACTATTTGATTGATCGTCTTACGTCTGCTAGAGTTTTGACTAATCTTATTAAATTTAAATTTATAAAACGATGAAAAATTAATAATCGTGTGATGTTTTACAATTAATATTGATTTTTGAATTAATTTTCGGTGATATTTCTAACGTTTTGGCGTTTTGATTTTGTTGATTCCTAACAAAGAGTGTGCATTTGTTTTTATTTGGTAAAATTACTAAATTGGACGAGGGTGTCGTCATGTATAATGGCATTGATAGCAGCATCGATAAACAATTTGGCCTTCCATAACCTTAACTTCAGTGTTTCATCACGTCTTTGAAGTTTTTGTCAAAAGATATTTTTTTAAAGTGGTGTATATTGTATGGTTTACCCTTGAAATATTTGATCTAAATTTTGTTATTTAAAATACAATTTTAACTTTTTATAATTTCATCATAAACATTTAAAAATGGTTAGTACAAGCCTCGAGTAAAATATCTGTTACAACATTATTGTTGAGGAAGAGCTTGAGATATCAACAATACAGTTCTGTGTGCAACACAGTTTCTTAGAGTTTTTTTAATGCTTTTCTTAAACGACATGTACATTTTAAATTGACGTTTTTGATTTGTTATGCTAAAATAAACTCAATTTTTTCTGTAATCTTTGCCCGGATGTCAACTTGACAAGTTCAAGGGTGGTCGTCTGACAATGTAACATCTGGAAAATCAATTTGACCTACCTTATATTTGTGTATTTTTACATCATAAATACTAAAGAAAGGTAAGTGATTATGCTTACAATTGGCACGGTGTGTCTGTCACCCATCATCATGCGATCGTTTGCATGCTCCGTGTATGCGCTTTCCATTAGAGTTGTGTGCGTGTGTGTGTGTTTATCTTTTTTTTATCTAACTCACCCAGTCTAGATTGTACTGTACCGAAGTCGAATAGGATCTTGATTAGTTTGATGACAAATTAGTCATCAGGAATGTCCAAATTTTTATTGATTTATATATAGTTCTTTCGTATCGTTGCAGAATTATTGTTTTTATCTTTTTTGCTTCGACCGTTACAGTAATTTTTTTTATTGTTTAAAAACTTTGGAACATCTTAATCGACTTTGGTACGGCTGATTATTTCGTCACGGTTAAAGTTTCGATTTTGATAATTACGTGCTAAGTAATCACGGCTAGTTTAAATTTACTTTACATGTGGTTGTACCATCACTCTTGCATTGATTTCTTCTTCACCTTTGTCACATTTGGATGATACATGGACGTTAAAGTAACAAACATAACGTCCAATAATAACTTTTTGATTACGGTTGTTATTGAGAAGAATACAATTGTAATTTTTGTTTAAACGAAAGTTTTATATCTGATGTTAATTAAGTTAATCGTGATAATCAGCTGTTTTGTTTTCACTATCCCACGGGCGGTACCCACGGTCCCCGCCTGGCCCTTTTAGTTTTAGTTTTTATGTTTTTCTGTTTTTAGGCCATTGGAGGGTACAACTCCGAAGCATGCGGTAGGAGCTAGTCCACAAGCCCTGCTTGGGTAATTATTCCTTTATATTTGTCTCTCGTCTATACAAGATGCCTCTTTATTATCTATGGTCTCTGCGACAACCCTAGAAGTACTGGCCGTTTCTAGAATCTTAATGTTTTTTTGTTTGTCTAAAATTTTGTTACGTCTGTCTGTATGCATTCTATAGTTGCAACTTTTTTTTGTTTTGTTTAACATATATTCAACACGTAACTCTATACATAAATTATAGATTTTTCCGTTTTGAAGTAAATTTGTTTGATGATAACGTCATTTAACATGAACGATGATGCTTGCATTAAACTCAAAGCTGCCTTGATTTCATCCTCTAACAATTGCCGCATTTCATTATAGTTAAGTTGTTACTTATTTAGTGTTATTGAAAATTATCTCTTTATATATGAAATTTGAAATTATTTATATTACCGATTGAAATTAAATAATTGTAATTAAAATCGAAATATTTATCACAGTCTAAACGGCATTTAAACTGTAAAGTATAAAGTATTAGTTATTTATTAAAATATAAATGTAAGAAAATTAAGAATTAAAAATGGAACACGGAATATACCGTTTTTAATAATGATATAAATGTTCAATGTTTATCTATTGACTTAGTAAACAAGATGATAAGCCGATGTGCTAGAATTTTCATAGATTTTAAGAGTGTGACTAACTTTTGAGGGTTACGGCGAAAATATTAGCCCACATGCATATGCAGGGGTTTAGTGTCAAGAATGGTAATGAAAATCTTTTTGGCCATGAATAGGCTGTTACGCTGATGAAGACAAAAGGTTTGGTTTAATGGGTATAAGCTTTAATATTGATAGTAAGTGAAAAACAATGTTCAAGGGACCATAAAGTCGTCGTCATTTCCCTCTGATCAAGAAGTCTGAGTAAATGCTTAGCTCAGGTCTAAGTGTGGTCCACCATCGTGTTGTGTTGGCAGGCAGGGAAACGAGGAGCAAGTGAAGCCGCGCGTGCTCCGCTTCACATGGAGCATGAAGACCACCTCCTCGAGGGACCCCAACGAAATTATGGCCGAAATACGAAAGGTTAGTACTGTTACGGCTTTTTGTTTTCTAGTGACAGATATTTTTCTATTGACCCATGTAAATACTACGTAATTGTCTATTTGCTGGTCCATTTTAGCTATAAAAGATTTCTTAGACACGTTTTTATTTAATAATAATTTGGTAATCCCGATTATTATAAATAAACCAGTTTTAATTAAATAGAAAAATAGAAATTTATATACAAATGGAAACGTAGGTACTAACAAATATGGGCTAAAAATAGTCCCTTGTGGAACTCTTACAGTTGAATCGAAAATAAGCAATATATTTGGTTTACTGCCTTTTTACCGTAAATATCGTACCTTTATCGTTTGTAAACATCGTATATTCCAAAAGTTTAGGCCAATATTCCATAGTCTGTGACCTTAATTAATATGAATGTTGGTATCAAATGCTTACGTTAAATCTTCAGGTGCTAGACGCGAACAACTGTGACTACGAGCAGCGTGAGAGGTTCCTATTGCTGTGCGTTCACGGCGATCCAAATGCCGATTCTCTGGTGCAGTGGGAGATCGAAGTGTGCAAGTTGCCTAGGCTTTCGTTGAACGGTGTCAGGTTCAAGCGGATATCCGGTGAGTGTCTTTGTTATAATGGTTTACTTTTATACGTTGTAGTATCCGAGGATGGATATATTTTATTTAATACATGAATGCTTTTTGAAAAAATGTCTATTTGAGTGTGCCTAATAGTCAGTCATAGAATTCACAACTCATCATTCGTAACTGCCTTTAGAAATTGAAGGTCATGGGTTCGAATCCTGCGGGGACTCAATAAATTTTGATTGTTATTTCCTAGTTGGTAAGGGCGATTTGGGCCGATCACCCAATTGTCTGAAAAGTAAGAAGATCCATGCGTCGGATTGGCATGTAAAAAGTCGGTCCATCAACCAACCTGCATTGGACCAGAGTGGTGGGATTATGGTCCAAAACACCCTAATAAAGGATAGGGGTTTATTAGAGGAGGCCATGTACAGCAGTGGACAATCACAGGCTGATGATGGATGTAAAAGATCCTTGTGACAATAGCCTCAGTAATTCCTTAATAAGGGTTAACTAGATTAATATTATTGATTTCAATTTTTTTGGATTTTTATCGTCGTACTAAATTAAAAAGCGGGTAGTTTCCGTATCGCTATCTATTTTAAAATTGTTTGTTTACACAAATGCAACTATTTAATTTCAAAGACTATTTTTATGAGTTTGGGAATAGTGCATTTTGAGCTGGATAATTTTTCTTTGTTTTTTTAAAGTTTTTTATTAATCTAATTCAGGCACCAGTATCGGCTTCAAGAACATTGCCTCGAAGATAGCGAACGAGCTCAACCTGTGACTGCCCGCAAACGCCCCGCGCCGCCGCCGCGCCCCACGCGCCTGCCTGGTAGGCTGTTATTGATGTTTGCGTTATTTTTAGCTACAAATTGGAGGAGTTTCGTTTATCTCTTCGAAAAATAGTATAGATTGTAAAGGAAAATTTCAGATTATGATCGTTCTCTCAACGTTTATTACTAGATCTTTTAGTCGTAACAGAATTTCTTTGATAGATTTTATTGAATTATAGGACCTTTACTAGAAATTTAAGGTATTCCATAGAACTAATATGCTAAGCCTATATATGTTATGAATAGACATCATAATAAAAATAATAAAGAGGTATAATGTGATGGATAATTATAGTATAGCAAGTTTTCACAGTACGTTAGATATTTACAGTACGGATATTCGTTGTATGGTGGATATTCCTAATAAAATGGACATTCGCACTGTTGTTGCTGTTTGTAACATTTCGCTAGAGGACTTAACCTTATGTGCACCCTCATTGCAGTGCGACGAGCCGCCCCCGCCGCCGCCGCTGCGTCGCGGCAGCCTCCGCCTGTCCGCCGAGGACATGGTCTCCGTGGCGAACGGCGGCGCCGTCACGCCGTCGGGGGCGCTGCGCCACTACCTGCAGCGGCCGCAGCCGCGCTCCTCGCTCTCGCTGCGCGCGGACAGCGCGGAGCCGCACACGCCGACCGTACGCACGCCGCGGCGGTCCGCGTGCGACTGCCCGCCCGCCGAGATCATTCCGCCGCCGGATCTGTTCGATTTCTGACTGGCCGGCGTGATCGAAAGGTTTTCTTTTTTATTTAATGGTTTTATTTTCACGCCCGAACACATGGCCAGTGACACGTTCGAGATGTGTTTTGTACGGAATTGTTTTGGCATAAAATGGTGCCGGTGTTTTTTTTGTGTTATGCTCAAATCTGTATACAGTCTACGCATTTTAAAAAGTTTAAGTGTTAATTGGAATATTATTTTTTTAATTTTGGTATTAATAACGTGGTCACCATTTCTAAATTAGAAATCTGTCTCCGTTCGAAAATGAACTATTGTTGAATAGCTACTATGTTATACATTGACATAGTATAATGTCAATGTATTATATTGTAAAATTCATAGTGAGTCCTCATAATGCAGTACAATGGCTGAATATGCCACCGGCACCTAACGATACATTAGTATCGTTTTTTTATCTGTTGTATTTTAATCGAATTCTTTTTTCAAATGTAATTTATAATTTTTAATGTCAGCGTGATGTTTTATTGTTTTATGGATGTTATTTGTTAGATTGAGCAGCAAAGGCGGTATGCTGCAGCTCTTGCAATGTTTATATTTTTAATTTTACAAATTTCCCTCTCTCACTCTCTCTGTATTTATTTTATAGTAGAATTTTACAATTTACTTCCAGAATACTCTTAAAAAAATGTATGAGATGAAAGTTTTCAGCAGCACCGCCTTTTCTGCTATAATGAAATAATTGTTAAATAATCACTGGGTTTCAATTAAATGTAATAGAGTAATGAAAAAAAAACTTTTATATCGAATATAATCAATGGCGGGAAAATCACAAGGGCGATAAAATGGCGGACGTTAAAAGAAAACTCGCGGGCTCACACAAATAAATAATCGTGTTATAGAATATCTTTTATTATTTAATAATGTCAATAATTCAATTTACAATTCTAATTAATTAATTAATTGTAAATATGTTTTCGCGAGGTCATATAGTGTTGTCAGACTAATAACGAAATCTCCCGATTGTTGCTAGTAGGTTAAATGTCTCTATGGGCAGATTGTTTTTTTTGAACACGTGAAAGTTCTCAGCGAAGGGAATTGCTTGAAACGCTACGTTAAGCTTGGAATCGTCTCCGACGGATAGTGATGTGCCAATAAACATGTATCGAAACAACAGGCTAGATGTGTTGACGTGCGCGGGAAAGTTATCGATGTTTTTGTATAAATCAAATTACTAGGTCGATAATGCGAATGATGTTTGTAGGTACCCGTACTCTATCATCTCTCACATATTTACTTTGAGTCTGTAACTGACGCGGTTCGTATAACGAAATGTTTGGGTTTTGCGTTTATTTTGTTTTCTCGGTCTGTAATACTGAAAATATTAATGAACAATGACAGTATGGTGTCCCGCGTCGGTTATGAAAAATCTTAATGCTTACAGCTTACTTTATCGCATATTTTAATTAACGGTGTAACAATGTACAAAGTGAGTTTGCGCTCAAGTTACAATTTAGCTTAGTCGTTAAACGTAATTTACTTTCCGTACTGCAATGACAATTGTGTGTGGTGGGTGCGTGCACATGTGCGCATGTCGACATGTACGCACGTACTTGTTTTGCATGTGAACATGTGGATATGAATACGCACTTGTGTTTGCGTTTGCATGTCTACATGCTTGTGCACATGTGTACATGTCCACATGCGTGTGCATGCAACCGCGTCGGCGTTGTGTGAATCCATTATGTGGACAGATTCTGTCGGGTCATGATACGTGTGAGGGGCAATAAATAACTTGTGTTGTGAATTTGTTCGTCTTCGATAGATATACATTAATACACTAGACGCTATCCTCCGCACATTAGGGGGCACAATAGTTCACGATGCATCGTTAAATTGCAGAGCCTAACTTCAATGTACAGAGCTTTCATCAAAGTTGATTTCTAAGTAAAACTACCGATAGATTCCGCAAAGAACTCTAAACATGTTAACATGCACGCGTGCTACGTCATAAATTAATAAAGGTTAGGTTCTAAATCGGAATATGTGTATTCCATTGTACTAAAATGTTCCGCCTGCAATATGGCTTTGTAATCGAATTGTGTATTTAAATCGTGCGTTTGGTACACAAATATCTTTTGTCCCTTTCTAATTAAAAGGCTGAATTAGAAAGCGTCAAAGCACCCATCGCCCTAACATTTATACGTGTGACATCTCGATTCAGACGCATAATAGCCCACAACGTATCGATAAATTGTTAGATGATTGTATAATGTTTTTGTGATTGAATTATGAACTCTGTAGTTATAGCAATAATGCTCATTGTTCGATCATCAACTATTTTTTTTTCCCTATAACCTCACGTACCCCGTTGTTTGTATGTCCCCCCTTCGTGTGATGCATTATCTTTGTTGAACATCTAGTTATAAATAATGAATAATACAATATATATATAAATAGCGTGTCTGTGTGTACGTTGCGACGCGGCGCCTCGCCTCGCGCCCCCTTTTTCTATAATACTAATTAACAGTAGAGTTATAACTTTTACAAGGAATCACAAATCTGGCCGATACGCGGGCGGCGGGTCGCGCTGTAGTGCGATATTTGCAATGCTGTCAAAATGACGTTTATGTTTTTAGTCTGTCACGCTTTGTGCAGTCTGTCGCGAGAGCTATCAAACGAGCTGTCACAGTTGACAGTTGTCAAGCGCATTAAGTCATCGTGACAGCGCGACTCGCCGCCCCGAGCACACGATAAAGTTTACATACTGTAGTTATATATTTATATATATATATGAGCTTTGTTTATTGTATTAATTTTTAGTGTAGAGTCGACCGTTGCCTGTAAGGTTGGCCCGAAGTACGGCGTTTTGTGAGATATTCAACCGGAAATAAATTTTATTTTTAATTCCACTCTGTTGTCTTTTATTTGATATGTGCCCTTGTATTTTGGAGGTAAGGTTTTGTGTGTAGTACACAATTAGCTTATAAAATGGTAGTTACAATAGACGATACAAACGCTGTAACCGTTCTATGAAATCATTTGTTAATCTTTATTTTTTATCTTATATAATTGAGGTAGAAATGTGTGCTGTATATATTTTGTAGAGCAAATTTTAAAATAAATTATTACCTTGAGTACCCGTCTAATTGTCCAGCAATCTGCAACAGCAAGTGTTTGAATAAAAAAGGAATTTTTCGCAGTATAGATGCTACTACAACGTGAAAAAAGAAAATTGCATAATAAAATTTGTAATTTTTTTAGTCACTTAAACACTGTTAATGCAAAAAAGTCACAGTCATATGTGAATGTATTTTATAAAGCAACTTATAACCAAATATTTTTAAGGTAATCTTTTACATGTATTTGATAACTTGAGAACGGTAAAAAGCTATTGCCCTAATAAGATTTTCAAACTTTTTGATGATTTTGTAGTTAAAATAAAGATGTTACTGAAATTATCTTTGAAACTGTTATTGACAAAAAGAATCTTAATGATTTTAGTAAGTATGCCAGTGCTGAAGGCTTTTTATGATTCTATGTATTATTATGTACGTATTTATGCCATTGAAGTACAAAAGGAATGGAACGATTTGAATAAATTTTGGTCTAAAACTATCGGTGGCACCCAGATTGTTTAGATTTACAAATCAATCCCGGAGATGGCGCTGCATATAGTATCCAGGTGAATTATACCACAACGAAACGGATGGATTAATTAAATTATTATATATTTTTGTCTTTATTATTTTGTTAAATATCCTATTCGCTTGATATATCACGCAGGAGAATGTCTGTCTCGTCCTCTAGTCACCTTTTATTTTTCTTTTTCAGGGTTTCAGCAAAAAAGACACAAACAAGCATTTATAAAAGTAATAAATTATTTATTTTCATGATTAAATCCTAATTATTTACAATATAATTCTACCGCTATGATTGAGCAGATTTAACGTTTTAATTATTGCAATGTGATTTTATTCAGTTTTGCAAACAAATACAATTACGTGTCTTTCGAGTTGCTAAATTTAAGACGTATTAAGATGTACAATTTTATACCTAATTATTATGACTATGTACTAAATAGGTTATAATTTAAATATTATGTAACTATAGATCGAGATATATTTGCTTTTAGACGAAAATAAAAAAAATCTTATTCTGTAACTAATTACAATGATAACGAATAACAATTTTAACAAGACAATAGGCTACAGGTGAGGATAATTTGTACAATTTACTTAAATAACAAATTAAAGCATTAAAACGATATTAGACTTATATTAATCTAACGTGTCATATCTTTTTCAATAGGTCTACCGTCTAGATCCACTTCCGTGCTGGGAATAAGAGGCGGTTTGAAACCGTATTCGATTCTCAGATTGGACATTTTCGGTGCCCGATGCGTTCTATCATCATCTTCTACATAACCGTTGTCGTACGTGTCACTGGCGGCGGAACTCATTGGCGGCGGTCCGTAGTAATTGCCGTTTCTAGTTACGTACTCTTGATTCGCACCTCCGTGCTATCAGTACCATTGTATGTGTATGTTGATGCATACGCGTTGCCCCAACGTGTCGTCTTGATAGGAATACTGTTAGGGTTATTGCTGTATCCCTTTATGACTTTGTAGGTTGGTCCGCTTTGATGGAAGAGATGATTTCCTATCTTGTTTTGATACGGTAAATAGCGCGGGTGGTACTCGGACCCTTGCTTCGTACCGTCGTAATTGTACGGATGTATAGCGTAAGGTATATTCCTGTTAACGATCTTTTCTATTATGTAAGGAACTTTGGTTTCGACCGGGTAAGGTTTGTCTATGTATTTCGTTACGACAACCGGTTTCTCGACAACCTTTTCGACGACCTTCTCTACCGGATATGGCACTCTTACTTGTACCTCTTTTTCTACGATTTGATCCACTGGGTAGGGAACTTTCCTCTCGACTATTCTATCGACGGGGTAAGGTTTCATTATATGTATTGGTACGGGAACAGCTACAGGCCTTTCGACGATCTTCTCGACTGGTACGGCTACCTTTTTCTCTACTGGGTAAGGTACGTGTACCGTCTTTTCGTAGGGAACCGGGTACAAAACTCTCTTCTCTACTGGATAAGGTACTGGGACTTCTTTGTGAACAACCCTTTCGACGGGCACAGGCTTTTCGATAGGTACCGGTATATGTTTCTCGATTTGAACAGGATATAAAACAGGTTTTTCGACTGGTACTTGCACTTTAACTGGTACAGCGACTGGAGTTGGTACGGGTACTGTTCGGACAACTTCTTTCTCTACTATTTTCTCAACCGGGTACGGTATGTGTACCGGTCTATCGATATATACCTTCTGATGTACTGGATACGGTACTTTTATTGGTACGGCGTAGGGCTGTGGTACTTCTACTGGGTAAGGTTTGTCGATATATTTTGTGACTTCGACTGGTTTTTCGACTTCGTATGGAACCGGTACTGGATATGGTCTATCGACGTGCTTTACAACCTCAACTGGTTCAGGATACGGCACTTGCTTTTCTATAAATCTATCGACGTAGTGCGGGACCCTTACTTCTTTCTCGATAATTATTGGTTGAATCATTTTGTCGTTGTCGACATTACGCTTTTCGTAACTGTTCTCGGTTTTATGATTTTTGTTGTAATCACTCGGCGATACTGTTATATCAGATTGCATATTTTCACTCGGTTCTAATTTGTCTTCTCCATTTTGATCGTCGTTCACTTCTTTGTTACTTACATCGTTGTTTTGCGCTTCACCATTATGTATTATTTGGTTTTCTTCTTTCTGTCTTTCCGCTTCGATTGATTCCATATATCTATTATATAGATTCCTTGCGGCGTCCAAGTCGTACGGATTGCTACGCCCCATTTCCATGTATTCATGGACTTCCACTTCGTTAATGTGCGTAATATCTAAGGGAATAGACTTCTGTATTTCGACTACCGTCCTTTCTTTAGGTGGACTTTTTACCGTCTCCTCTATGAACTCAGTGTCTGAAGTTTCTGGATCTTCTATAGAATTAAATGTTTCGGTGTTGTTAGAGTTTAGAAGTCTTAATGCTACTGTGATTGGCGCCAGGTATTTCTGACCCACTGGCCTTGGTGTTACGTGGATTGTTTCGCCGTCAAAGTTTTGGGGTACGTAAGTTTTGAATCATTCAGTTGTTTAACGCTCACTATCTCGTATCCGTTGTCTAAGTATGGAGCCATTGTCGATACAAGCGTATCGATCACTTGCTCTTCGATTTCCTCTTGAGGATCCTGGACTACGATTGGTGAGGAGAATCTGTAGCTTTCGGGATTATCCTTAGCTTCTTCCGAAACTACTTGTTGATTTTCTATATTGCTAATTTTGGCTCGTACTGTAATATGCCTCGAGTTTTGATTGATCTGATCGGTTCTAAAATCAATTTGTCGCGGTTTGATGTAATCGTCGTTTATCTCTGCGTGTTTTTCAGCAGAGTAGTTGATCCTGACCAAATCCTCGTTGGATATTAGATCCTGCGTCGAGGCTACTAGTCGGGATATGCTGTCTTGATCGTTCTGTTCTTGTTTATCCTTTTGGTCAATGTTTGTGTCTTCGGTTGAGTAATAATAGTAACCTTCGTTCTTCGTATTGCCTCGTGTCCTGTCGATTTTAACCTCGGTCGACTGCTTTGGGTGTTGTCTTGCTCCGAACACTAATGTGTCGTCGTATGATGGCAATTCTACTGACAATTCTTCCTCCTTGCGCATATTGTTATTGTATTCGCGTGCCGTATTAACGTCTTCAGTGCAATTATGATCTTTGAAGACTTGAACGATCGGTTCTTTCTCTTCAACTGGCGTTGCTTTCGTGGTTTCGTAGTTTATCGGGTCAGTGGTATGTACGGTATTTTGTGGAGGTTCCGTTTGCGTGGGATAGTTTTCCGTACGTGGTGTAACAATTTGGTTCGTGTATTGCATGTATCCAGGAATATTTTGCTGGGATTGAAGCTCTGGCGAGGAGTATTGATTTTGCAGGTAGTAGAAGCTAACTGGCGTTTGAATGTTGTTGCTCTGTGGGGAGTTCTCGTGTTGTAAATTCGTATTGTTTGGTGGAAAGAGATGATTTGGTACCTGAAAAATGGGGAAAATTATACAATAAGTGAATATAGACAGAATAGGGGTCGCAATAATTAATTTTACGATACTAAGTTTAACAAAACTTTTAAAATTGTTTATTTTTCAGTTTTAGTATATGTAGTATTTTTATACGTCTATTCTTTGAACGTATTATTGATCGTCTATAAGTTTGTATTCTATCATTAATTTGGCAGAAGATAGTGATAAATTGTTAACTTTATAAACGTGTGATCATCATAATCAGCCTGTGCTAGGCCACCCCTAATGCACGCCTGCTCCATTATATGTAGGTATGTATGATAATAGAGAAGCTATTATATGAAATACATACGTATGTCTAAAATAAAATGTAACTTAATTATTTCTATTGCTTGCGAATATTATAATTATTAAAGTAATTTTTAGATTTATCGGTTTATTTTACATTTAAACCGACGTTGTTACCCGTGACCACGGCCGCTGGAAAGTGTTCAAACGTACGGAATTTAAATGTAAAATAAACGCGATAAAATCGTAAATAATTTATTAAAATGTAACTTGCTAACCTTTTAAGTTTAGTTTCTTAATTGCGATATTTCTTTTTGGTTATAATACTTGTTAAAATTACGTATATATGATGTTTAAAATATATATATTTATATTATATTTTAGGCGAAAATAATACGAACCACACTTATGGAGGTTGCTGCGGACCAGTGGTCAGGGGGCCAACATTTTGAAAGACGTCGAAGTTCGTATACTGGTACTCTTGCAACGGCTGTGAAAATCAAGATACTAATTTATTTTGTGTACATTTAATAAATATTTAAACGTACATACTTCGTCATACTAAATATTTTTCTAAAATCTTTCTAGTTATTTTTACAGTAATAGGTGTATTCTACTACTGCGCGTAAAGACAACCTCTGGCCTAGAACATCTGCCAGAGGTTGTTTTACAATCGGTCACTAGGTTCATTAGAAGACGTCCTTCTGGTAACTTGGTAGAAGACTAGTCTAGTACTTCTTGTATTACTCTTTTGAATTGATTTTAACATATAAGTATATTAAAATCGATTAGTAATATATGAATCAGTTTGTATGTTGTAAGAAATCGCATTGACAACGACAGAAAAGGTGTCGGTACCAGCTGATTGGTATTATTTTTCTGTAAATAGTACCGCAAAGAAGTAAACAATCAGCATTTCTACTACGTTTCATGTAAATTAACTATTAACCTACCAATGTAATAATCGCAAATGATTTCTATTTAGCAAATTGCGAAATATTTGGCACTAGAAAAATTTCTATGGTAAAGAAAGTTGTGATTAGCTATCTAGTCATTAGAAAATAAATGGCGTGTGTTGTACAAAGTATGTTTGAAATCGCAGGCAGTTGTCAAATTTAACAAGGTCGTCGTGAATCGCTATTGCTAGACGAATGGAAACTGTTTAGACGCAATGCTAAACACTGGTTGTCCTGTTATATCTTATTATACATGATTTTTAATACTGATGACGTTATTATGTACAGGTAAGTACAAATACAAATTGTCATGCGTCAATAACACTCCAGTGGTTTACGATGTTTATACTAAAGATGTCACGAATAATCGGCTACTTAAATTATTCGGTGCTCGGCCTTTTTTTGGTATTCGGTATTCGGCCCGATAGTAAATATTAGTCAGCCGAATACCGATAACACATCATGAAAGAAGATACATGTTCATACTTAAGATGTATCACTATTTACTATATATTATAAAACAAAGTAGGTTTCTCCGTCCCCCTCTTTCTATATCCCTATGTTTGCTTAAATCTTTCAAACTTCACAACGGAATTCGATGCGGTCTTTTTTAATAGATAGAGTGATTGCAGAGGCAGGTTTATACGTATAAAACATGATTAATATTGTTGGTATATTTGCTATCAGTTTATTAGTCTAAGTCTTGTTTATTAATAAATTACAATACTGTAGTAAGAAACAAAGTTGACTGGTGGTAAATTGCAATGGATAAGAACTAGATTTTTAGCATTCTTGGTAGCAAATGATTGCGCTTTTTGTGGTAAATGATACGAGTTTCAGAAAATAACATTTTTTTATACACCATTCTTCCAGGAGGAGAAAGACGAGCTGTATTAAAGATTTTTATGATCAGTTGCGATTAGTTTTATTCTGGTTTACGCACTATTTTGCGCCGAATTTTAGGCGGCCGAATATTCGGCGCTTCGGTTGACAGCATTACCGAATATTCGGTATACATATTTATACATTCGAGATTGCTTTTCAATTTTCAGGGGCCGTAACGGTTTCTTGGCCGATTTCCCAAAAGAAGGAGGTACCACGCTTTCTGGTTTATAAAGCAGAGGCCAATACTACTCGGCCACGAAGGCAGTTGATCTAATTGAGGATCGAGGATACTATTATTCAATTACCTGTACATAGTACTGATCCAGTTGAAGAGTGGACTCCAACGGTGGTAGATGCCAACCCCACTCGAAGCCTGCCCCGTTATGTTGCAACCTCTGGTTCTGAAATTAGGTATAACACGATTTATAATGAGTTCAGAAACGATCTCCTCGGCTTAATAGTATTGAAACTACTTTATGAAATTCCGGATGTAGGTTCGAACCATTCTAGACAATATTTGTGGTGGTAATAGGGAGGCCTATGTCCAGCAGTCGATCACAGGCTGATGGTGTATGTATGTATGATGTTACTACATTGTTTACAAATATTCTACAGTGAATTGACGATCGGTCGTTCACCCAAGTCATCTCGGATAGACGTGTTTGCATCATAAATGATTGCGATCGTCAAGTCCATTGTTCACGCCGACTGAACGATTGTCGCATTACGCACGGCGGATTTTGTGGCGCATTTGCGGTGACATGCGTATCCAATACTTCCTACTTGTTTTATGGCTATATTAAACTGGATAGGTCAAGTCTTACGTACTATTTCGACTTGAATATATCTTCTAAGTTACGAAATAAACGAGATCAATAATATTACGTTAATTATCTGTTAAAGTTTAAATAAATGAGGGTTGTATTTCAACGCAGTCTAATGCTGTAATGCACTCTGTAATGTCGATAAACTACATTTCATATATCGCGTAGCAAAGACGTTAATGTGGCTGATATTTGACCTATACGATTGACATTTGTGGTTTGCTGAATCCGTCCGGTAAAACAGAGTTAAATTGATTTAATTATTTAATGATAATCTAATATTATTGTTATCATTGTTTTCTGGTCGGTTAGGACTATACGGTCCGATCAACCAATTGTCTGAAAAATATGATTCATTCGTCGGAGGGCCATCAGAGCATTTACAATATCTGTGCTAACTTCTAATCCATCAGATTTGATTGTGTTTACGCAGAGCGACAACTTACAATTCGTATTTGTAAGGTTAGCTTGCTTAATCCGCGTTTTTTTTTCAAAAGAATTACATGTGCACATTGTTATGAATGCTATCTCTTTATCTTTCTGGTGCTTAAATTCTGACCTAAACGATTTAGAATAACCACAGCATGTACGCGTTGCAAAACATTTACAGTACAAAGAAATATTGTTTAGACTATAACGTCGATTTGAATATATATCAAGAAGTTTTTATGTAAGCGTAATGGTACGTCAAACCAAGTGTTTATATGCTATCGAATGTCAATAATATTTATTCAATTCTGGATTTAGTAGTTTTTTTATTAATCGTATTGACTTGTCATTATTTAAAACATTATTGACGCCCTTAAATTTGTAGGACGTAGGACGGCGATGTAAGGTTTTTCTGTCACAGTAAAAGTCAATGTTTTTTAATATAGAAGCATTACACTCTCTAGTGGCATTTTATTTAACAATCAATTGTTAAATAAAATATCACTACTGCCACCTCTACTCAGTGGCATTGGGTTCGATTCCTGTAAAGTGGTTTCCTAAGCATAGTACTTTTCTTATTTATTGATTACTAGCAACCCCCCAACCCCCCTTGTGGGTGGAATTTCGAAAAATCCGGCGACCTCTACTCGGCAAAAGGAATATTCCTACCAAATTTCAAGTCGCTACGCCTTATATATAAGAGTCAATATATAGGTGGGAATCTCTTTTATATATATTTATATATGTAGATTTACGAACGAATAGATATTTGAATTGGTCCTTACTGAATTCGTAAGCTATTTTGGGATTATATGGGTTTGTGGCTACAATTTCGAAATATTTATTTGTTATGACTAATTGCCAAGTAGTTGACTATTACACAACGTAGCTTGATAAACGTCCTTCACAATAGTGAGTCAAAATAGAAAGTTGATGGGAAGTTTACGTCTTTTGTCTTGTCTCTGAAAGTAAATCACTTTTGATCCAGCTCAGCGCTTTCTAAAACATAATCGTTCGATTGGATTCGACAGAGGCCTTTTTTTTATCAAAAACAATTTGATGTTACCAGCATTGCCACAATACAGTTTTCTGCCGTTTGACTATTAAGACTTCGCAGTATATAAACGTAATCTAATGAAACGATCAAACAAGAAAATGCAATAATCTAATACACTTTGATTTAGTCTGACATAAGACAAATTGGTTTGACATGAGACTAGTCAAACTAAATTGAATAGTTAAATAGCATTTCTGCCTGTCTAGACTTAATAACTTTATAATGCGATTTCTTTAAAGCTTAAATTATCTTAGTTTATATGCGGAGATATAAAAATACAAAGCAGTAGTCTTAAAACAAAACTATTGCGGTAAACTATATTGAATTGTATCTGTAGTATATCTGTAGTATAAGATGTACTTTGGGCGTCAGGTTTTATCGCTTATTATCATTTACTACTCATATCATCATCTTATCATCGTCCTACACATCATCATCAGCCTGTGTAAGTCAACTGCTAAACATAGGCAATCCCACATTAGGGGGGTTTTGGACCGTATCCCACCACGCTGGTCCAATTCGGTTTGATGGGACTACTCATCCATGTAGTTTAAAATAGTAAGTTTTGCGTTTTATTATTGTTTATTATAGACAAAGTGTGAAGATATTTAATCTATCTTATCAATACTAACTATATCTGATCCAATAAGATATGGAATTTTTGTAATTAAAGTCTCATATTACTCTATAGGCCAAAAATACCATATTTAAATTAAAATCGCATGGGACATGGCACAATAAGAACGAGTCCACTGTTCTGCCTAAAGTGTTATTTTATTATGAACTTCACATTTTACTTTGTACTAGCATAGTAACCAATAGAAAATTCAGTACCTTGTTTAAACTACACAAATATAGATTTAAGGCGTTACAATATATTCAGGTTAAGAGGAAAGAATCGATTAATAATGTAACATAGAGTTTACTCAGGGCAGTTACGTCATAATTGCAGGTTGTAATAATTACACGTGCGTGATTATTTTTAATCTGTATGAACGTCAATCACCGTTTATTTAGACGTCGGTAAAGAACTTTTAATTATCATGACATATTATGATAACTCTGAACAAAAATTACGTAAACTTAGGTATGTGTTTATTTTGAATGTACAGTTGTAGTATATACACACCGCCGTTCTTCCAAAGCCTAGCGGTATTGGCCCTTGCTTTATAAACCGCAAGCTGTGGAATCGAATCCCGCGGGGTTACATATTTGTGTTATCGTTGTTTTCTGGTTGTTTAGGAACAATTTTGGGGCGATCACCCAATAGTCTGAAAAGTAAGATGAACCATGCGTCGGATGGGCATGTAAAATGCTCGGTCCACCCACCAAACTGCATTGGACCATCGTGGTGGGATACAGTCCAAAAACCCCGTAATGATTATAATGATAGATATTGACCGACTTCCCAAAAGAAAGAGGCTCTCAATTCGGAGCGTATGTTTTTTAATAAATTACAAATTTATTTACGTTATGTATGCTAAGTTAACCTTTGCGTCAATATGGTCTGCCCTCCCCTTTCGACGCTGTTTTGGTGTGAGAGTGCAGTATGATAGGAATGTTGTCATTAGTTTGCGGAAGAAAAGAAACATGGTGGGTTTGCCATATTGGATAGGAAACCTTCGGAAGTCGAGAGTAAAAGTGGTTCCTAAAGTTGTAGTCTACAAGTGTTTAGTACTGTAGATACTGTAGTTATGATATGTTATAACATTGTTGGAGTGAAATTGTATGGACAACATATAGACGCATAATTTTAATACAAATAGTTTCTTATAACTTTGTATGCATGTAACGGATTTTTATTTGTTTTATATATATCTCTAGAGTATTTCAAGGTCTGTTTATAAATATTGCATTAAATATGACCAGAGAGTAAGAGATAACTGGAATTTATACAAACATAATATAAGCTAAATGTCTTGATCAATTTTTTGTCGCAAAAAATCGTTACAATTAACCAATGGCGCTATAAGATTTAGTGACTTTTATATTTGTCAAAAATCTTTGGTTATTTAAATTCCGTCTAAATATTACGATATCAATTTAATGCTTTGTTATGTTTTTTTTATTTCCATGCAGTAAAATCAAATGAATAATTTAAAAAAAAGGCAAAATAAAAAAATAAACGCGACCTAATATCGTATTAGAATAAGTACAAAAAGTTATTACGAAATCGTTAGCTAATAGTTATGAAACGTGTTACATAAAATAATTGGCATTCGTTGATACTGATAGATTTGCATTTGAACAAACCATTAAAACGAACAGGGACAAAGCACAATACATTAATTGCTTCTCTCGAAGCTTTGTGTAGGTACTTCCGATAGCGAAAGGCGCGGTTCAGTTCCTGCTGGGGCCGCCATCTTGAAAGGTGATGGCGGGATTTTCTTTAAATTGCAGTTATTTTGAATTAAAACTGTTTAACGTTACACAATAGATGTTTTAAAATAATTTGTTTATAGTTGAGGCAATTTTATAGATAGAATTTACGTAAGCAATCTAATGTCAAAAAATATTGGCGACAAAATCTTCAGTTGGACAAACATTGCGTTGGAAATGAACAACTATTTATATTCTTTCTCTATTTGACTAAAAAAATATGTAAAAGAAATTCAGGCTTGGATATTTTTATCTATGATGCATCTGAAAGACATGATATGAGGAAGAAAAGAACAAAAAACAAAAAATACTGACATGACTGATAATAGAGAGGAATGGAAGTGAGAAACCTGTTGCGCCGACCCTGCATAAACGAGATAAGGGCTAGTGAAAGAAGATAGATCCATATACAGCTAATGCATTGTTGTATGTATTTTTCTTACATAAGCATTTTATTTTTGACAATTAATACTATGTATTTTTTTACTTTTAAATGGTCTTTTACGAAATCGATGACGATGTTAAAATTATTTTCTTGGAAATTTATCAATAATTAATAATTTGTCAAATGACAACACAATTTACTTTATAAATATTTACTTATTTGGCTTTAAATTGTAAAAGATTTACGTGGACAGAAAGATAAAATCTGGTTTTGATGATATGATGGAAACCCTATTTTGATTATAGCTACATTACATTTATTAATTTTGTTAATAACATAGTTGGGGTGGTCGTATTTGAATGAAAGTCTAATTATGGGTTGATTCAATTGAAATAAGTTGGTCATATTATAATGACGACATAAATAAAGTACTTTTATATAAAATTACTTTTTTAGAGTTCCTATTGATGCGTTACTAAAAATCATCGAGATAAACTTGGTGATGATGATTTCAGAGAACCAGAGTAACCGACATAGCCCACCGGATTAGTAAGTTGAAGTGGCAGTGGGCCGATCACACAATACGCAGAACTGACGACCGCTGGAGTCGGAAAGTTCTGGAGTGGAGACCGAGGCTCGGCAAACGTACGCGTGGGACGCTCTGCGGCAAGATGGAGTGACGACATTCGCAAAGTGGCTGGTGTTGGCTGGATGAAATAGCCGAAGATCAGAAGCGGTGGCGTGCATTAGGGGAGGCCCATGTCCAGCAGTGGACTGACACAGACTAATGATGGTGATCGTAAATCTTGGTGGAGACATTACACGAAAAAGAAAAAGAAGATGCATCTTGCTCAGTAAATGTGCTAACATTAAATGTTTTTTTAAATACTGTAACAGTTTTTTTTTATCAGCGTGTCCTAATAACCCTAATAAAGAGGTCGTCTCTAGGTCTTATATCGAAATTCTAAATATACCAGAGGGCATTCAGAATCAGTTTACTGTAAATTAAATACCGACCATTAGCTACTTTGCTTTGATAAAATGACATCCTATTAGGCTGCAATTTTAGTAATCTACTAAAATTGCTTCTTACGTTATATATAAAAAGTAGACAAAGGAAATGTCTGAAAATGATACATTACCATCCATCCATCATAAGATAATACGCCATTTAGTTGTGCAACAATAGATATAGTTAAGGTTGCATTCAATTTAAAACGATTCATAACTTCTAGATGATTGATTGCACAACTTATTTGTTCTCATATTTCTTTTATGATGTCTTTACATTTAAATATATGCAACTGGTTCAAGACGAGCAAGCTGCCTATTTTTCTTAAATGTACTTGCATTTATTATACCGCCTCTATGGCCTAGCGGTATTGGCCCTTGCTTTATAAAACGGAGGTGGTGGGTTCCCCTAATATGGAGGGCGTGTATTAGGGTGAGGCTTATGTCCAGCAGTGGGCTAACACAGGCTGGTGATGATGATGATGTTTATTATATGTTTACTATTTAAATAATTTATGTATTTATGAGCTAAAAGCCTGTTTAGAAAGAATTGACTAACGTAGTCTACTGCCGAATAGCTTAGTATCGAATACTGCTGTGCTGCATATTAAGTCCACTTTTTTACGGATTTTACGCGTTCATATATATTTATTCCTGACGTTACGGACTCTTTTCAGGGTGTATGATCACGGGCAGACTACGATGGGATGTCTGCATACAGCAGAATACTACCTTACCTGTATTGCGGGTACTTTGAGAAAAGAAGTCTCCATATTGACGTTATGTCTGTCTGGAAAGGAGAGATCCTTGTAAGCCGCTACCTGGAGCTGAACTCTCCTCGTGTGTGATAAGTGTTATGCATCGATTCGTCCGTACGAGACATCGTACTGTTGTGGTCACGTGAGCTATTTAAATGATTTAAGTATAAGAGATGTTCAGTTGTTGTCATCATTTTTATTTTTTGGAATTCTCTTTGAGATTTCTAAAATACTTTATATATATAATTTAATTACTGATTTAAAGGGCTTGCTTACGGGTATAATTATTGGGTAAACTTGAACACAATATTCTATATTTTAGACTTGTGACCGTATTTTATTTACTGAATTTTTAATGGGAGGGGCGTATCGCCTACTGTTACCGAACCATTTAATCAGTAGTATCACTACCCAACTCCCGGCTCTGTGGTCTGGTCGTTTCGGCTATTGTTTAAAAAACTGGAGGTCGTCGATTCGAGTCCTACGGGCATAATTTTTTATTTTCGTTGTTTTCTCGTTCGTATGGGAATTCCTTTTTTTTTTAGAAAACCGATGAACTCAGTGTGCATTTATAGAATAGCTCCTGTTTTTTTTTAATCTTTTATTCCAGTCGTTACAGCCCGTCATTTCATCTTCATCAGCAGCCTTTGTTAGTCCACTGGTGGACATAGTCCTCCCCCTAATGCTCGCCCTCTTCATAAGGATGTTTTTGGGCCGTATCCAACCACGCTGGTCCAATGCGGGTTGGTGGCTGTACCGACTTTTTACATGTTGGTGACGGCTACACTGTCCTAACCAATCAGAAAACAACGATAACACAAGTTACTAACAGTTATTTCTCCCGCGGGATTAGAAGCCACGACCAAACGCAGTGAACCCTTTAAGTGTCAGAAGTTATTGACCGCGTTAAACTATTATTCAGGAGATTTTGGGTGGATTAGACTGCAAAAATGATAACTTGGGATAATGGCTATCAAGAAAAAGACTGCCTATCGCTTCCCTATGTGAATATTTAAAGATAAATTCTCTGCAGATATCTTTGGCCGAGATAACATCGTGTTACATTGTCTCGTACTCTGCAACATGAAGGGTTGCCGGTACATACTCTCTTCCATTGTTTCAGACGTCGAGTAAAAGCCGACGAATACAGATTCTATAGAGGTCCAAGTAATTAAAGCGGTGGAACTATATGTGAAACGGATAATTGGCGCGGTCCATTGTCAATCCGGTGAAAGTGATAGTCCGCGGTGTTTATAATAGAATCGGACGCGGTGTGTGTTATAAGAGGGAGCGTTTATATATATATATAAAAGAGATTCCCACCTATATATTTACTCATCACGATATCTCTGGAACCATAAGGCGTAGCGGCTTGAAATTTGGTAGGAATATTCCTTTCGCCGAGTAGAGGTCAGTCAGTCAAGAGCGGTTTTCACGAAATTCCACCCACGCGGGGGGTTGGGGGGGTTGCTAGTTGATTATAAACTCTTTTAGTACATATGTTTACGAAATTATTATAAACATCAAATCCACACACACATAAAAAGTGGATTTGATACATTAAACGTATTTAATGTTACTGTGATGCAATTACGCCAATTATATTCGAAATCAAGTAAATAAATATACAAGGTTAGATAAAGCATCCCAAGATGCAAACATATATTAACATATAGAGAATTTGTATTTAAAATATTAGTGTTTTAGACAACTAAATATGTAATTGACTGACCCATATGAGTTCATTACCTCATTTTAATATTTTTATTTTGCTTCACATCTTTTTATAGTATGGGGTCACACCAGTGGTCCTGGGTTGAATTAAGCCTTTGAATAAACTTAGTAAGCCTTATATGTTATTATATTTAGGTTACGTTATTATTAACTATATGTCTCTTGATAAAAATATCAATAGACAATAAAAAAAAAATGCACAACACACTGGACTATAATGATTTCGCTGACTCCTACAAATTACACCTCGCTATCATGCGCATGCGATCGTTGGAGTGAAACACTTCCAATTAAATGAAGCCGAATGCTATTTTTGTTCTGTTATGGTTTAATATATAAAGTTAAGAATAATATTAGTTCCTATTTCTATCTATCAGGGTAAGCTACTCCCTACAAATGATTTTTTTTTGACATTGATGTTACGCTTCCAGACTCTTCTTCTCTCTCTTTGTCTTTGGTAAGCTTCATCTAATATAGAGTTCGCGGGAAGCTCCCACCCCCCTGAAATAGGTGTCCACGTACAGAAGGTACGTAAGTTAGGCAATCTTTGGTGTCACCTAAGGATCGTCAACGATCGGTTCGTGGGTCGGGATGCCGACTGTCTAGCGACTGTGTTAATCGGTAGCTGGGGGCGGTGAGGACCGCGCTGGAACGCGGCTGTATCTAATGTACCAGGTGTGTGTGTTTCGCTGTGCTCGTAAGCGAGGGCAAACTCCAGGTGGGTGGGTGCTATCCCTACTCGTGTGGTGTGTAAGGTTGAATATCGGGACCCCTATTGGGTCCGGGATCAATATTTTCGCCTGGCGTAGTGGTTAGTCGTCGGTTCGAATCCTGCGGGGCGTCAACAAATTTTCGATGTTGTTTCCTAGTTAATTAGGGCAATTTGGGCCGATCACCCATTTGTCTGAAAAGTACGATGATCCATGCGTCGAATGGGCATGTAAAAAGTCGGTCCACCCACCAACCCGCACTGGACCAGCGTGGTGGGATACGGTCCAAAAAACCCCCAATGGATATGGGTGTATTAGGGGAGGCCTAAGTCCAGCAGTGAACTGTCACAGGCTGATGATGATGATGATGATGTAGTGGTTAGTGCCCCCCCTTGCAAATAAGTCCTTGGGTTTAATTCCTAGCATGTATAAAATATTGTTAGACAAACGTAGTGTCTGATGGGTGTATATAAGATAATATATCCGTACATTTGGAGCTCTTGAACCCGCAATCTTTAGTTATAAAATGCTGTTCACAACTAGATCTCCTATTAAATGTAAAATGTGTACAGTGATGTAATGTAGGGATGCAACTATACACATTAAAAGGTGTAAAATCCGTTAACAGCTATACTCAATATAGTACAGTGGTGGACAGTATTATTGTTCGTTTGAAAAGTTCTTAATTATTGTTACAGATATAATTATGCAACAGAAAGTATAATCATTTGTATATTTTCTATTGCTCACATATAGTTTAAAAATCGAAAGGGCATTCAAATTATTTAATCTATTACAATTCCTTAGAGAATCAATCGAACCACATCTCCCTAACCAATCAATTAACAACAATTACACAAAATTGTTTCCCCACGGGATCCGACCTCACGACCTCCGGTTTATAAAGCAAGGGCCAATACCGCTAGGCCTCTGAGGCGGCCGATAAAGCCATTACTTTCAACGTAACAAAGTATACAGTACTCAAGTGCAAGATAATTCTAATTGGAGCATTCTAACTTTAACACGAGAACAAATGACAAGATCGTAAAACTTATAGCATTACGTAACATCTCATGATGGAAACACGAGTGTTAATAGCCGGCAAAAGTAAACATGTCGATCTAGACTTGCCACTTTCACTATCCGATGGATTTCCGTATTCGAACCCGCTACCCAACCTACAAACCACGGCCATCTTTGTACTGTCCTATTCAAGTGCGGTACTTCTGTATAAGTATGAATTTGATTTTAATGGCACAACGTGAGTTAAGAGGTTAAAGAAATAAGATTTATTTGTTATTTGTAGCCACTGTTACCTTTAAATGCTTTGCTAATATATATTCTTTTTCACTCTATTTACCTATAAATGCATAAACAGATCAAAAGTGACTTCCATCCAATTCAATTGTATGGCTTGATGGCGTTTTTTCATAGAATTTACCAATAGAATATTAATAGATTTCACTCTGCTTGTTGAAACATGATTAGTAAAGGAAAAAAAAGAAGAATTGAAGAAGAAGATTAAGCTTAGGTAAGTTACTTACCAAGTAAGAGTGCTGCGCCAGAACTTGTGTTGTCAAACTGACAGCTGTCAAAACCCGCAACCACTGAAAGCGTAAACAAATTATCATATGTTTCATTAAATATCGTCAAGGAAATAAATATAAGATTATTCCACTATTATATATACAAGAGAAATTATATTCCTTCTGAAAAACTTGAGTCTTTATCGGGATGCGATGACACCAGATCTCGAAATAAAATGATCGTATGTCAGGAGTGACATTTTAATATGAAACTTTATTGTTTCGTGTCGAATATCAAAATGAATAATTTCATTGTATTATTTAGAGATGTATTTTAGGAGCACGATAAATACAAAGTTCAATCTATTTTAATTAACGCGTCTAATTGTTTAAATGTTGTTATTGATATTTGGTTGACATATTCCTGTCAAAATTTTACGATTTGGCGCGAAAAGGGTTTGACATTAGAGTTGTTCAAATCAATCCCAGTTCCAATTAGCCTGCGATATAGTGGTTTACTCTTATCAATTGATTTAATTCGATTTGCATATCGACCGGATCTAGAATCGAATCAGGTCGAATATTGTAAACATTTTATTGGCCAACTTTCCCATAAGTCGCTTTTACTTTAAATTAATCGGTTTAGAGCTTAGGGATAGAACTTTCTAGACTGTATCCTCGGACATAGACTAATTAGTTTTTTAGATAATCAAATAAGTTATAGTGAAGGCTTTATTTCTTAACTAATCTTTGAGTCATTAATACAATGTTGCGAAGTCGTTATTTTTCTTCCAATTTTAATAACGCCTGATGTATACATTTCTGTTAATTACGTAGATCCAGGTGGCTTAACTTATAAGTTTGAAAACATCATACATCTACACACTCAATAGTTTCTTTGATATAATAAGTATGAAAACGAAACGCGTTAAAACACGAAACAGGAAACAACATACGCACCATTTTGACTCTTCACGAAAGGGCTCCACAACGACTGACTTTTTTGTCGCTTTGAAAGAACTGAAAAGAAATAAAACAATTATTATAAAGCTTATTGTAGTCTACAATACTCAACGGTACAGAAATACACATTTGTTTAATAATATATATAGAATACGAATTTAAATACTGTAGTTCTAAATTTGCGAAATATGTGTTGGTAAACATTGAATTTTTACCCTATGACTCTATTTCTATAAAGTGGCTTCTTATATGTATATATATAACAAAGATGCCATTAATAATATGTAAGTGAGTGTTTATCAATGTTGCATTGTTTGTTTATTAATGCAATAAACTACTGATGTTGTTTACTGCGTTGTATCATTATTTTATATTATATCTACGTCTTCTGACATTACTATATGTCATCAGCTTAGCTAAATGATTAACAATTTGTGTATGTATATATGCTTAACAGTAATGTATAATCACTACATAGTATAAAACAAAGTCCATTCTGTGTCCATATCCTATGTATACTTAAATCTTTTAAACTTCGCAACGGATTTCGATGCGGTCAATTTTAATAGATACAGTGATTGCAGGGAGGAAGATTTATATGTATAACACATGCTTAATATTGTTAGTAGTATCGTATATATTAAGATCATATATATAGTAACACTTTTAAATTATTGTTAAATGAATATAATATTATCTAAATAAAATAAACACTATTTTTGTAAAATATCAGCCAAATAAGCAAGCGTGATGCATTTTTTTTTTCAAATATCAATTACCACTTAAAATAGATCAGGGAAGTAACTACATAACTGCCATATTACGTGTGTGGCCATCATAAAGCCATAATAACTCGTAAAAATTACGAGAAAAACGTCGATGTGACGGCAACATTCGAACATATTGATTTATTTGATAGTAATAAATCTACATCATGAATGTTTCGGTAGCAATTTGGATTCAATTCCGCGTATTAGCCTAATTTATTGGGCTCTATGTCTTTGTTTCCTTCCGTCAAAGAGTAAGTAGAAAGTGTATTTATAACCTTGTAAAAAGCACGCTTGTTTGTGAATAAATGTGAATAAGGATACATTATTCAGAGACGATTAAATCATATAATATTGATGTCTATTTCTGAACGAAATGAAACTTGCAATGTAGTAATCATCATCTCCCGTAATGAACGCCTTCTCCGGGGTTTTTGGACCGTATACCATCACGCTTCTCCAGTGCAGGTCATGGATCATCTTATTTTTCAGACAATTAGTTGATCGACCCAAATTGTCCTAACCAACCAGAAAATATCGATAACACAAAGTTGTTTCCCCGCGGGATTCAAACCTACGACCTCCGGTTTATAAAGCAAGAGTCAATACCGCGATACCACGGAGGCGGTTTAATTTAGTAAGCAAAGCCTTATTACAAACAATGAAGTTCTCGTTTTTATTTTCGGAAAGACGCCATAATTAATTTTCATTCGTGTTTAACCCAAAATGTGATCTGTACGTGTCTATATTATTATTACGTATTAGTCAATAATTTGGTAATACATTTTTATTACGTATTAATTTGTATTAAAATTATATTAATTTCTTTGACTTATCTAGCACGGATATTTGTAAATTTCTCCTTCTACAAAATTATATAAATAATCATCAAGATTTGCGGTTATTAATTACCGCAAATTTTGATTTTCTAAATGATAAAAAAATTTGAAAATTGTTCTTTATTGATCTCAATGTAAGTGTAATTTTTTTTCTGCTATCTTAAATTTAAATAAGTTTTATATGCATCGGTTCATTATTTGACTTTACCACTTTTAATGTTGACATCATCACTACATAGTACCTATAAAACAAAGTCGCTTTCCCTGTCCCTATATCCCTATGTATGCCTAAACCTTTCAAACTACGCAAAAGATTTTTAATAGATAGTGGTTGAAGAGGAAGGTTGATATGTATAACTTATGCATAATATTGTAGAGAAACGCTGATAAAATTATATGATTTTCCATAGATTTTACAGATATTAGTATTGCACCCGTGCGAAGCCGGGGCAGTTACGCTAGTTGTATATAGTTTTGGAAGATGTGGGAAAACTCTTTGAGAGAATCGTGGCGGCCCGCATCGTCCAGCACCTGGAGCACGTCGGCCTAAATCTGGCGGAGTGGCAGTATGGCTTCCGCAAGGGCCGGGTCAGGTCACTGACGCAGGATGCGGTGCCCCGGGGTGAGGGTGTTTTGGCGGTGTCTCTCGACATCACCAACGCCTTCAACACCCTGCCCTAAGCCTGCATAAGGGAGGCGCTCCGATACTACGGGGTCTACCTCCGTACTTGCAAAAAGTGATTGGGGCCTACCTGTCGCATTCCCTGTGACGTGTCGAGTTCCACAGTGGTCGGTGTTGGGACCGCTTCTGTGGAACGTTGGTTTTGATTGGGTGTTACGTGGCAGCAATATCAAGGGTGTCGACGTCACTTGCTACGCGGACGACACCCTCGTCACCACCCGTGGCACCAATTTTCGCAGGGCTGCGATTCTCGCCGCCGGGGTCGCTTAAGTAATTGGGCGCAACCGGCGGCTAGGACTAGAGGTGGCGCTAGAAAAATCCGAGGCCCTGTACTTTTATGGCCCTCGGAACGCGCCACCTGCGGACGTCCACATTATCGTTTGCGGCGTCCGCGTTGACGTCAAGCCGACGATAACTTATCTCGGCCTAGTCCTAGACCGTCGATGGAAGTTTTGCGCACATTTTGAGCGCCTCGCGCGTAGAGTGGCGAGAGCAGCGGCAGCTCTCGGCAGACTACTCTCAAACATTAGAGGACCCAGCAGCTACTGTCGCCGCCTGTACGCCGGAGTTGTTAGGTCCATCATCCTGTATGGGGCACCCGTGAGGGCCGACACCATCCTAAAGGAGAGTACCGCGGTACTGAGGAGAACCCAGAGGGTGTTGGCCATCCGGGCCGTACGGGGCTACCAGAACATCTCTGGCGAGGCGGCGTGCCTGTTGGCTGGCTCCTTGCCCTGGGACCTAGATGCAGAAATCCTCGCGTCACTATTTTTCTGGCGCGAGGAGGCAAGGTCTCGGGTCTGCAGGCCAGCCCCAGAAGAAATAGGGGGGGGGGGCGCTGAGACGAATTGCGCTCCCTTGCTGTACAGGAATGGGAGCTGCGGCTGGAGCACCCCAGCGCCGGCCGTCAAACAGTTGAAGCCATACGCTCCGTTCTTAAGTGGTGGCTAGAAAGAGGACACGGCTCCCTAACATTCCGCGCGACGCAAGTTCTCTCGGGACACGGCTGTTTCGGGAGGTACCTGTGCCGCGTGGCCGGTAGGGAGCCTACAGAGGAGTGCCACCACTGTGGTGCATGTGTCGAGGAGATGGCCCAACACGCGCTGGAAGAGTGCCCAGCGTGGGGTGAGCACCCCGAGAGCTGCGTAGTGTCGTGGGGCACGACCTTTCGCTTCCTGCCGTAGTGTGCAGGATGCTAGAGAGCGAACGATCGTGGGGCGCCGTCCTTGCTTTCTGCGAGGACGTGATGGCCCGGAAGGATGCCGCGGAAAGGGAGACGGAGGGACAGGGAGGCCTACAGCGTCCTGGCTATCCGCAGAAGGCCAGGGCGCCGAAGAGTACGCCCGCAACCTTCCGCCCTGACACTGAGCCCCTGGGCGGCCGACATGAGGGTGCCCGCAGCCCAGAGAAGGGCTCAAGAGGGAGCGCCGTGCACGGCGCCTAAAGCGACGGTCCGTGTGTCCCAATACACCCGGAGAGAGGCGAGGGCCACGGCGCGCCGGGGTCGCCGAAGACTGTTATTAGCGCCCGCGGCCCCGGCTACAGTGACAGGAGAAAGGAACAACCGTTGGTTTTTTAGTGGGTATACCGGCCGCTCCATCTTGGTCCGGGAAGCCAAACATATCCCTGCTGCCCCATTCATGATCTCTTAATGACCTGGCGGCGGGGAATCCGTAAGCTGGATTTTTCAAGTACAAAAAAAAGTTGTACATAATTAAAGCAGTATATTCTATAAAATACAAATATTTTTGCATGCAAATGATTACTAAGCATTACGAAGTGTCACTGAGATTGACATCTCAGTGACACTTCGTAAAAAAACCGTTAAACGTTAACAATAACACAATGTTAACATTTCAAAATATACTTAAAATAACCTACACCTATCTTCATTGGGTGATGAAACACACAGAACTAATTGAAAGATCGTAGAAATAATTTACGAAATATTTATTAGGTCTAAAATGCACATTAACGTAACTTCTTTAGCAATCATCCTCAAAATTATTTGAGTACACATTCGCCATAGCTTGACCCTATTAAACAGCTTTCAATTCTAATAATACTTATATTGAAATACTCGTAGCTACGCAAGTGTTTATTACAAAATCGACAAGCAAATGATGATCATATTTTTATAATGGACCTTGTTACACCTTACGGCACTACACTCATTACTAGGGGCCTTCATATTAAGTAAATATATTTATATATTCGATTGTTTCGTTTCGTACCAAGTACATTTAGAATCGATTAAATATTTCGATTATCATATAAGTAATTAAACAAAGTATTCTAGTGTAATAATCGAATCACACTATACAGTAGTTACTTTACGTTTTTATCACTTGTAAAGTCTTTTTCAATAAGTGATTTTTTTAACTTGTTCCTGTAATAACGTTGTCTCTCTTACTAATGTAAAGGAATCACACGTGACAAAAAATACACTATTTATTATTTACTCACTTTCAGATTTTTTATTTACTTTATTTAAGTTAAAAAATATGTCGATGTTAGTAAATCGAATATCGCAAGAGGTGGCGTGCATTACAGGAGGCCTATGTCCAGCGAGTGGACTGACACAGGCTGCTGATGATGAAGATGATTAGTAATCATTTACATTATTGGAGTAGGTATCGACAACGTATCGGAACATCACTACTTTTATCTGTATTTTAATAACGTAACCAACGATGACCTTTCTCATCTCTGTACGCAATTTTTGCATTTCTTACAAAACACCTATACTCACTTATGTGCGTATTTGTAATATTAGTTAGATTACTATCGTGTGCCAGCGTAGTCCTAATCGTTTGTGCTTTAGAAACCGGAGGTCGTTAGTTGAATTTTGCGGGAAACTCAACAATTTATGATTTTTTTTATTGCATACGCAGGCAGACGAACAGTCGGGGCCACCTGATGGAAAGTGGTCACCGACGTCCATAGACATTGGCAATACAGGTATCACTAACGCGCTGCCTACCGTGAGACATAGGAAGTTAAGTCTCGTTTACCCAGTAAATACGGTACGGTGCTCTGCAGTAGAACATAGGCACCGTGGTGGTACCCACCCAGACGGTCCCCGGTAAAAAGGGGACCTACCACCGGTAAATTTGTTTGCTGTTGGCTCAGTCAAAGCAGCGGCCTCGTGCGTCGGATGGGCATTTAAAAAGCCGTATAATAAAAAAACTTTAACTTTTTTTAATCTCTGTTCGTTCTCATCGGTTTATTTTAATACATATGAAGGCAGATGAGCACTCGGGCCACCCGATGGTTAGTTGTCTCCGTCGCCCATTGACATCGGCAATACCAGGGGTATCACCAATATGCTGCCTGCCGTGGGACATAGGATGTTAAGTCTCGTCTACTAAGTAAATACGCTGGCTACGGTGCCCTCATACCGGAACACGGTAGTGTGTTCACACTATTGCTTTGCGGCAGATATGGGCACCGTGATGGTACAACCCCCGCACGGCCTTTTCTAAAAATGGGTCCAAGCACATCGGATCATGAAAGTGAAAAAACATAGCGTGCATGTGTGTTCGCTAAAGTAAACTTGTCCACTATAATATCTCCTGCGATGATGGCTTACCCATCTGTGTATAGATCGGCCGCCTTGGTCGAATTCAACAGGGAGAACAGTGTATTATTAGTACGAATACTTATCTATATTTTATCAAGTGAAGTGATACGCCCTATTTATAACGAATGCAGCACAAAACGACTTAAGTCCGGTTACTGCCACAATACATTAGATGCTACTAGTACACCTGATACTAGTATATTAGTACCTCTTTGTTATCAAAGTAACCATGCTTGCATCCGTAAAGTAAAGCCAAATTCCACCAATTTGAATACGAAGCAATAGCGTTACTAGAAATTAGGTTCTTCTCATTTGATCTAAATTTAACTAGAACCCTGAGAGTAAATGAAATATTCGGAGAATTGTGTCCATTTCCAGCCATTAACACATTCGCACTGGTTTCCTATTACGAAACATCCGTCAAGACCTGAACGCCGGCAAATGGATGGTTTAGTGTTAGGAAAATTAACATACAGAGCAATTAGTCTCGCGTTTGATTACGTAACACAAGAAATTGCTATTGCTTTGAGTATTCTGCGCATTCGCAATACGTAATGTAATAAAAAGCTGAAGTAAAGGGATAGGTATAGATCGATTTCTAATGAACTTGAATTCCGCTGTTTAAATAGATCGACACTTGTAATTAGCTATGTACAGATGTTTAAAGACATAAGTTATTACGTAGAAATTCACAGGTGTACTTCCAATTCCTTCAAATTCATATTTATATTTTGAAGTTATACTTCTTTAGGCCGTTATGAAAATGATGAGAGTGAAATTTTAAATGCGCGCACCTGGACAAAATTAACAGTATGAAGCCGTCTGCTTAAGTACACGCACCCATTTTTTAACTATATAATTATGCCTCTGGACACTTGTCGATGGCAAGCTTCATCTAACACAGAATTCGCGGGAAGCTACCGTTCCCACGAACGATGACTGCCTGGAGAGAGATCAGGTACAGTATCATCATGCCTGCGGTAAAGCAGCCAATGATCTCATGATTAAAAACCAATGAAAACACAAAGACACGTCATCATATATGCAGTCGAATCCTCACAACATAAGATTTTTCATCTTTAAATCGTTCGAGTCTAAATAAACGTGACAAAACTATCTTTGTCAGATTTTATAACACGTAAGTGCCTTTAAAATAACTGACATTATCGTCTACCCAATGCAGTTTACGCTATTTTTTAACTGTTTTTGTCTGTAAAAGTCTGTTGCCCGTCTGCTCTGCGAAAAAGTTTTTTTAGGTAATACCGGGTTGTTGACCCTATTATAATTTAAAAAACATGTATGTAGAAGATAATTAATTTTTAATTTACGCAAATATGACCACATATCTGCATACCATACCTAATTTCAGTGGTTACCTATTTGTCAGTATCGCTCTTTACGAGCCCTGACCACGCTTTATTCCTTTCTATATTCTCCTATCACGCCAGCCTATATATCTTCTTATTTCTAGTATGTGATGTCAGTAACAAAAAAAATTCGTTCGACACATAATAGTCTACTTCAATGTCTCATTCACCATTCTGCCTTCATGCACTCTACATTCTTTATCCAGAAGGTGCTTTTATGGAATGCACTACCTCTCGAAATCAGGTTAGCAAAAAATTATACCCCTTTAAAAAAATATATAGAGCACCTTCTTAAAGACTTGTACATAAATATAGTAATGTATTATTAAATAAAATTACTTTACGGATTTTATCGCGTTTATTTTACATTTTATTCCTCTTTTCTCCGTTGTCATTTTATATTATTTAAAATGTAAAATAAACGCGATAAAATCCGTAAAGTAATTTTATTTAATAATGTATAATATTCGCAAGCAATAGAAATAGTAATGTATGCTTATTTTAATCCAGTACTTTTTCGTTTGTATTATTATCTGTGCGCCTACCCCCTTATTATCTCTGGTTCCCTACCACCTTATGGTTGACTGGCAGAAAATACCTATGGCATTAAACCTTAGTAATTTTAGTGCATAATTTATAAATAGAGAGATGGCTGTTGCATGTATTATGCAGTAAACTAAAGCGTCAATTGAACAACAATCAGAGTTTGTGCCGTTAACGTGACTTTGAACGTACGTTTAATCGCGTTAGACGTAATAAAAAAGAAGTAGCTACATGTGACCGCAAGGCACTGATGTAACTGATAACTACCGGTTCATTTATAGCGACAGCGCCTGATAAGCGTGCATTCCGGTTTGAATGATGCCTTCTGTTTGGATGGAAACGGTTCGTGACGATATTAATGTTATTTGGTATTATAGAACTGATTAAATAACTGCCTCTGTTGCTTGGTGGTAAGGGCGTTTGATTGAAACCGGAGGTAAATAAAAACCGTAGCTTTTAAATCCTGCGGGTTTTGATTGTTGTTTCCTAGTTGGTTACGACAATTTGAGCCGATCACCCAATTGTCTGAAAAGTAAGTTGACCCACGCATCGGATGGGCGTGTAAAATGTCGGTCCATCCACCATCCGGAGCAGCGTGGTAGGCTGTTCATTAACCCCCTAATGGAGACGGGGAGGCCTATGTCAAGCAGTGGACTTACACAGGTTGTAGATGATGATGATGATTATAGAACTATGTTGGTTTTTTGTTGATAATTATTAATCAATAATACTAGAAGTTTATGTAAACATTAAGACAACACCACCATACGTACGACTCTGTTTACATTAATTCAAGTATATTTTGGAAAAATATATGAATATATTGTAACGAATAATACTTAGATTAGAACTTATATAGAAAAGATTATTTGATGTTCCAAAAACCTATTTTAACCTATTTTTAGTAGTCCTTGACTGTTCTAAAGTATTAGCGAACTTAAAATAATATTTACTACAAACTCACGTGGAATCTGTATTGGTGCAGACTAGGTAGTTCCAGACAGTCTTACATCAGGACTAGCGGGAGAACTTTACAGTCGCTTCTTGTCTAGAACTTTTTCATTGACCTTAAGACCTAGTTCGTAAGACGATAGTAAACACTAGCATGCACAGGTCATTAAAAATCTAGCAAAAATATTTGCAAACTGTATTGTATAACATCATAATTAGCAAAACATTAAGAAATCTCGTGTCCGTTACACGAATATGTATCAGTTGCGCAACTCTTGAACTACACAGTGTGCTATCAAGTCGGTCATCGACCTGCTTGACTGATTTTGACGAGATCTTTGGGTAACATCGACACGTATGCTCTTATTTCAATATTTCGTGATGAAATTTGTGGACTAAGTTTTTGCCAGAAGGATTCAAGTTTCAGGATTTAAAATAAATATGTCATTATATTATTGGAGAGTGTAATAAAAATATTTAACAATAAGGTAACAAAAAAAATTAGCTTATTTGAAAAAAAATTAAGTAAAATATAATTATTTCTATTGCTTGCGCGAATATTATACATTATTAAATAAAATTACTTTAGGATTAGACGGCCGTGGTCACGGGTAGACCACGGCCGCTGGAAAAATGTTCGAAACGTCGGTAATTTAAAATGTAAAATAAACGCGATAAAATCCGTAAAGTAATTTTATTTAATAAGTAAAATATGTATTAAAAATCCTGTGTAATTTGGAAATAATATTAAAATGCAGTTCGCCAAGAAAGTAGCCCAAAAAAGTCTTACAATATTAGAATTCTTACAGCTCATATATTGACTCATTTGAAGACTTAATAACGACAGAGCTATCTTAAAATGAGATAAGATTATTAGTAAAAAAACTTAACAACCATTACATTTTTGCATGCGTTAAGTTTTTTTTATCCTGTCAACTATTACTACAAGGAGTATATACTGCAGTGTATACTGCTGTGAAGTGCGCAATGCGGAAATACATCCCTATTCCTCGTAAACCAAAAATACCAACTTTCAATTTATAATGGACATTGTTGTTCAGTGTACTGTGTACGTACACAAATGTGTACACATTTGTACAAGTTTGTGTACAAACTGTTGTGTACAAGTAACAACAATACTAAAAAACTTAAAGAAAATATTGAACAATTTAAATGTAGAATTGAACAGATATATATAATTTTGTTTAAATACTTGACAGTTACTTTAAAATACACCAGACGTCACAGATCTCATCTAAAATCCATATTTTCACAACATACTATTAAAATTAAAATTGTTGCCAAGTAATTTAACACGACAAAATCCTTAAAACTGAACTTTAATTGTAGTATTTGCTGTAAATAACAGAAAGTAACATATTATATTAGCTTATATATCTAACTGAATGCTAGGTGATGATGTTGTCACAATATTATGTAACCCCCAGACATTGACTTTCCGGAACCAAGAAGAACAATGGGGTACACTTCCTATAAACATGTCGCATGTGACAGTAACATGAGCGTACGGAATTTAGATTTCGTCTACATCACATCGTAATACGATATGGAATGTTATGTGGAAATGGAAAATTCCGTGTAAAAACGGAAATTTTGAATACATTCAAATTAATAATTAACCAGACCTCTACGGAGGACATATTATAGTGCATTAGTGTATAGTAAAAAAAAATACACCCTCTTCATAATTACTCCATAGTCCGACGGGACAATGAATTAATTCACGACTGAGAACTCGGTCTGCAGTTATCCTATAAGCAGCAAGACCGACGTTTTGTTACATTCGACGTATGGATTGTCCTACTTCACAGAAATTGCTGCCCACATTTCTCGAACCCACGACTTGCGGTTTTTAAAGCGTATGCCCATACCACTGTCCTACGGGGACAAGGAACATTTAAAACACCCGAATATTTAAATAAAAGTTATTTATATTCATCAACCATATAATTCAGTATTCCATTCGTGGAAATGTAAAATTTCGTGTATAAAATTGTATTAATACGGAAATTTCATAATACATTGCAAATTATTTGCACTCATGAAATTAGTTTTGATTTTATAACCATCAAACCATTTCTTATAGCGTACAACAGTTATTTGTTAAAAAATAGTCTCTGGAATGGCTGAACCGATTTTGACCAGGTATTTACTGAATGGTAGTTGGATAGTAAAGTATAATTATGTAACTGAGTGTAACTAAGTCTACTTTTTTCTTACAAAACAAACTAACAATATTTTATATTCCACGTGTCGACGCGGTATTATGAAAACATAAAAAAATTGTATTGTAATATAGCTTAAGACAAGTGGAATAAGTTTTAATGGGAAATTTTACTTTTGTTACATAAAAATTCATATTTATTTTATTAATAAAATTGAAAATAAACCATAATTTGAACACGAAGTATATACGAAGTTTCAAATTTATAACATATTTAGATGTAATAGATTTATAATTACAAATACTAAGTAGGCAATTGAAGAGATTATAAATTAAAATCCCCCCGAAATAACCGTATCCGTCCGTCCGAAATAACGCGTATTCGCAAAATGAGTACTTATCAATATTACCTATTATGCAAACTCAAGATAAGGATTGGTGGACAATTATCATAAAATTAAAATTTAACCAATATGTGAAAGTTTTGGCTGTTTTAGGCTTGACGCTAATGGGTGGTGGAATTCCGAAGGTACCACGAAAAAGTGAATTTAAGGCTTAAACTGATTGCATGTGTATGTAGGTCACACTCTTTATTTGAGTGTGTTAATTTTACGTACGTTTACTTAAATGTAATAAATTCACGAAACATTGCAAGTTGACTTAAATTATTACCTTAATTAAACTATACTTAAAACAACTAAATTGTGAGCAGTGACCTCCAAAGTTATCTACAAATCAAGTTAGAAAGTTATATATAATATATAATTAAAATTTTAATGTATAATATAATTAACATTTCATTAATAATACTTTTGTCCGGGATTTACTGTATTAATCTATGTATAAGTCCACTTTACTACAATATAATTCATTTAGCTTTGAGTCAAAAAATTCAGAAATACATAGGCGTATGACACGATGTTTATTTCGCAGCTGAGGTCAAACCCACACACACACTAGCGCAAGTCGGGATTATTCACCATTACGCCTAGCGGGTAAACTAAAACCCGCAACTATGGTGTAACGAACTGTTTTTGTTTTTATTTTAAAACATTAACTCATTATAATTCACGTTATTCAATTGCAACCTTATCCTTAATCTAAGTTTAATCCTATATTCAAACCTTAACTCCACCTTAAATCCACTGCGGGACATAGGCCTCCTCTAGTATATCATAAAAACCCCTATCCATTACGGGGTTACGGACCGTATCCCACCACGCTGATCCAATGCGGGTTGATGGGTGGACCGATCTTTTACATGCCCATCCGACGCATGGATCATCTTACTTTCCAGACAAGTGGTTGTTCGGCCCAAATTATAGCAACTAGGAAACAACAATGAAATTTCTTGATTCTCTTTGAAACCCACGACCGCATAACACTAGGCTACACAGGCTAAGGCAGGCAACCTTAACTATTACAAAAACAAGAGGAAAATTTATGTCCTAATTAAGGAAACAACGCTTATTAATAGCAGTATATTGTCTTCAATTTAAGCAGTTCAGTTATTTATATTTGCCCTATATAGGTTATATAAGTTAATGAGTCTTAGAGCCCACCAACCCGCATTGGACCAGCGTGCTGGGATACGGTCCATAACCACCTAATGGAGAGGGTTGTATTAGGGGAGGCCTATGTCCAGCAGTGGATTATCACAAGCTGATGATGAGTCTGAGAGCAGTACAGGACGTTGTATCCAAACACTTTTTAATACGACAAGGCAAGCAAAACCGTCGCTTGAATGGCAGCGTAATACACCCCGGGTCTGCTAGCTATCGTCTTACGTCTCGTTTGACTACTATTTCCAAGGTCTTCAAACGGAATTATTCTGGGAATATCACATAGCTGGTAGATGCTTTGACTAAAAATTTGTTGATTGGAAACGTAAACATCAGTTATAACTGTCCTGCCTCCGTAGCCCTAGAGGTATGGGCGTGTGCTTTAGAAACCGGAGTCGTGGGTTCGAATCCTGCGGGGACTCAAACAAATTTTCATTGTTGTTTCCTAGTGTTAGTGGACTTTCACGATGCTGTGAAATGAGATGTGAGGGAAAATCTCATTGTCAGAATGGGCATGTAAAATTCGTCCACCACCAACCCGCAATTGGACAACAGCGTGGTATGTAATACATGGTCATAGTTCATGCTATAGTCACAGCAGTGGATATGACAGCTGGTGATAATGATGATGATGATGAGTAAAACGTCGTTATTTACAATTAGAATGAACATAACTGATTCAATCTTCAAGACTAATTTGAATAATTGTTTCAAAAGAGATTCTTTAAAAATTGGAATAATAAAAATTACTCATTATTTATTTTGTTAAGTCATAATACACTAATATCATGAATAGCTAAAGGTTTTCATTATATACTCTGTATATAATTTACATTGATAAATAAAATTTACAGTTTTTTAAACAAATTCAAATGTAAATAAACCGGATCAAATCCGTCAAAGACATTATATTGAATAATTTACAAATAAGTTTACAAATGTTCTACATTAATTAACTTCAACACAATTAGAATAACTACAAAATTTATAATATTAATATGCATTAGTTGTATAACAAACATGAACCGTGTTTAGACAATTAGGCTAATGTGAGGTTTTATTATCAATTACATCTCGTAACACGAGATAATTTGCTAATGTGAATCAATGAAGAAACTCTTTAATGTTTCATAATAAGATTACTCGCGGATGAAGGATGTAATAATTATTATTTAATTCACGTGACAAATATTATTTAACTGTTGATTTAAAATGTTACATATTAATTTAAAATAATAAAAAAGTATTTTCATGTTTCACAAGGGGCAAAATGGCGTCATATATTTTTTTCTTTCAGAGTATTAAACTTTTTTTTTAGGAATTTTATGACCTGGTAACATAGACCTTTAGGTCTTATTAAACTTTAAGTGTATAGCTTAAGGGACAGATTATTATAGCCATTTGTTTTAATGTGGCTAAACTATTGTTTTTTGTGATATATAAATATTTCTATATCGCTTATTGTCCCTTTTTTTAGTACGAATTTGCATAAAAACAAAGATAAGTATTTAAATATGTATTTGTTGTTTAATGATAATAAAATCTTTACGAATTTATTTAATATTTTAGAAACTATGTTTTGCTTTGTAACTTTATGTCTTTAAGTTTATTTATTAGTACTAAAAATATTTCAGACATAGAAATAATCGAATGACCGATAAAACATTTAACGTAGTTGATATAAATCACTCTAAAATGATTATTTTCACTAAGATGAGAAATATACAATTTTGACCGATTGCAAAAAAATGGTCCACTTCAGTTTAATTATTTAAAAAAAAACGCATAATGACGTAACAGATAATTATTACAAATACTGAATTAAATATTATAACGTAACGAGTACTCACACCGTAATAATATTTCTTCAATAAAAAATATTTGCTCACTCACTACAAATAAAAATAAAACTTTATCTTTTTAAACGTAACACAGATAAAAAACGTTCATGTTTCGTTTATTACCTAACGTATAGGTGCGTTAGTTCTTTACGCGCGCGTTCAATTTACTGAGTCGACCAGACCTTTCCACGTTGTTTCTACAGGTTCCCTTTCCCACTTCTAGTGATAGTAAAAGCTTTCGGTGTTTCCATCCGTATTAGAGTAATGAAAATGGAGTGACATATGTGTTTTATTTCGTGGTTGAACGTAGGTAATGCGACTAACTTCATAGATTAACTAACGTTGCCAATGTTAGTTAAAACTTTTGTATGAGTGCAACATTTTAAGTTTATAATTTAGTTTTTTTAATCAAAGCAACTTTAGTTAAAGTCTAAACGTATAATTTATAATGTATGCAACTCAACGTTTAACTATACAAATAAACTTCTTGCATTTAATGTATAAGCATAGATATTAATTAAAAAAGAGTGAAAATTTTCAAGACTATCATACATTATATATGTTTGATAAAAGACATCAGATTTTTTTCGCTTTTAATTTGTGTAACTGTGTGTGTAAAAATGTTATTATCATATATTTAAAAGCTTAATTAATGTACAACTTGTTCGTGTCGGCTTTGAAAGTTTTTTTTTAATATGGTCTCACCTACGACTTTTTTCTAATATGTACGTTATTTTTAACAGCTGCTACTTTTATTAAAATAAAAGTTTACAAATATTAACAATTTGACTTAGGCATTGTGAACAAACCAGTATTCTATATTTAAATTAAAAAAATTATTCTTGCTTGTATACTTAAATACGTAATAATTACCATAGTTTCGCCAATTAAACTCGGAATAAATGTAAACACATCCAATGTAAAATAGTAATGGCACCAGAAGTTTGGAGTTCTGTAAGGGGATAGCGGCCATCTTGAATCCACGTAAGGCTAATTTTTGGCGCCAATTAAGTTTGACATTTGTTCAACGGTAATTCAATCTCGTATTTGTCTATACTGATAACATAATAATTGTGTTACATTTAATTTGAGTAATTATTTCCAAACTTTGTTATGAAGCTAATGTAAATATCGTTTCGTTTCGTCACACATTGTCGTACATATGTAGTCTGTAGTAAATATCATACATGTATATAATGAAGTTACTCCTACATGACCTCTTTTGACCTCGGGCGGAAAATCGCGAGTAAAAGTCAGGGAAATCGATAGTAGAGAAAATTCCAGTTTACGAACCTCAGAAAAAGACGTCCGTCATGCCTTCTAAGGTTCAAGTATTGCGTTGGTTTTGGATTACATAGAACTTGTAACTGATAATGTATAGTGCAGTGGTTATTATGTCCGAACGTTTTGTACAGCAGATGAAGTGGCGTGTTTAAAAATTTGCGGTATTATAAATATACAATCTACAATTGTAATGATCTCTTAATTCTTTGTAGTACTCAATTACTATAATCATATACACTTATATTTTATTTATGTACAGATTTGATATATTTTGTGACGACGACTGAAGACCCGATCGCGTAGTAGTTAGTGATCCTGACTATAGCGTCTGAGGGTGTGGGTTCGAATCCGACCGAAATATTGTGTGACATAGGGGTTTTCTGGTGTCTCGGTATTTGTATATATTTAATCTGCCTACTCTACTAATTTATGCTGTTTTAGAGTTGGAAACATCTGAGCCGATGATTGTTCAAAGTAGATAGATCCATGCCGTCGGACGGCATGTAAAAGTTCGTATCAGTAGTCCAATATGGTGCGGGACCACCAGCCATCGAGAGAGATCAGACAATGATGATAGGAAACTGACTGTTGAGTCCCCGCAAGAACCGAACCCACAACCTACGGTTTCGAAAGCGCACGCCCATACCACTAGGCTGCGGAGGCAGTTAATTTCAGCAGTTAAAAATCAGCTAATTTTAATAAAAATATGAAACTTAGTTCGAAAAGAAATACTTTAAGAGAATCATTTTCTTCACATATCCATTATGAGTTACATAAAAATCAATTACACATGGCCATTCGGAGAACGCTTATTATTGAAGCCAGAGGAAATAATCGACGGTTTAAAAGGTTCTCCAATTGACGTAACATCCGTGTTATGGTTAAGTGTAACAGATAATATAAGTATGTTTTGACAGTTATGACAGACGCCTTTACGATTTTCGCGCGCTTTGTAATATTTTTCTTAAGGCTTAGCTATCAATTGTTTTAATAACTTACAGTATTTTACTACAGTAGTGATAATGTACTTTCATCTCATTTTAATTTTGACGCACTTTTGTAATGCTGTATGATCCATTGATTTTACTCGGGTGCAACAAGTTAAACCTTTTTTTCGTTCTAATAGGAATATCATAATCATCATCAGCCTTTGTCAGTCCACATGCTGGACATAGCGCTTCCCTAATACTGAATTGATTACAATCCATTCCGAAAAATAAGTTTACTAAAAAAAATAACTTATGGAGTATGTGCTTGTATTTAAAGTTGTAATGAAGAATTCTTGCAAAGTGACCGGTGTGGGCTGGATGAGAATAGCCGAAGATAGGATAGCGTGCATCAGAGGAGGCCTATGTCCAACTATGGACTAACACAGGCTGATGATGATGATGATGAATGAATAAATTTGACTTTGCGTGTATTGGCGCAATCCTAGCCCAGCCTTATTTGCTACTATAAAAAAAACGATCCATTTTATTTTAATTTAAAACCTATTAAAACAAAGTTTTGAGTTGTTTTCATACTCTTTCCGATTGCTTCCATATAGATAATGAGAGCACATTTAGTTTTTATTTTCCTCATAGTTGATTCGAATTGTTTTCAGGTTATTTATTATTAATCTGTGTCGCCATTGATGCATGTTAAAAAAAGATAAAAACGGTTGACGTAATAGCCATGTGTCCAACAACTAGTTCGCGCTTCGTCCCACATCCGCACCGGAAATTGGCCAAATAGACACCGAAGCAATTACGTTATGATTGCATCTTCTCACGGTAGCTACGATAAACAAATTCTATATACCGGATCGCTGAGAAAATAACATATTTTTGGCAAAGGTAAAGAGGTTGTTCATTGGCCGTTTGACATTCCAAAATAGGGGCCATCCATAAACTACGTCACATAAATTTCGGGCTTTTTTGATCCCTGCCCTCACTAAGTCTCCAGACATTTAGGACCCTTTTCACCCCCATGGCACACAAAGTCACACTTCATCAACCCCCTCGCTCCTCCTTAACGTATGACGTAATTTGAGATTGGACACTTACGTTGAAAATCATCAATAACTATACCAATGATTTGGAGCAAAGATATACAATAGCTCCAAATTAACGCAAGTGAATATTCAAATAGTTAACAGCTTTATAATAAAATATTCAAAATATCTACGTAACTGAATCATATTAGCTGTCTTTTAATGTTGGTAAAAGGAATTTGTCTTACAAATTTCTTAAAAGCTTTTAAAATACAATTAACGAAATAAATAATATTTCGATATACTGATATAATACTTTGTCATTTGACAGAGCCGTTTATAATGTTAAAAAAATGTTACTGCAAAGCCGAAACTACGTTAACAATATTGACTTTGACTTTGAATGGATGAAGTCTCGGCACTTTCCTTTTCATGAATTAATCTGTTATCACTAACCGAAATTTATTTCTATAGATACCATAATATATTAGATACAACGTATTCGTTGCGCATAAGCAAATAACTGTTTAGTGCGCGTGCGGTTATCCACGCGAACAGATGTTTGAGCAAAATAAGATTTAAAATGTTTCTAAAATAAAGAAATTGCGTAACTGTTCTAGTTACTTTATAAAAAAATCTCCGTGCATATTTCTTTGTTCGTCCTATTTGGAACTGGTAGTCAAGTTTTAAATATTGATTGGCAAAAATCCTAAAGCCAGTTCGAATATAATAAAGTTTTTCAGCGACTCCAGAAGAGATCTCTAGCTTTTTTTAGCAATGATAACATGCTTCAAAAGTCTTTGGTAAGCTTAGATGAAGCGTACCAAAAACATGACTTTTGAAGCATGTTATCACACAGAGTTCGCAGAAAGCTACCGTCCCCACGAATTAGTTGGTCTAGCGTGGCCAAATAACTAGTCGGGCTCGTCTAATATACCCGTACCTTAATGGCAATATGTTGGAACGGATCAACGGTATTTATCGAAAGTAAAATTACACATAACGTTACGTCACACGCTCATTTTGCCGCGAAACAGTTATGCAATGGCGTCGAAAGCGCGCGAAATGGAGTGCCCGCCATTTATCCCTTCGGTGATAGGTGCACGATTTACGTAACCATGGCAACTAGGAAACATGGCGCCCGCAACGGAAGTGACGCGGCTATGAAACAACTAATATTAATTTACCTCTTAACAAGACAAAGCCCTTGCTTTTTAATCCGGAGGTTGTGGGCTCGAATCCCACGGAGACAACAACTTTGTGTTATTGTTGTTTTCTGGTTTGTTAGGACAATTTGGGCCGATCACATCTTAAAAGTCAGATAACCCATGCGTCGGATGGACCAGCGTGGTGGGATAAGTTCCAAAACCCCCTAATGGTAAAGGCGTACATTAGGGGAGGCCTATGTCCAGCCGTGGACTAACACTGGATGATAACAGGTTGTCAGCTTAAAGTTTTTAAATTAACACAAAGTAAGAGAGATTTGATTATGTTTTGTTTAAGTTGTTGCAAGTAATGACTATACCACAAAAAAGAAAAGTGTGGCGATATAGAATTGGTTTCATTGACTGGCTGAAATGAGATGAAGCATTGCTAAGTGGCTTTGGATTATTGCTTATTAAGTGTGTACGCCTACGATGCTTCCAACCTTGATTTTCTGAAGCTGTATGTATAGAAATTGCTAATATATTTTAAACCAAGAGAATCTTAGATCATTGAAGACGTTTAAAACAAGGGTGAAATATTAGTCAAATTAAAATATCTTTATTCAATATAGAACTTCACACTTGCTTATTGATTGTCAAACACTCTACCACCGGTTCGGAAGGGGACGGCTCAGACCTGAGAAGAACCGTTATTAAAGATTTATGAATTAGTTCAATGATGAATTTTATACCAAAAGGCATTATTTATACTAGTCAACTTTTAGTTGATACAAAGAACATTCAGTAAGTGCATGAATGTGTAGAAATAAATAAAGTGGGGAGTGTCTGTTTGTCATACTAAAATAACCGTTTTGTGATTTATAAGCGGTACAAATAACGAAACAAATTTACAAAAGAATTGTCAGTCTGTTTGTACTGGTTAATTTCTTCAATGGACGCTGTGATTTTGACTTTACTTTTACTGGAAGATAGCTGATGATATTTGAAGTAACGCAAGCTACTTTTATCAATTATATTAGACGAAGTCACGGGCTGCAGCTAGTATGAAGTAAAGCAAAGGAGCAGTAATAAAACACACATCATCAACTTGTGATAGTCCACTGTTGGACATAGGCCACCCCTACACACCTAACCATTAGGGGTTTTTGGACCGTATCCCACACGCTGGTCCAATGCGGGTTGGTATAAGCATGGATAATCTTACTTTTCAGACAATTGGATGATCGGCCCAAATTGCCCTAACCAACTAGGAAACAATAATAAATTTGTTGAGTCCCGCAGGATTTGAACCCATGACGTCCGGTTTTTTAAGCACACGCCTATACCACTAGGCTACGGAGGCAATAAAACACAATGAGCGGTAAATCTATCAGATAGCGCAAGCGTACAATGACCTAGGATTCGTAGAACCGTACTGTGTTTAAATTACTCTCTGCTGAAAACAGGTTAACTTTTTGCTCGTCAATATGTTGCTAAATTACCTACAACAACGCAGTGGCGATTTAAGCATGGTTTTTTTATAAGTAGATTGTGCCCTCGTGACTGAGAGCTTAGTGACGAACCATGAATACATACGCTGGGTATTAGACGCCATATGATTGTTTTTGGTTACAATTATATGAAAAGAGAAAATGATATCTTAAATGATTGATAATTTATTAACAAATTGAACTGTAATACAGAATGAAGGAGAAACTAAGGCAAAGTGAACTAAACATTCAATTTTAGATAAATAAACACATAATTGCCATCTCGAATGGCGGCAAAACATAAAACGTACTTACGTTTATCTGTCCTTGCCTTTAACACTATCGATATTCGAGTCTAGGCTTGTTATTCGCGGTTTCCAGATCTTTTTTGGCTCCCTTTTGTCGCTTGAAATGTAAATAACAATCATAACAAAGAAGGAGATCTTGAATAAAATCTATTATAATCTAGTCTCGCTTTTATCACGTTGAAAAAGCAACTACGGATTTTGCACAACTCTAATTTTTAAAATATCTTCACGTGCAGTACTATGATTGAAAACATATATAGGAAATATATTAAGATGCTATCATATAACTGACGTTTGTGTAGTCCGTTAGCGAAAGTGGTTGTTTAATGTTTTATTTATTAGATACGCATTGAATAGAATTGTGCGTTGCAAATGTGCTTTGATACCAATGTCCTATGTTGCTGATGTCATGTGGTTCACAGATTGCATTTTGGTTTGTTTTATAAACGTTTGTTTTTTGTTTTCATCATCATATTAACTACTACATCCTATCTTCCTGTTAAAAGTATAGATGTAGCGAAGGGAAACATATGGTTTTTATCGGTATCCACTGTAGCAATTGGAGTTTCCCAAGGATCATTCTTCTCATCCTTTTCCATTCCTAATTAGTATTATTAACTGATCTTCTTCATAAACTTTTTATTTACAGTGGTGTGGAAATGGTCAGAAATAGTCTTGTTTAGTAATCCTGAGTTTAGGAATTGTTTGAGCCAGTAGTTGATATTTGACCTTTTTAGAACTCTGACTTGGAAGTAACGTTAGTCACTTACCAAACTACTACTTAATGTATCTTTTGCAAGTATAAACAAATAGGAATAATATTTCTATAAGTCGGTATTAGTTGCTGGTACATATATGTAATATACAATAGATTAGATAACCAACTAGGAAAACAGTCGCATTCATTACTGAGATATTATCAATATTGGTAATATAATACTTTAAATATTCAATTCAATTTCGTACGGTCATTTTCGGAATTTCGATTATATTTGACAAGTTTATGTATATTACATTGCAGATTCTATTTTCTCTAAAAAACTTTTCTTTCCTATCTATTAGTATATTAATTATAAAGCTTAGAAATTATAAGATAGTCATCGCATTGCTTAAAAAATTTAAAACAATAGTAATAATCGGTGTATAAACTGAGAGAATCGATTTAAATTGGGAAAGAATACGCGTACCTAAGTGAACTTATTAACAGATATCCAAAACAAAGAAAAAGGGCAATAAATGCATTATATAACCATATGACCCCGATACAGTTTTTGGCAGGTATATTTTAAATTATATATTTGTCAAAAATATATAAAATAAAATATACCTGCATATAACAAAATATGTTTTTTCGTTTATATTTCAGGTACTAATTGATTTGTTACTGCATTACTATTCCTCAAAATGGCAGATTGTCAAGAAAAGAGGTACCTATTTAATTAAATTTTTAAAAAATGCTACACTTCACACTTTCCGGTCAATTAAAATAAGCATTAATTGGGCATAACAATAAATTAAGATTTTTTACGGTTTTATATTACTTTGCTATTGGTTAATTACAGTTAATTGATAAAGAAAGATTTATTATAATTCGAGCTAACTTTGCATAAAGCGTTAAATTTTTAATTATTGACTTAGGCCTTAGGTAATGTGTAAATGTTTTAAGGTGCTACTAGCAGTGACATCTAGTACTAGCTACCAAGAATAAAGTTTATTGAACCATGTTAAATGTTTATTCCAGCTAGATTCCTGTAGTAGTGTGACATTAATAAAGAATTTTATACCACATTTCATAATGTTTTCTATTTATTTTTAATAGTAAAAGAAAAATCTTTAAATATATTTAAATATGGCATATTCTGTTATCATTGCAAGGTTTTTGACACTGTTTTTGCACTAATATTTGACACAAGAACTGCAGTGAACATGATGTTGTCATTGTCAAAATAAATCAAAACACGAAACCTTTTTATGAACAGAGTAATAAAACGGCAGTTAAGTAGTTAATATATTATTACACTCTGTTGTACTGATCTGAAAATATTAATATGGACGTATCCAAGACAGAAAAAGCGAAATCAAAGCACGCTCCGGACATCGCAGTAAGTGCAGTGTTATGTCCCAGCCAAGAATTACCAGCAGAAACTCCAATAGTCGCTGGATACGACTGGGAGAATGGGACTGACTATAATAAAATATTGGAGAGCTACACGCGCTCAGGCTTCCAAGCGACCAACTTCGGTAAGGCGGTTGTCGAGATAAACAACATGCTTAAATGTCGATCCATACCGTTGACGGAAGAAACAAGCGATCCGTACGAGGAAGATCTTTTTATCAAGAAGAAAACCAACTGCACTATATTCTTAGGATACACTTCTAATATGATCTCCTCAGGACTCCGTGATACAATACTATTTTTGGTTAAAAACAAATTGGTTGATTGTGTTGTTACGACTGCTGGTGGTGTCGAGGAAGACTTGATAAAATGCCTCGCGCCTACTTATATAGGAGACTTCAATCTGAGTGGAAAAATATTGAGGTCTCGTGGCATAAACAGGATTGGTAATCTGCTAGTTCCTAATGATAATTATTGTCTATTTGAAGAATGGGTGACACCAATTTTAAATGAAATGCTGGAGCAACAAATGCGTGATAATGTTGTATGGGCCCCCTCGAGTATTATAGCTCGGCTAGGAGAAAAAATCAATGATGAGAGCTCAGTATGTTATTGGGCATGGAGAAACAACATTCCAATATTCAGTCCTGCCTTAACAGATGGATCTCTCGGTGACATGATGTATTTTCACTCATATAAACATCCAGGGCTCATAATTGATATATTAGGCGATTTACGGAGATTAAATACAATGGCTGTGAAGGCGAATAATACAGGAATGATTATTTTAGGAGGAGGGCTTATTAAACATCACATTTGTAATGCAAATTTGATGAGAAATGGAGCAGACTTTTCAGTTTATATTAACACTGCAAGTGAGTTTGATGGCAGTGATGCTGGTGCTAGACCAGATGAAGCAATTTCTTGGGGAAAAATCAGAGTTAATGCAACACCAGTAAAGTTGTATGCGGATGCAACATTGGTCTTTCCGTTAATTGTAGCCCAAACATTTGCAAAGTACCATTTCAGTAATAAAAAAAATGTTTGAGTTGATAAATTGCTTCATTTTGTTGTCCTTAATTTATCTGTTTATATTAATCTCTCTTTTGAGTATTTTTGTTTAAAACTATTGTAGTGGGATATATTATGACCCATAAATTGATATTTTTTGTGTTATTAATTTATATTACAAAATATTATTAATCCTGTCTGAAGTTTTAATATTAATTTAAAGAATTAAGTGAGTTAATACTTCTAAAAATCTAGTACTAGGCAAGGATAAGTCCTTAATTTATATTGTCTGATTATTTTTTTTTATTTTTAGTAAACCAAGCATAAATAACGCCATCTATGAGCTGAGCCGAGTACTTTGTACTAAAGTAAATATGTGCCTTAATATTTAAACAGTAAATTATATTTATTATATATAAGTCATAAAGGTAAAGTTTTTCTTATTGTCGAAAAACATGGTTTTGTTTTTAATAGATTGTTATTTTTTTGGAATGAATGTAAACTACAAGTTTCTGGACGTAAGGCATGTGAATGAACTGTCAAATACAAAGTGAACATAGCTGCTGTCTGGTTTCAGTCTGCTTAAGTGTGCGTTCGTCTGTGAAACTTATTTCACTCATGTGTGCCGTCGATGTGAGCGGTTGTTCAAAAGCTCCCGGCGAGTTCGTCCGCGGTTGATCCTGCCGAACGCACGGTTGCTGTCGGTCCGTGTTTACAAAGCGTTCTTCCTCTGAATTGTAAAACAAAATAAAACAATAACATGCTTCCGAACGTCTTTTAAATTAAAATGGACGCCAATTACTGCGAGTACATATTTTAGAACTTTTAATGGACAGAAAAGTGTTATTAGTGGGGTAAAATGTGTGCATTTCGCCTTGTTTTATTCGTTTTGCTGCTCCTATCCGGTAAGTTGCATCCTCAAAGCCCTTCGCGGCGCTATTTATAGGTCTTTACGGTCATTCGGGGTGATATTAATGGGATTTTGTTAGAAGGATATGTAATTCGTTGCACGTTTACGGAGAAGCGGGCCTTTGATCGTTGCTGCGGGATGAATATAAACGAATGTCTTGCTTTCGTCCTTTTGATGTTTCCTGGCGGCTGCTCCGCATTTAAACAATGTGACTGTGTTTAGTTTAGATCATATCTCGCTGTGGTATTCGTTATTTTAAGATGAATATTTCAACATCGTTCGAATCTCAAAACTTCCGCCTTAAGATAATGTAAATACCTACTGTTTTTGTGTTTCAGTTTGTTTGATTTGTCATCATTTGTTTATGAATCAGTTATAAGTTATTCTCACTCAAGATTTTAGCATATATATTCTAAAATAGTAACAAGACTTAAAAACCATTTTATTGGTATTGATAATAGAACATTAAGATTACAATCTTCACCACCATATAAAACTTTAATAATTATTAATACTCCTTTCTACCTTAATATTAATAAAACACACCTTTATGTTATCAAAACACTTATTAGTGTTTCTTATTGATATTTGTTTAATATTTGTCATTTCTCTTATGATTAAATATTTAAAGTTAGTTCATTTCATAAAACTTGCTAAAGGACTACAAATATATCTACTCATGTCCAGATGGTAGAAAAAAGCTTTTAAGCTTTTGTAAGATTGTCTATTTTTACTTAAAACATTTTTCAAATTTTGAATTATTACTTAATTTAAACCTACATTAATTGTGAATTAAAATTGAATATTTTCATATATATACTACTTTTTATTCTTACATTGTGATAAGTACCTTTACAAAGTTTATCAGCACATATCTCAAGTTTCATAATAAAAAGAAGACTTGTAAGTATAATAAAAGATGTCATTGGCTTCCACATTATGAAATCTGATAGCTAAACTCCTGTTACTATCTTTAAGTGCCTAAGTGTCCCTTGATATGAAGTTGAATCTGGTATTTTTATCTATTATTAATTATGTTTTAGGCAACGAAGTATAATAATATCTTCTACAGATTTTGTCATATTTTTATTAAAACAGTTTGAGAATGATGAATTTGTTACATATTTGTCAAAAAGAGGTGAAACGCAATAGTTTCTCATGTTTAGGTATTAAAGTAAAATTAAATAGCTGTGTTGATTAATGTATTTCTTTTTTGGTGTCCATAAACTTGCTATAGGGATTAGATGACTAACAAACAAATAAACTGCATATTATTAATGAAAGTTAAAAGAATGGATGAACTTGTACTGTATTAATTTCTGATCATATTTTCTTTAGTATAAAATGTTCTAACTGGAAATCTCTTAAAATATAGGAATCACTTGTAAGTATAGGTTGCATCGGACATTTTAAATGCTCACTTGATCCCACCATATTTTAATAAATAATGTTTTCCAGTTGATTATGACTATGGCAGCCGATCTCTATTAGAGATTGGCCAAATACGCAGAATATGATATAGTGCACAAGTGGATGTGCAAACACAGGCACACTCCCAGTTCTTTTATACTCTCAAAGCCCGATAGGACGGTTAACCGACACGACCGGAGAGATAAGGCGCAGGACCGAATTTATACATGCCCAACCGACGCATCGATCATCTTATTTTTCAGACAATTGTGTGATCGGCCCAAATTGTCCTTATCAACCAAAAACAATGATTATTTCTATTGTTTGCGCGAATATTATACAACGCGATAAAATCCGTAAAGTATTTTTATTTAACAAAAAACAATGATAAAACAAAGTTTTATATTTTATATTTTTTATAAAGCAAGGGCCAATACCGCTAGATCACGGAGGCAGTAAGTTATACTCAAGCCGAATAAAACACGGGAATTACGTTAACAAAGTGTAATGTCATAAAACAATAACGTCTGAAGTGATGTGTGTTCTTATTGGTGGATAAGCATTCTGAGAGCACTATGTGTTAACCAATTAAGTGTTACATCTAACTTTGTTCTCCATAGCCCAGTGGTATGGGCGTGTGCTTTTCGTAACCGGAGGTCGTGCTTCGAATCCTGCGGAGACTCAATAAATTTTCATTGTTGTTTTCTAGTTGGTTAGGGCAATTTGGGCCGATCTCCAAATTGTCTGAAAAGTAAGATGATTCATCCGTCGGATGGCGAGTCAAAAGTCGGTCCACGCACCAACCTGCATTGGACCAGCGTGGTGGAAAACGGTCCAAAATCCCCTAATAGGAGGATAGGGGTGTATTAGGAGAGGCCTATGTTCACACATCATCAGCCTGTGTTAGTCCACTGCTGGCCTATGTTCAGCAGTGGACTATCACTGGCTGATGATGATGATCTAACTTTGTTGACCTAAATTCATTCTCTTACTTCACCGAGGTATAGGTATATTATCATCGAGTCTAGTTTTCTTTGCTCACCCATAGAACCTAGTTGGTTTTAGGTGTCCTGGTTACAGGGGATCGTCTGGAGTGTTTATTTTTGCCGCAAAGCAGTTTCAAAGGGCAAGGGAGATGTAACATCCTATGTATTTTTTTCTATTACCTACTTAGGACAGCCCATCAACGTGCTGGCTACCGTGGACTTGAATTCAAATTCATAAATTCTTTATTATCAATTTGGGCTCCGTCGGGCTTTTATGAACATTAATTTACATATATGATGTTACGTCTCGAACAACCAACGCATTTATGGTATATTTTTAACAACGGTGCCCCTCAGACCGGATGACAGCAGTGTAATCACACTCCTGCTTTGCGGCGGATATAGGCACTGAATTGGGACCTCTCCAGACGGACCCCTTGTAGATAGAGGACCTATAACCTCATCATTTTCGGTGTCTCTGCATTTCTTCTAGACTGAGTATCACTCACTATCAGGTAAAAGTTCTACCTCTCTGGTAGCTTTAGTCTGAAATATAGAGAAAAGCATTTGTTCTAGACAAGTCTATTGTTAATTCTTGTGGTGCTCGAATAAATAGTGTACATTGTGAATTTCCTTTTTGTTGTGCTATTTAACTGTAGTAATGCCTTCTGGCGTGCTCCGCATTCTTTTTGTTTTCTTGGCATCTTTTCTACGATTAATTGCAATTTGGCGGCAAGGAAGCACTGGTCCGCCGCAGTTGGACAATACTGTCTTTTAGGGATGGCCAGCTTTGTGACTTGAGGTCGATTATTCGAGTGGAATACGGAATCGATTAATTGTTTTATTTTTTTAATTTGATTTTAATACTATTGGGATAGCCAGTTGGACAATAGGTACTGTACTGTACTGTTGTGTAAAAATTTTTTTCGAATTAAAAATGGAATTGATTACTCTTTATCGTGATTTTTTTACAATTATATTACAATTAGGCAAATATCTTTGTTCGGTTCTATGAGATTCGTCTTTGGTTCTTATTCTTAAGATACATTTCCTGTTAATTTTTAAGTAGTGTATATCAATCTCGTTCTTTTTTAATTCCAATAACATTAGACAATACTGTTAATATGACCAACGTCACCGTGGCCTAGTGGTATTAGCCGTCGCTTTGCAAACGAGGCGTCGTAAATTCTAACCACATGCGGAAAAACTTTGCATTTCCTAAACAATGTGGACCTATTACGTAATTGTTGGAAAATAACGATATATTATTCAGATAACAAATAAAAATTAGTACATCTCGTCGTCAAATCAATTGTATTTAATTTAAATTCATTAAATGCAGTTTATAGTTCTCCTGCTCCGTAGCCTAGTGGTATGGGCGTGTGCTTTAGAAACCGGAGGTCGTGGGTTCGAATCCTGCAACAAATTTTCATTGTTGTTTCCTAGTTGGTTAGGGCAATTTGGGCCGATCACCCAATTGTCTGAAGAGTAAGATGATCCATGCGTCGGATGGGCATGTAAAAAAGTCGGTCCACCCACCAACCCGCATTGGACCAGCGTGGTGGGATACGGTCTAAACCCCCTAATGGATAGGGGTGTATTAGGGCTGGCCCATGTCCACCAGTGGACTAACAAAGGCTGATGATGTGATAGTTCTAGTTTTCGAGGTTTAATTCAACTGAAATCTGTTTTACGTAAAAACTTTTCTTAAAGCCCTACTATGTGAATTAGAATCTGCTATCATAAAAGCTGGGTCAAAATGACTACACAATAAAAGAATCACACAAACAAACAAACAATTCAGTTTTATATGTTAAAACAAATAAGACCAAACGTATGAGAGAAGGGAGGAATGTTTCTTCATTAATTATGCAATAGGCCCCTAGCTGGTTAGTATCATCTCTCCGTAAATGGCGTAGGCATGTTCATAAAAACATGTTTCACATGTTTAATGTCGATAAAAAAGACTTGTTGATATCGATATTCATTCGATGTTCTTTTTGCTGCCCACAGACTATCGATACCATTGCCACCGTATCCTAGTGGTATGGGCTTGCGCTTTGGAACCGGAGGTTGAGTCCCGCGAAGGCGCAACTGCTTTTCTAAGTTGTTTCCTATATGGTTGGGTCAATGCAGGCCGTGCACCTGATTGCTTGTAAAATAAGATGATCCATGTGTCGGATGGGCATATAAAATGTCATGTCGGTTATCCGTCCCGTCGGACTGAGTTCGGTATGAGTTTAGAGGCGATGAAGTGCAACTTAGTTGGCGCGTACACTTGTGTACGATAATTTCCCAGCATAGTTGGCGGATCTCTGTATGGAAAGGTCGCCGTAGTCAAAATCGGCTTGGAGAACGTTATTATTAATTATCGGTTAACAATGTCGATACCTCGGAGCAGTGATGGGATTTATCGAGTATGATGCAGTGAATTTGATATTTTATACTTAGATGACCACTGGCAACTTTACAAAAAAAAATGTTTTGTTATAATTGTCAAAATCATTTTATAACGGTTATTTTGATGTTACAAGCAGCACTCCATTTTGTTTAATTGTATAGACTTGGGACTTATTTTCATAAATTCCGTTTGCAATGTATGTACTCTCAAGTTATGTGAATTTTTCTGATCAAATTTCGCTCTATCTGTAGCGTCATGGCGTTCTTTTGGTGTTTTTACGCGGACTTACCTATCTAAATCCATGTCACGTACGAAAAGTTCACGAACCGTTTTAAAAAATAAATAGTTACACATCATCATATCTCAAAAACAACTAATTGACTTGTCTGCGCAACATACGTATGCCACAGCTCCGCATGTCTGATAATAATTTTAATCCAAATAGATTTACATTGATATAATAAAATGGTATGACTGTTTGTCCACATTCAAAAAAGTAGAAACGATTAACAAAGAAACGATAGTTAAAATCGATTATCTTATCAGTACATCGATTTTTTCTTGATATATAACACAAAAAGCGCTTCTGCCATAACCCTAAATCATGATTTATATGTATCGGTATCAGATACCGAAGGGTCCAAAGCGAAAACCTAATACGCCGGTTGTTGTACACATTTTTTGCTACGGAACCCGACGTTCGTTGGCAACGAATCGCCGACCATTCTCGTCCCATTAAAGAGCCTAATTGGATGCGTTTTAATTATGCCCCGTTTTTTTGCATTACCTCACCTACTTAGAGACCCCGCCGCTAATGGCTGAGCAGGTAAAAGATCGGTTCCCGTCGCGCTTGTGTCGAGGAATCCAATGATTTGAACGCAATTATGCGATTGTTTCACTCGTTTTCAAGTGTAGACCGTTTTTGTGCGGTAAATATTGTGAAATAGTTACGGCTGTTACGCGAAATCTACGTTAATGGAGAGGAAATGGTTACAGGAAACTAGTTTTAGTGATTGTTTAGTCATTTCTTAACCCAATACATTTTTAAACCGGTAAAATGCGTAAAATTGGGCGAATTACAAAGCTAAATATAGTGTATATTTTATGTACTACTGTCTCTGTGATTGAGTACCGGATGTTCAAATTCTGTGGGAACGCAACAACTTTCTGTACTTGCTTCCTATTTGGTTAGGGCACTGCCGGCTGATCGTCGGCCCGCCCAAAAAAGATGTGATTCATGCATCGTATTGGCATGTCAATCCTGTGTTAGATCTCTCTCCGGTCGTTTCTGTTATCTTCTCATATTTAAAAGTACATATTTAATATCACAAAGTTTTAGTATTTTATTTGCTATAAAAATGACCTGCGGCTTTTAGATCCTCAGCAATTACCAATAGGCTATGTGGCCTATGATATAATTGTAATAAAATATTTTTAGTCTGTACTCCGACCTATGCGAAATTACTATATAACTTATTTTATTATTGCATGTATTGGTAACATGGTTGGGTTTTAATTTAAATTTATTAATTTTTTGGTACAAAGTGGTGGTAAAGCTCCACTATCTTCTCTATTGAAATTTGAATTTTTTCTAATCCCAATAGCCTCACGGATTATCTTCGGAATCGGTGTTCTTTATCGAGGATTTGTGGTCGATCAAATCTGATGTAATGGTTTGGGCGATTTTTATTTTATGCCTAATGTCATTTTATCCGTGAAAAGTCCTTTTTTTCAATAATGTGTAGTATTCGCGTAAGTAAGTAGTGTAGGACGCCCTGCGGCAAGATGGAGTGACGACATTCGCAAAGTGGCCGGTGTAGGCTGGATGAGAATAGCCGAAGATAGGAAACGGTGGCGTGCATTAGGGGAGGCCTATGTCCAGCAGTGGACTAGCGCAGGCTGATGATGATGATGATTCGCGTAAGCGAAAAAAAATAATTTAGTAATAATGTACAATAAAGCTTTTTAATTGGTCGGTCGAACCATAACCTATCTCTACGCGATATTTAACCAACACTACACGTATTACATCCTGATTTAGACGATGCATATATAGATTACATATACCCGGGTATAAAATAATCAACAGCGGAATCTTACAACGACATCGGCAATCGGAACCTATAAATTATCAGAAAATCACATTGTTGACAATCTTTTAACTGCCCATTAGGACCCCCTGGGTAGGGAAGGACGTACGAGATAAATTCAATGAACATGATTGACGGATAAACGTCTAAAGCAGGTTAACGTTCGGTTATAGGTAGAAATATAGAGTATTTATAGTACAGCCGAATCAGATTCTGATTTCATGTAAACACAGTAACCATGGCAACGAAGTGACGTCATACCGAGACGTCAATCACTGATTGACAGTCTACAATAAGCTATGGTGCGTGACACACAACAAATTCCGCTCTCCTTCCAGTTCATACATGTTAGTGGCGTTATAAAAAGTTTTTATCACCGTCATATTAGTTTTTTTTTATGGGAAAGACTAGGGAAGTACCACAGTCCGCGGTTAATTCGTTGCGTTGCAAAACAACAGTGTGTATACAGTACGGTGATTCGTCATGAATTGAAATTGTGGCTTATTACGCTGTATTTTTCTCAATAGCAACAAATCACTAGTGTGTTAGTATAATAAACTAGCGACCCGCTCCGGCTCCGCACGAGTGCAAAATCTGTAAAATGTAGGTATGGAACATTTTACAAGTTTATCAGCGTTTTCCTACAATACTATGCACGAATTATAGTTATAATAATACATAAATAAATATATATATATATATATATATATATATATAATATATATAAGCTTTTTTAAAGTCATATTATATATTAAAAGTAGTACTTGTATGCTAAGGTTTAAGCATACATAGGGATATGGGGAAAAGAATGTGACTGTTTTATGCCACAGTGATATTGTAAAATTTTTTATGTGCAGAAAGATTCACTTGCCATCACGTGGTCGTCTTACTCGTCGCCGCGATGTTTTCCAATTTAAAAAAAATATATTTTAGATTTTTCTTAATGTATATTTTCGTTTCTCTATCAAAGCGCAACATTTCTTGCAAACTGTCTCAAAGTTGTGGTTAAAAGAGTGTAGAGCTTGCTTTATTTTTTTTCTTTTGTAACAAAGAACCTACAACTAGAGTTCAAGAACGGAGCGAAACTTTGTTAGAATTTTGTACGTTTAAGGTTAATAAAAAATTGTCTCTTTTTAAATTTTTCTTAACTGCAAAACGAAGTTTACTGTTTATAAAGTTTTGATCTCATTTTATTCTTAGTTCAACTAAAGTTTAACCAATTAATACTAGTTATAAGTGAAAAGAATGTAAAGTACCTACATAATTCTGTAAGGCGCTGTCGAACTTTACATCATAGCCAAAAAGCAGTCCATGGTTAGAATCCTATATTGTTTTAATTTATTATTGAAGGAATGTCGTTTCACATATTTTATCCTGTTTATTTTAATTTTTAGCTCCCTACCGCAAATACAAGTATCCTAATTTCACATAAAAGTATTATATCTAATCAATTGTTAACAATACAACTACTTGTTCAGAATAGACCCCTCTGATCTGAAAAGAACTTGTAAAAGGTTTCCGCCGAGTTTCTTACGCCGGTTCCTCTCAGATCAGAGGCTTTTTAGGAATTTCCGAACCGGTGGTAGTTTGTTTGACAATCAATAAGAAAGTGTAATGCTTCAATTCATATTTATTCAATAAAGATTCAAATTCAAAGATCTTTATTCAATTGAAAGAGACTCGGTGGCATATTTTTTGGCATCTTTCGGTTGAGCCTTCGAGTCGTTAAATACGTCTAAATTTCTTGTCAATTATCAGTCTTGCATCGTACGTTTAATACGTATTCTCACTTATACTCACTGCTTTGATTAGATAGTAATCAACGTGTCTGTTGCGTTTATTTCCAATTGCAGGTAATAACCATCTCACGATAGTGGTTTTTGTTCAAAAGGTAGCTTATTAAGCTTCTTGGTGTTGAATACGTCAAAGGTTATATATGGGGCATTGCATTTGACGTCAAGTAGATAACCAAAAAATATGAGGTCGGGAATTTTGTTTATGTTCTGGTCAGTTCTACTTCCAGTGGGCGATATGTATACTAATTATTATTAACGTGAGATGCTTTGTTGCCGAGTTATAACTTTTTAAACATTAACTAGCAAGGAAGTCATCGATTTTTGGGTGGAATACTATGCTATTAATATATCATTTCTTAATTTTTACATGCAAAAAATTTAAATAAACAATTTCTTTAAAATAATAAAACCTATAATGATAATATATTATTGCCATTATTTCCGCTTTGGTTTTAATAATTTAAAATTTTAATTCTCTTGCATAATTACGGTTCCTTTCAAACTTGCGGTAGCGCCGCTTGTAACACGCATATTTAAAGGATAACACCGGAATATATATAAAATTAAGGATAACCTTTCATCAAACTTTTAGCCTTGTGCATTTTTCTTAAATATGTCTTATTGTTTTTGAATTGGGAAATCTTAGAGTTACCGTTTACTGTCTCACGTCGATTTTCTTCCCTTCGTAATGGTGGTAGATTATGCCCAATAACATTGTGATGCTTCTATATTGAGTAAAGTAACTAAACTATTTGAATTTGCCGATGGATTTGCGGAGGTCGCAATCACGGTTGAGCGGTTCGCCATTTAAAACATCGTGTCTGCGGTCCGATTATTTCCAGTCTGCTTTATCTCAATGCGACGGATGTGCAGGATGTTTGGTGTAAAGTCAGAGCTAGGATTGTGCCCCCCAAAGTGGGGTACGGCGCTATCAAGTGTCTAGTGACGTAACGTTGGCGGTGGTTGGTCGTGATATTGTACAGTATAGTCTAGGATTGGTGATCAGACCTAATTTATCTAATCTAATAGAATTTTATAATGGTTTATTTGGCAAATCATTACAATTATTGTGCAGTTCTAGTTCTTTTTTAAATATTCTCTTTAATGTTGGCTCACAAATTCTGGACGACACTATAGCAGTGAGGTTATTACATAAAAACATCATTATATTAGTTAATTTAGTATTTATATTAAGTTTTTTTATGTATACAATTTATTGCTGGCTGGCTGGATGTGACGACCACACCGCCTTTTGACGGCGGATCAGCCTTACAGTGGTACTAAGACAGGTCCGCTGTACAAGTGCAATTAGTCAATTGCCAATTCGCTTTCACAGCGTGGTACTTATGAGCAACTTTTTAATGGACGCCAACAAGATCGGACGTGTTGGCGTTCATTAAAAAGCTATGTCCAGCAGTGGTCGGCGAAAGACTGCTTATGATGATATAATTTTTACCACATATTAATAATTCGAAATATATATGAACAAAGCCTCATGTGTGACGCTAATGGTAAAACGTATAAGTTCCATTGGTCAAATCATCATCATCATCAGCCCGTAATAGTCCACTGCTGGACATAGGCCTCCCCTATTACACCTCTATCCATCAGGGGGTTTTGGACCGTATCCCACCACGCTGAGCCAATGCCAATGCAATGGTCGGTGGACCGACTTTTTACATGCCCATCCGAGGCTTGGATCATCTTACTTTTCAGACAATTGGGTGATCGGCCCAATTTCCCTAACCAACTGGGAATCAACAACGAAAATTTGTTGAGTCCCCTAGGATTCGAATCCACGACATAATCCATAATTGGAAATATGTCTTTTCGCTTTAAATTGGTCAAGTATCACGTGCTTACTGGTGTCTAGCGGCTGAAACCAATCAAAGCGCTCTATTTTTATAAAGGTTCTTATTCGCCCGAGTTTTATTTGAAGAATACTTGTGGTTAGCATTTATATATAGTTGTATGTGTATACAGTTTTTTTTATCGATACAACTTAATTGCGATCGATCGCTAGCACCGATTGCCACTCGATTTTTTTTAATTGCAATCAACCTCTCGTTGCGATAATTGATTTGGCCCCCTTTTATTTGGGCCTCGATCAACGCTTCCGCACTCGACTCCATCCATGGGCTCTTTTTGGATGATGCGACGGGAATAAATGTGTCGCCTATTAGTGTCAATATTTTTTCGCTCTTCTTTTTAGGTTGTATAGGAATTGAAAGAGTCTGGAGTGATGATTGATAACTTTGTTGTACTGAAGTCTATCTTAATTGAATGAAGCGATGAAAATGTATACGTTTTTACAACAAAATCCCAGTAAACGTTCAGAATTTACCTATTAATAAATTTAAAAAAGGTAGCCAAGGAACGTTTATGTGTTAAAGGTTATTACGATACTAATGAATTCTTAAATGATAACCCAGCCTGGTAATGGTATGCTCGCTCCAGGTCTTGTTTCTAAATTGAATAATATGTTATGCCTTCAAATTGTTTATTATTTTCAAAAGACGACATAAAAAATAGCCCGCTGAGTTTCTTTCGCCGGTTCTTCTCAGGTCTAAGGCGTCCTTTTGCCGAACCGGTGGTAGTACGTTTGTCAATCAATAAGCAAGTGTAAACTTCTATTAAATAAAGATATTTGAATTCGAGACGAGTGGAATATGCACTGGATGGGAAATCAAGCTCGGCCCTTACGAAATGTAGTGTAAGACGCTAGAAATCCGGATGTTCCGTTTTCTCTTTTCGCGGTACTATAAGATGATCTTTAAAAGAGTCATTAATTTATGAACCATATAAGACTCCATGAAGATGTTAAATGTACGTAAAGAAAATAATGATTTTTATTGCCTTGGCAGGCAGACGAACAGCCGGGCCACCTGATGGGAAGTGGTCATCGACGCCCATAGACGTCGGCAATACTAGTGGTATCACCAACGCGCTGCCTACTGTGGGACATAGGGCGTTGAGTGTCTTATACCCAGTAAATACGCTGGTTACGGTGCCCTTCAAACCGGAACAAAGCAGTGTTTTCACACTATTGCTTTCCGGCAGAAATAAGTACCGCGGTGGTACGAACTCAGACGGTCCTCTGTAAAAAGGGCACCTACCACCAATTCCGGCAAAATACGTTCCTATACGTTTCGGTGCCATTAAATTAGACGTTAAAATATATTGACGATTGTTACATAAATACAAGAAATATAGATAATAAGCGATCGTTACAATTTATACATGTGGTTAGAGAGGTTTGGGAAAACACGGACCTTCATGCCGTTAACGAATGATCGTATTAAACTGACATTTTCATGTCCCTAATTATGAAACTTTATTGTTTAGTGTCAAATCGAACAATGTCATAGTATAGGTTACTTAAAATTAAATAAATGACAAAAATTACTAATTTAATTCATATTATAGTCGCTCTTGACTGTGAAATATTTATAATTGATTGGTTTATCCTGGTACGACGTCTCATAGATCGTCTTTAATGTTGGACTTTTCATTGAGAAAGTATCTATCGTATATGGTTTTATTTAATTCGGACTTCAAATTCATGATCTGGATGTTGTTCAGAACATTTCGTATGGTAACATCGCACTTGCAACAAGACTTTTGTATGAAATGCGATGTAAACACCATACCTAAACAAATACTTGAGAGTTCAAACCATACTTTAACGTTTAGTTTTTTATATCACAATCACGCTATCTGATACGGAAAAATGGAGAGAATTATTTAAACAAATACGGTAAACATTAACGTACAAGCCAATAATTAAGATAGGAACAACAGTTGGCGTCAACGAGTGGCGTCTTTTCGGTCAAACATCGTGATTGGCGTCAGTAGACAAAGACACAAGGCGTACGTTTACGCCGTTCCATCTCGTCGTCTCCAAGAACCCATCGGTGCATCCAAACGCGGGTGGGCTCATGACAAGCCCCCAATATTCCAGGGTTCGAGGCAGCGTAGAACCCGACACGGTCCCCTCGGCCCGAAGGGTCGCAACCCCAGCCCCTTTGGGGAGCGTGGCTATAAAACCCGACATATTTACGAGCTTTATTCAACCCCTGTTAGTTGATGTGGCTCGAGTGATGAGCGTCAAGCGATTCCGCATGATTAATTATAATTGTGGCAATTAGAGGTGCAATTTATGTAAACATAATCTGATGTCAAACTAAATTGACGCCAAAAAGTCCGCAACGCTTATTGGTTGAATATTGTGTGGGGATTAAAAATGGCCGTGTTCCTCCAATAAGACGTTTGAATTTGTTTCTGGTGCTATTAGTATTTGTCATAAGATTTGTTTCTTTCTCATTCAAATAAAATTGGCAAAACCATGATTGAGTTATTGATTTTGATAATGCAACCAAGTCTTGTGTGAATGTTCCTCCGTGCTACGTCATCCATTATTACCTCTCATTTATTAATAAATATTCTGGCTACAGTGCCATTCAAACCGGAGTTCAGTAGCGGTTTTCACACTACTGTTTCGTGAGAGAAATAAGCACCACAGTTTTCCACATTACCGGTTGGTCTCATATTACAAGGGGACTTACCACAACTCGTGTATAAAAATTTCTTACTTCACACGCTTTATCTTACAACCTGTACCATTCACAGCCCATAGGGAGCTAACGAAAACGCTATTCAAAAACAAACCTTAACACGAACGTTTACAGTCGTATTTTAATAAATAAGTCAATCCTTGCTTGTACGCCCGCCACCAGTACATTCGACTCCGCGCTTTTAAGAGCTTTCCTCTCCTATTCTTCACATTCTGGACGCCAAACGACGCGTAATCGAATATCCCGTAAGGAGCGGCACTTGGGGAATCCGGGTTTGAATCTGGATAAGTGGGATTATCATCCCTAAAGACGGGAATCACTTTTGAGATGATACCCCCGTATAAAAAGTTACTATATGTATAGTTGTATGGTTAGTGGCCTCTGGTTATGAAATCTTGAAGTCTTAGGTTCGTATCTCGAGCACAGCTACGTTCGTATACTTAAAGCAGCCAAATAAAACTTCAAAGTCATTCAAATGCATCAAAAAACATAAATGCATTGTTATTTACTTTCGATGGTCGTCTACCAATAAACCACTAAGTTTTACTGGTTTTTAGATCCGTTGAGGTCTCAAAATACCGATCTATCATTCCCACTAGTGGGTATCAGTTCTAATAAGCAAGATGTAAGATAGTAATTCATTCTTCGAAAGTATAAAAGCTACTCAATCAATGACTACATTGGATTTGATATGACTCTGTGCCTTTGTGTCCAATCGGATTATGAGATAAAAAAGAGTGCGTGCACCTGTGTTTGCGCGTACACTTGTGCACTACAATTATTATTTATTTATTTAATAGGTTCACCAATGTACATATATCATCTTACACGTCTAATATGATAAAAATAGAAAAAATCAGTACAAAAACATGATTACATACCAAATTTATGTAAATATAACTTAAAAATAAATCATTTTCCAGTCACATGTTAAACAAAACAAATATTATATAGATAAACAAGAAGTGAAAACCAAAAAAACAACAAATTTTATTATAAACAGCAACAAAGACTCTCACTAAATATCACCTGCTGCCTGATATTTAATATAGATAGGCCTCCGTAGAAAAAACGCCCGCGTTTTGGCGCCTATCAGGAAAGTGAGACATCAACAGTCTTAGGACCGGTCCCGCATTGGACCAGCGTGGTGGGATACGGTCCAAAACGCACTAATGGATAAGGGTGTATTAGGGGAGGCCTATGTCCAGTGGACTATCACAGGCTGATGATGATGATGATGAAATTCTTAGGGCGACAGGCGGACTTGTCAACGCTGCATACGAGCAGGCATCCAATTTTTCGTCTTGCGCGTCTAACCAATCTCACGCCCTGTTTTAAATACAATAAAACGTTCAACTTAAGTAAAGTATTAGTATGAATTCCATGCTTGTTCAACTCTGCTATACGCCCAGCCGAGCGTGACTCCTTCAAGGCAAAACTCGCGCATTCACCAAACGGTTACATTAACAACATTAACAAACCGTCGCCACTGGAAACCTGGGCCGAGTGGTTTCTTTGCGTTGCGCACTTTTGTGCGACACCGTCTTGTGCGTTCGTGTTGCGCTAACGAGTGAGGCCCTTAGTGTGGAAGTTCGCGGGGCACTCGACTCGGTGCCGCGTTGCCGTGGGGACGGCTATAATGAGACGCGGATTAGAGAGAGGGGAGGGGGGGATTCGGGAGTGCAGGTAGTGAGATTCGTTTAGAAGACAATTAGTCTTTATAATGTAGCCAGTAAAGACACGGTCATGTTAACAAAGTAACAAGCATGTAGTGTTGTCATTGAGATGTCAATCACTGTGTGACAATCTATTAATAACACCATACGTACGATACGGGGTACTTTGTTTACTTTAGTTCATCATCAGCCTTTAATAGTCCACTGCTGGACATAGGCCTTCCCTAATACACCCATATCCATTAGGGGTATCCAGGGCATTTGCACCCCGCATGGGACCATCCGCATCCGCTGGTCCCATGCGGGTAGGTGGATTGAATTTTTTCTTTAGTTACGGGTTCTTATTACTTTAGTTACCAGTCGTAATTGGCTAACCTGTACGAAAAGCATAAGGTGCAGCGGAACAGCGGTATGACGAATTGTTGTGCACACTACCCTTCGACCTATAACGCGTAATGCAATAATATGCAAACGGGGATGTGTTGTAATAAATAAACTCTGAGGGATATTTGCACCTGCCTAGTCGACTTTTGTAATATTAAGTGATTTCCTATTCGTATAAGAACTGCCTCCGTAGCCTAGTGGTATGGGCGTGTGCTTTTCGTAACCGGAGGTCGTGTTTTCGAATTCTGCGGGGACTCAACAAATTTTTAGGTTAGGGCAATTTGGGCCGATCACCCAATTGTCTGAAAAGAAAGATGATTCATGCGTCGGATGGGCATGTAAAAAGTCGGTCGACTTACCAACCCGCATTGGACCAGCGTGGTGGGACGCGGTCCAAAACCCCCTAATGGATAGGGTTTATTAAGTCCAGCAGTGGACTATTACACGCTGATGATGAGCTTTAGTAATCTTAAATTGTCCTGAATGGTCGAGATTCATTAAGGTAACGGTTTTCCACTTGAGTTTTCATTAGACTTTCTCTCAGAATCTATAAATTAAAGCTACAAACGTATAGCATTTCTTCGTACAGGCAGTTCTTTTGAATAAATACCTACTTTACTAGTGGTTGTACCGTTTGCAAAGCTTTCTGATGTGGTCTGCTTTAAGTGTACACAAAAATGCTTTTGTAAACCGTACAGATTGTTTGAAAACCTTGTTTATGGAATGCGATGGAAGCCAAGAAACAATTCGGTTTGAATTAATTCAAGGAACCGCAATGCGGTCACAGTATTACAGCGACTTCTGATGATTAAAAACACTTGTCTATCGGAAACTAAAGATAATATTGTATATCAGGGTCAAATAAGATTTGGAGTCACGACGTTATGCGTTATATCAGATTCAGGTTTTTATTTGCCTTGATGCAGATAGTCTTGTGTGGTTAAGAATTGCTACAAAAAGTTGAGGTCTATTGTAAGCCCAATAAGTCCATTTGACCACCAAAAACAAAGAATTCGAGCGGTCTGTTACTTGGGCTTCAAAGAATCACTAAGAAAATTGTTTACAGAAGTTAAAATATTAATCGTAACTTTTCAATACGTATTTTGAAAACCTAATGTATGTACAAAAAGAGAAATGGTTTAAGAAAACCATTTCTTTTTTTGCACATACATTGTCTAAGAAGACTGTTACTATACTGTTAAAAATGGTTAATCATTTATAGGACGAGGTACAACTACAACAAAATCCCATTAAACGTTCAGAATTTAACTTGACAATCTTAAAAAAGCTATAAAGGAACGTTTATATATTAAAGGTACAAGAATCCGGCCTCCAGGCTTTTTCAAATTTAAAATACGTATCATATACCTGTATATTAATAATATGAATGTATCTTTAATTATTTTAAAAGATGACCAAAAATGCCCGCTGAGTTTCTTTTGCTGGTTCGTCTTAAGTCAGAGGTGCCCTCAGCTTCCTAGACAATCAACAAGCGAGTGTAATACTTCTATTTTGAATATATTTAAATCGAATAAAAAAAAATCCAAGTTCAAACAGCTATTTTCTATCTCAGTCTACGTCTGTACGCAAAGCTTTTAAGTTAAGCAGATTTGAGATTAGGGAATAAAATATGGATTCATCATCAGCCTGTGATAGTCCACTGCTGGATATAGGCCTCCCCTAATACACCTCCATCCATTAGGGGACTTTGGACCGTATCCCACCACGCTGGTCCAATGCGGGTTGGTGGGTGGACCGACTTTTTACATGCCCATCCGACGCATGGATCATCTTACTTTTCAGACAATTGGATGATCGGCCCAAATTGCCCTAACCAACTAGGAAACAACAATGAAAATTTGTTGAGTCCCCGCAGGATTCGAACCCACGACCTCCAGTTTCTAAGGCACATGCCTATACCACTAGGCTACGGAGGCAGTTCAGAAAAAATATGGATAAGAGGTCTAAATCCGTTTAGTCTGTGAGGATATTTCACATTACGTTGTCTACAATTTCCAAAACTGTCTCTGAATATTTTGTCGAGGTATTTTACGATATCATTGGGTATATTCCATGTTTAAGACTTTCAATCGATCGTTTCTTGCAACTCGGGTCGATCGTAACCCGTTAGCTATACGATCGAATCTATGCTATAAAAAGTTTCTTAGCGTATACTAAGCATTTTATTTTTTTTTATTTATTAAGATGTTAGAATTTTGCTATCTATATTTTATACTTATATATAAAACTTAATAGTCAGGCTTTATGTCTGGCGTAGCAACTTGGATGTTTTCTGGTTGTCTAGAGCAAACCCCTTGATGGATAGGGGTGTATTAATGGAGGCCTATTTCCAGCAGTGGACTATCACGATGATGATGATGAGACAATGTAGTGGAATCTTCCAACAAACTGAAAAGTTAGATGATCCATTTATTAAATTAGTATTTAATAAATATATCTAATTATTCTCCCGCCTCTGTGGTCTAGCGGTATCGGCCCTTGCTTTATAAACGGGTCGTGGGCTTAAAACCCGCAGGGAAACAACTTTCTGTTATCGTTGTTTTCTGGTTGCTTAGGACAGTTTGTGCCGATCACCCAATTAATTAAAAGTAAGATGATCTAGGCAGACGGATGGGCTTCTGAAAAGCCGGTCTAACCACGGACCCGCCTTGGATTATTGTGGTAGGATATGGTGCAAAACTCCTAATGGAGAAGGCGTGCATTAGGGGGAGGGCCTATGTCCAGCTATGGGCTAGCACAGGCTGATGATGATGATCTAATTATTCTGACCAGGTTTCGCATTTGTTGTTCACGCTGCGATTCTATTGGAATCTTCTGTGATCTTTCCAAGGCCTTTGACTGTGTGACCATGACATATTAATCAATAAGCTAAAGTATTACGGTGTACGGGATTTGGTCTTGATTTTCTATCTTCTTACCTACGCAATAGAAAACAATATGTAAACGTAAATGACACTCTGTCATCTGACTCCCTTGTGCGGATGGGTGTTCCCCAAGGATCAATTTTGGGACCTTTTCTGTTCCTGGTCTATATAAATGACTTGCCTCTGGTAGTGGAGAGGCTGTCCGAAGTTGTCCTTTTTGCAGATGACACCTCTCTACTGCTAAGGGTAAAAAGAAATGACCATAACGTTGAGATAGTAAATAGGGCAATTGATATTGTGTCAAACTGGTTTGCGTCCAATAACTTAGTACTTAACGCGAACAAAACTAAATGCTTACGTTTTTCTCTTTGCAAGTTGCCAGATTTTCAAAATATTAAAGTTGACAATGAGGTCATTCCTTACGTAAGCTCTACTACATTTCTTGGATTTTCTATTGATTCCAAGATGCAGTGGGGAGCTCATATTGACAAACTCTCTAAGAAGCTAAGTTCAGCAATCTTTGCCATACGCAAGATTAGGCAGCTAACTGACGAGGCAACTGCAAAACTAGTTTATTAGCGTACTTTCACAGCCTTATGTCCTATGGATTATTATTATGGGATCTGCAGCCGGTTTGAACACAATATTTATGCTACAAAAACAGCCTGTTAGGGCAATCTACAATCTGGGTTCGCGGAATCTTTACGTAATGTTTTTAATAAAACTGAAATTTTCGCTCTACATATTTGAAAATATTATGTACGCGCGTCAATATGTTTGCTAAAAAGATATTAGGCCGCGGGGGTCGAATTGAGCCCCTAGAGCTACCCAGATTTAGACTGACCCGAACCAAAAATCTTTCATGTATATTAGTATAACAAATTAAATGACTGCCAAACGCAACTGAATGATTCGAGCTTTCGTAAAGTTGTCAAAACAACGCTTATAGAAAAAGCCTACTATTCTGTAATAAATTATATTGAGGACCAAGATGTGTGGAAATAGTTTATATTCTGCGCTTGCAAATCCCCTGGTAACTTAAAAAAAATGTATTGGTCAAATTTTGTAAATACTAATATTTAAAAAAAAAGGAGTTTCTTGCCGGTTCTTCTCTGGACGGGTCTGAGTTTGTGAACCGGTGGTAAATGGATAATTTTTGACGTTCATAAGTGCTCAGTAGAGCCTAAATTGAATAAATGATTTTGACTTTGACTTTGACTTTGACAAAACTCCTACCTTCGGTTAGTAAAGCAGAGATACCCCAAGGCTTCTCAGCTAGTACGATTTACTTTACGACTGACGTATTAAGAAATATATTTTATATTAAAAAAATGATGTACGGTACGCAGACAGCGTGCGTAACGACACTCGATGACGCCTCGCTGAGTCTCAAAGTACGAGGATGCGTAAATTCAATGGCAACAATGTAAGTAACTCGAAGATCCGCGAGATGGAATTGCGGAACATGTATGTTTTGTAAAATAAATATATCTTAATATGATGATGGTATTACCTAAATAATTAAATAAAATTGGATTGTCTGTTTGTAACGTCAAAATAACTGTTTCTAAATGAGTATATTATCTTTTATAACCGCTATAAATAAGAAAACATTTTTTTTTTATAATTTCTATCGGTTTTTCTAGCTAATTTCTGGATTGGCTGGTCCGATATTAACGGGACTTTCACTGAAAGATAGCTAATGTAACTGGGAGACTACTTTAAAAAATACAGGTTTTTAAAATTTTACTGCGCGGAAGAAATCGCAGGCATCAACTGCCTTTTAAGTTGCAAGATGTAGTTGTGTTTCCATATGAAGTATTCCTTTTTATGACGTACCTGAGTCAACGAAATAGAACTAATGGAAACAATAATAATAATAATGTCCTCTTAGTCATTTTAGCCTACGGCGGCTATTTATATTAAAGACCAGCCAGCGCAGGAAATATTATGGTGCACAATTGTACCCGCAAACACATGTGCAGTCCCTATTCCTTTATACTCCCAAAGCCAGATGGGACAAATAACCGACACGACCGGAGAGACGTATAGGGTGCTTGACCGACTTTTTACATGCCCACTCGACGCATGGATCATCTTACTTTACAGGCAATTGGGTCCAATCAGCCCGCATCGCCCTAACCAGCTAGGAAAAGAACTATGAAATTTTTTGCTGAGTCCCTGCAGGATTCATACCTCCAGATCTCCGGTTTTCAAAGCACATGCGCTTACCACAAGGCTACGGAGGCAGATGTTTGGATATACACAATATACCCAAAGGAACTAAGTGATGTCGTACCCATGGCAACAATTGATTGTATAAAAATTGGTTGACGTCTTTGTCTTTGTGAAAGAACGCTAGGCGTATAGTATATGGCCATTTCGTTGCTGTTGGTTATGTCGTTCACATCTCATCTGTCTTAACATTGCTGATACGAAAAGTTACTTCAAATATCTCAAAGTGGGAAACAGGTTTGAAGCGTCTTACGATGTGTTTATTATGCTTCAGAGCATTTAGTAAATAATAACTACCAATCAGGTAAAGGTCCCGCTCGTCTCATTGCTTTAACTGATAAAAAATCGTAATCAGCAATGATCTTTTGATCTTGTTCAATTCATCATATCTAATATTGACTTTGCAATCACATTAAATTAATGTCCATACTAACCTTTTGATATTTTGTCTGGCTTAAAATGCGATTTCTGCAGTCCAGTGTTGGCAAAGTTCCCAATTTCGTTCGATGCATCGTTACTTTATGTTATACCGAATTGGTTGCAGCAAGAGTTCGAGAAAATCGAAATGTACTTTAATATATAAATAAAAAAAAAATATGTTCGTGTTTACACAATTTTATTGGCATAGAACTGATAACTAGAACTGATACCGGGGTTTGAACCTATAGCCGAGCTACAAATATTGAATTTATGTTACTAATGTAGCCCATGAGAGCGAAGTAGCTTCGTGCACACCTTTTATTTACGCGACTGTTTTACACATCAAATGCTCTATTAACAGATTTTTAGTGTATTCTTTATGTTTATTCTTAAACAAGAGTGGTAACAGCGTGTGCTTTAGAAACCGGAGGTCGAAGGTTCGAATCCTGCGGGGACTCAACAAACTTTCAATGTTGTTTCCTAGTTGGCTAGGGTAATTTGGGCTGATCACCCTATTGTCTGAAAAGTAAGATGATCCATGCGTCGGATGGGCATGTAAAAAGTCGGTCCTGCGCCTTACGCTCTCCGGTCGTGACGGTTATCCGTCCCATCGGGCTTTGAGAGTATAAAGAAACAGAGAGTGCGCCTGTGTTTGCGCGTACACTTGTGCACTATAATATCTCCTGCGTAATTGGCTGATCTCTAATATAGATCGGCCGCCGTAGTCGTAATCGACTGGAGAATATTATATATATTATTTATTCTAGAAAAGAAAAAAGAACAAATGCCGTTAGCAGTATTTAACTGCCACGTGAACTTGGACTCTGGAATGTCCGTTATGTCGGGAACAAAGAATGCCTCCACGTCTAAGTCCTTGAAAAGTAGATTTAATCTGAATAGTACTGGCGTTAATATTAATATAGTAATATATAAATGATTGTCTTACGGAGAGCGGTAGCTAAGTACCGTAGTAACGTTATAACACACATCGGTCAATTGCATTTGGGAGTTTTTGTTTGTCCTGATTTGTGTACTAGTCTGCGGTGGCAGGATGAGAGTATTATATTATATAATATATTTTACAAAATAAATTGTCAAGCTAAAATGTACCAGGTTAATGCATTTAACCGCACCAAGAATGAAATCACAAAAAGTTTATGTTTATAAAGGAAATAAATAAATGTTAAAAGTGGATAAAATAAAAAGTGGAGGAGTCCTTATAAAAGTTAGAATAAAACTAAACACTGGAACTTTATTTCTTTCTTTTATTTTCGTACATAGTCGCTGCCCGGCCTTGTACATTAATTTTTTACTACTTGCATTTTCCAATTCCGAAATTTCGCCAGTCAATCGCGGCGCAGTCGACTTTTTAACTTGTGCTTTTGAGCGTTTTAAATTTCAGAACGATATAAAAGCGGATGCACCCATCCGATGCGGTTTCCGGTCCGTGAATACACCCGAAGTGTTGTCATCGCCGTCTGTCGCACCAACTGCAGACTGTTTAGCAATGCCTTTGTCATTATTATACGCGAAAGGCAGCGCAACCATGAGGAATTACATTAACGAGTTTGTGCACGCATTAATTCATATATGAAATGCGACAAAGTAAGCCCCCTCGACTCGTGGCATAACGTGCACAAAACGTGAAATAAAAAAAAAATACACACACACGCATCCGGTGCGTGCGGCGCGGGAAAACGCGGCGGCCATTTTGAAAGCTCTATTAAAACTATAGATTTTCGCGCGCAAAAATATCCGGGCGCGCGCGTGTTTTTTTTTTTTTTCTAACGATGTTTCCTACACGTTCATTTATTCCCCAAGTGTCAGCATGTCACCGTGCATGTAACGTGTAATGAGGGCCCGGTAGAGATGGGAATGTGCGGCGGTTTTTTTACCTTTTTCTTTTTTTATTTATTTAAGCCTGCCAGGTTTGATGTGAGCTTGTTTGTGATTTAAATTATGTTATTGTATCTGTTGTTCTCTCTTTACTGGTATCATGTTGATCTTGCTTGTTTGATTTTTGCATGCGGTAATAAATTGGTATTTGGGTGTAAGCGAAATAATTTAAGAGGTCTTGTGGACTTGTGTTTTAATGGAAATTTAAACGTTTTTAAAGAAGTGACGGGTGTTTTTTAATCTATGTCGAAGGTTACAAATAATACCAACGCAACATATGTTACAATATGTCATTTTAACCGACTTTTTAATGTTGTCTTATGTTTTATGCAAATATAGTTAATATAAAATGACTATCGAAGATTATTATTAATTTCTTTCTTAATACTCTTTTGTTTTGATATAACAACGTATAAATAACTATATACTGATTGCTCTTGTGTGCAAATACGAAATCTAGGATAATTAACTGTTAGTTACTTCACCGTACGAATCTTCGCAATTGTATAGTTTTTAATTAATTCTAGAGATTAGGAGGCCTACGTACGATTAGGGTAAAATTGATATCATTGTTAGAAAAATAACATTTTTGACTTTATGGCCGTTTCGGATCATAAGCTATAAACATTTGCTTGTCCCAAAATATGTTTTGAAAGCTTATCCTGATACGTATTTAAGGAACGTCTTAGGGATTGGCTTCACAATAAGATTGTTGTGAATCTAATTGTTTTATTATATATATTTATCTCTCTTTTACTCGGTTGATTGTCCTGTAGTACACAGGAGTGTTGAGTAGGTTTCCCGTGTTTTTGACGTGACAATGTCTTATAAATTGGTTCAAGATAAGGAGGCACTCTCAAAAGTGTCACCAGCCGCTCACGTAACGCTCTCCATAAGCAACCATAAGAGAAAGTGAGAGGCACGGGTGTCTAATTCTCGTGCGCAGTTGGCCTGCTTAAGTGAAAGAGAGACAAAAAGAAAGAGGGTTTATCTTTTTTCAGGCAAGCAATTTTTTTCTCTTCTCATCCTTGTCTCTTCGCAGGAGCTGTTTCTTAAACCGAAAGTTTCAGTCATCCTTCTCATTGTATTTATTAATCAATACGTATCCCCGCGTTACAATAGTGTCTATTTAAATGAGAAAGTAAATGTAGATATGAGAAAAGTATTAGGCAATTCAGTTAGAGAAGGTGGGTTGATATAACCGTTGGTTGAGGTACTGGTAGAAGTTTAACGTTTTATTCTATTCTGGAACATGGAGCGTGACAATAAACTGGTTCCGATTGCAATAAATGAGGCTTTGGAGGTCTCGTTCCTTTTACCCTGTAAAATACATGGACTCTTTGTGTTGAGTAGCACCTTGATTATATGCTATTTAGTTCAAACCACATAGATGCTTTCACATTACTGTTAAGCGGATAAGATACAAGCATATCTACTGTTTTGGACTTTGGTGTGTCTTAACCAATAATCGCTTCTTTGACTTAGGTTTAGGTGTCATACGACCTTAATTTAGTTTGGGGTCAGACGACGCATTAGTTTTTTTTGCAATATCGATACGTAACGTAACTCGTCCTAGCCCTTCACTTAGTTGATGTATTACAGTAGCAGTTTATTTGCAACGTCGATATTATCGTAACCTCGTCGGCCGTCCCTACGCCACTCGACCGGCGAGCCGGCGCGGCGGTCGAGTGTCGGCGCGATTCGTTAACGCGGCCGCGCGCGCCCTAATTGCGCGTCCGCGTCGACGAGTGGCCGCCGACTGAATGCGGAATCGGCTCGGCACCGGTGTCGGCGCTAGCTGCTGGCGCGTGGCGACCCCGCGGATCCGGAAGCGGTCGGCCGTGGCGGCTTTGGGCGCGCGCGATTGACGCCGTTTCCCGCCCCCCGAGAGTGTTTGGCGGGCTTTTTTTTTTATGTGTTTTTTCCCATGTTTTGTGTTAGCGGCCAGTGTGTGACTTTTTAATTGTTCGTTTTTTTTAATTATGTTTGTTTTTTCTTTGTGCGAGACATCATCATCATCATCATCATCATCATCATCAGTATGCGATAGTCTACTGCTGAATATAGGCCTCCCCTAATATACCCCTTACCATTAGAGGGTTTTGGACCGTATCCCACCACGCTGGTCCAATGCGGGTTGGTGGGTGGACCGACTTTTTACGTGCCCATCCGACGCATAGATCATCTTACTTTTCGGATAATTGGGTGGTCGTCCCAAATTGCACTAACCAACTAGGAAACAACAATGTAAATTTGTCGAGTCCCCGCAGGATTCGAACCCACGACCTCCGGTTTTTAAAGAACACGCTCATACCACTAGGCTACGAAGGCAGTTTATGCGACTAAGAGGGTCTAATTGTATGTGCGAAGGAATGCCTTTCCAATCATCGTCATTGACATCTTCGGGGAAGAATTTCGTCTTTTGTATTGGTGCATGCCTGTCGTTTGGGTTTGGCAAATGCTGTCAAGTAATACAAAAAAGTATCCTTAATGTTATATTACAATATTTTACCGTCAAAACCTTATAAACGTTGCCTGTTGGAACTGTTGCTTTATTTGCAAAGATTCTTCAATTTATACCTATGTACGTTAAGTGCTTATAACAAGAAGTCGCTTTAATATGATATATTTTGTCCGCAGGCATCCTACTGACCGTCGGATCTGAGGGTGAGTCTAAATTTTTAATTGTTTTACAACTTCTTCAAATAACCACCGCGCCCCAATAGTAGAAAAGGGAAAATACCTTTCGTTACAATACCCATGGTCGAAGGTTTCCTGAATCAAAATGATCCAGACGTCCAATGAGAATGAAAAGTCCGACTACTTTGGTAGGTCGTATTCATTTTATTTGTTACGAGCCTATCTGAAATTTTATAAGATCGTAATTAAATCCAATCCTGTGCACAACTCTGGAGTTGCGTAGGTCATATGATAGTAGCTCTACGTTAATACTGTTATTCGGATGGTACCGGTTGGTCTGGAAACAAATGAACTTATAGTTTTAGGAAGTTGCTGAAGAGTGGGTATTACCAATTATGACTGTGAACAATGAGTGAATTGAAAATGTCATCCGTACTTCAACTCAATCAAATATGATTTTTTTTGCCTTTGGAAAAATCCACTTTAAGGATTTCCAGCTGCTAGATAAAAGAAGCAGCGAGGGTGTGTGGGATTCCCCGGTGAGGATAAACGGCCGGTATACCCACTGAAAAACCAACGGTTGCTCCTTTCCCATTTTGCTTTGGACGGGGCCGCTGGAACTGTGGATATTCTTTGGCGAAATCAAATACTATGTAGCATCGTTGTTAACAATGTGACCCATAGCAAATGATGCTAACTTTATTTGGGTTATCTTGACTACGTTAAGTTGATCTACTAGCTTCGCCCCGCATCTTTACCCGCGAGGTGATTGTGTTCTCAGTTAGGAGCTATCACACATGTGATTTTAAATATTTTATAAGCCCAAATGCTTCTGCAGTTCGTGCCGAAGAGCACGCCGATGGCAGATTTATTCCTACAAACGTGACACTTTTTATTGAGTATTGAACAAACTGCACTGTATCCTTGAATAAACATTCCAGGATACAGTCCACTGCTGGTCATAGGCCTCCCCTAATACAGCAATCATTGTTGTTTCATGGTTGATCACCTAATTGTCTGAAAAGAAGATGATCCATGTGTCGGATGGGTATGTAAAAGTCGGTCCACCCACCAACCCGCTTCGGACCAGCGTGGCGGATACGGTCCAAAACCCCCTATTGTATAGAGGATATACAAGCATATAAAAAAATGCCACCGGCGAGCTATTCTGACATGTAAAAACTTTTGAGCTTATGAAAATATAATGTCTAATAATTATTATTTAGTAATCGCGTGGTGTTTTTTTGTGCCACGCGAGACAGCGAGGTCAATCTACTACTATAATACGAAAGTAACTGTTCAAGCATTGAAATATCAAAGCTCAACAATATTAGGTGAAAGTTAATTAGATCTAGAGTAAATAACAAAAATATTGTGATGTATTTCAGAACCCATTAGATTATTAATACCGTACTATACTATACGTCCAGTTTGACCAATTAGATTGCTGCATTTTGACGGTTAAGTGGCCTGGCGTAATGTAGATAATTATAAAGAAGTAATATTATAAGCCTTAGAGCATCACAGCTCTGTTGAAGTGACATTGAGTTTACTCGTGTTTGTAGTAAAAAACCTTAAAGGTATGTTAGCGAACTCGCTGCAAAGTAAGTGGGCACCGTCAATTATGTAACAGGTTTATGATAACCGGTCCGGTAAGGCCAAGTCAGGGTTGTAAGGATGCCCGTAACCGAGGAGTTTACGAATTTGATGACCCGGTATGTTCAGTGGTTGGTGTCCCTGTTGTGTGCTAACTACCTCCGTAGCCTAGTGGTAAGGGCGTGTGCTTTAGAAACCGGAGGTCGTGGGTTCGAAGGGACTCAACAAATTTTCAATGATGTTACCTAGTTGATCAGCGCAACTTGGGCCAATCACCCAATGGTCTGAAGAGTAAATTGATCCATGTGTCGGATGGACATGTAAAAAGTCGATCCACCCACCAACCCGCATTGGACCAGCGTGGTGGGATACGGTCCTAATAAAGAAGGCGGTGCATCAGGGCAGGCCCATGTCCAGGCGTGGACTAACACAGGCTGATAATGATGGTATCCTTGACTGTGGAGAATGAGGGTGTGGGTTAGATTCCTATGCGTTTTCCTCGTATATGTATGTTTGTAGGTATATAATATGTATTCAAAGAAGACTCTATGTATTTTTCAATCATCCATATTTGATAGTATAAGCTTTGCTTATTTTGCTTTTAATTATTTTATACTCAATAGACGTTGAAGATGGTAGGCTTCTACCAATACGGTTTACATATATTGTAGTACTAGCGACTCGCCACGGCTCTGCACGCGTGCAATACTGAAATCTGTAAAATATATAAATTTATCAGCGTTTCTCTCGTATCAGTAATTGAAGAGGTAGGATTATGTATAATTCATACATAACCTACCTCTTCAATTACTCTATTTATTAAAAAAAAATAGGGACAGATAAAGCGACTTTGTTTCAAACTATGTAGTCATTCTTCTACAGTAGTAAAGCAGCGGTGCTTACATTGCAATGCAGTTGTGTCATAGCACTACAGCGTTTGCACACAACCGGTCTCTAATCCAATTGAAACGCACACATATTGTCGTTTTACGAACTAACTGTTGCCCTTGACTTCGTCCACTCGTCTTCGTCCGTAAAGTACCCTGAATTACTTTCCGTATCATCAGCCATCTTCCAGTGAAAGTCCCGTTAAAATTGGACCAGCCAATCAAAGATTTAGCCACAAAAAATAGATAGTCAGATTAACATAAAAAAATTATTTATTCGTGTAGATATCTATTTTGTCTCTTTTAATGTCGGGTTATATTGGAATGCTTTCCAATTATTGAAATGCTTACTCATTTTACTTCAGCATTTCTACTTATTATTTATGCAGGGTGCATTTTCGTACATTAAAAATCTGTAGTTTGTTCAAAATCAGCTGATTTTTGAACTAGTTTAACTTTTGTCCTCAAACTCAGTCAACATTTTCGCTGAGACAATTGTGCAAGTAATAATGTTTGTAAACGCCTGTAATTTTTTAAGTTTCCATTATTATTATTTATATTTTCTTATACGAGGGTGGTCTGAAAAGTTTCCGACCTCAACTCAAAGATGGCGCCACTCGATAATAAAAGCTAGTGAATGTAGTTGTGCATATTTTAACAGTTAATCACCAAAGTTTCGGCCATTTTGGACGCGCAGTTTTTAGTTGACTGTCGTTTGAGTGAGTAGAAGTGAGTGTTTTTGTGAAAATGGAAAAAATTGAGTATCGAGCTGTTGTTAATTTTTTGTTTTTGAAAGGCAATACGCCTATGCAATACAAATATGAGATGGACTCTATGTATGGGGACTCTGCACCATCATTCACCACAGTGAGTGTTCACAAAATGGTGTTAAACGACCGCCGAATTAAAGTGAGAGAGATAGCAGAGTTTATGAAAATGTCCAAAGAACGTGTTTGTCATATATTAAATCAAGATTTAGACATGAGAAAGCTGTCCGTGCGTTGGGAGCCGCGTTTGCTTACATTAGACCAAAAACATGTTCGAATGAACATTTCCAAAGCTCTGTTGGCGCAGTTGAGGCGCAATAAATCCGAGTTTTGCCGCCGATTAATTACTATTTGTATATGAAACTTGGATACACCATTATACGCCCGAAACAAAACTACAGTCAAAACAGTGGACTGCAAAGGGGGAACCAGCTCCAAAAAAAGCAAAAACTGTTTTTTTGGCTGGGAAAGTGATGGTGACTGTTTTTTGGGATAGTCATGGAGTTATCTTTATCGATTATCTTCAAGGAAAACCATTACATGGCATACTACGCATCATTACTTGATGCGTAGTATGCTCCTATATGTTAATTTGGCCGATCACCCAATTGTCTGAAAGGTAAGATGATCCATGCATCGGATGGGCAAGTAAAAAGTCGGTCCACCCACCGACCCGCATTGGACCAGCGTGGTGGGATATGGTCCAAGAACCCCCTAATGGATGGGGGTGTATTAGGGGAGGCTTATGTCCAGCATTGGACTATCGCAGGCTGACGATGATGATGACAAATTATGTTGTATATGTATCGTTTCGTATCGAGATGCGAAAGGAAATTGTAGAAGGAGCCAACGAATAATTGTTTATAGAAGCTCGTGGCTCGTCTGTTTACAAGTTTGTGAGTGCTATGGGCGTCGTTAGGTACGTTAATGTCGGTGTTTATTTGATACGCTTTGATTTATATGTAACGTATGTGTTTCTAGTGTTGTGACACTAGTATGTCGATGTGCGTTACATATCGATTGATAGTTTGTGGCTCTGTGAGAAATAATGGTTGTAGATGGTAATAATATTCTGATATTTGATATTGTATTGTTAATGTCACGTTTTATGTGGCGTAAATGATGGAATGTGTAAAAGACGGTACATTTCGTCGGGTATGTATATTTTGTCTCTCTATGGATTTATTTATTATTATTTATAATAAGGCTAACAAACTATGTACATGCAAGTCTTTACAAAGTAATGGTCATAATAAAGTATTAACGTAGTAATTTAATTTAAAGTAGTAATTTAGTTTGTAAAATATGTAGTAAAATAGTGAAAAATTATTAAAAAGTTCTTATTAACATTATGTGTTTCTATAACAATTTTCAATTTCATATTTAATTTTTATTATTTGGAAAGAATCTTTTAAGTTTGATAAATAATTTATAAACCACGGAGGTTGTTCATTCTATAACTATTATATATTTTTTCACTGTTCATTCATTCATATCCGTCATAATTTGCAACGATTCAAAATAGGTTACCTAAAGTTCAAGAGAATCGATTATCGATATCGCTTGAACTCGTTATTTTATTTTCGATGCATCCCTATTAACTATGATTAATTGGCAGTTGCGGTACTTCAGACGTTATGATGACGTTTCAAAGAAAATTATACTTTGTTACCAGTGTATAAGGTCTGAATTGAATAAAATACTTAGTTCAATATTAAATTTACAGTTCATCTTGTACATCGACGCATTGCAAATGCATTCGTTTTTAGATACTTGTTATATTCAAAGGAAGTTTAGAAAGATCACTTTATGTTTTATTGTAACCATATTGTGTGTTATTCTCTGATCTTTTATTAGTCTGTTGATAATAAACTTGTTGTTAATGTGTTTGAAAACAATCCTCTTTCATTTTCTTTGTATTGAATAGTTTATTGACACCGTATCCTAGTGCACTTTTTATATTATATATGTTACTAGCGCCCCGGCTACGCACGGGTGCAATACTAATATCTGTAAAATCTATGGAAAGTTATACAATATTATAAATGTAATTATAGATATAAACCTTCCTCTCAGATCACTTTATCTATTAAAAAAATCGCATCAAAATCCGTGGTTTTTAAGATTTAAGCATAAATAGGGATAGAAGGACAGAAAAACCGCTTTGTTTTATACTATGTAGTGAAGCTCACTGACTAATTGTATACACTTTGTAGTAGAAATTGTTCTGGTGTGATGGGCATCGTATGAGCTTAACGGATTCGTTAGTGCTGCATTTTCATGGATGATTTATTAAATAATAATGGTAAGATTACGACTACGAAAGGCGGTCTTAAGATCAGCTTATGCGGAGTGGATATTATAGCGCACAAGAGTACGCGCTGTTCATGTCCATCCGACGCATGTATATTCTTATATTAAAGGCAATCTGGTGATCAGGCCGCTGTGTCCTAAATAACGATGAAAAATCAATGCAAATCGTTAAGCTCTCGCGGGATTTGAACCCACTAGAGGCTACGGAGTTAGCTCGTTTCCTTTTCAATGAGCTAGATCCGCCTTATAGAGCATATGTGCAAATATAAATTACATAAATGACAACTTACTATATTTAAAATATGATAATTACTATAAAACATTAAAGGGACGTAACTTACTTTAACTTGGATACGTAAATAATCTCCTCTATAATGTTAAGTATTATCCTTTCTCATTTTGATGTGAAATTTTTAACGTTCCTCCAATAAAAGTTTGTGCTGTCAAATGAATATATCTCTTAAGATAATTTCGGTGATCATAATGGCCGCGTCAGCGCATTACGAACGAATCGCGGGCGATGAAGCGCGCTAAGACAAAAGGTCGCCGCCGGTCAAACACGTCCGGGCGTGCAGCGAACCTTAGCGTCTCGAAGGTTGAACGAAGCCTAAATAGCAGTTAGGGCTGACCTTTTGTAGGGGTGAAGAACTTTGGTGTCTTAGACTCTCACGCGCGAATAATAGACAATATACTCGAGCTAAATAAATCGTGGTATTTAAGTTAGCTACGTTAAGTAATGTCAAGTTTCTTTTGTTGCTTTGTTCTTTGTTGTTTTCCAAAGTTATAATCTATCTAGACCTGAATAATAGTTTTATTTTCAGAGCGACTGACGCCTGACCTTCCCTATTAAAACTGTCAACTGCAATATTCTGAAGGCACGGACATCATATAACGACTACCAAAGATGGTTTTGACAATCGGGTTCGAATTTTAAAATGCCCATTCGACGCATAGATCATTTTAGTTTTAATTTGACACCAGTACTATTATCCTTGATACAAATAGGTATTCAGATACCATATTGTCCGTTCAAACAAGAGTACAACTATGACACAATATTGGTCCCTGTAGGATTTCAATTTACGACCTCCAAGCAAGGGTCAATACCACTGGGCCATGGTAGTAACCCAAAATAGAGTTATACAAATATGTGAGGAATTCGCTTGTGCATTATTTTCTTCTTTAAAGCTACGCATTTACAAATTAAGTAAGTCACAGTGCGCTCGTCGGTACAAGATTTGTGAGAGTAGACCCTCGTGAACGCTCGAATAAATAATTTTACCGTAGACAGTGCCACACTACTTTTTCTACAACAATTGCTAACAATGACACGCTGCTCTTGGCGGACAAAAGAATTGTCGTGCGTAAGGACACAGGGGCAGGGAAGGGGTCGGAGTTTTCTTGCGTATGATTTTTCTCAATGCAAATATTAGCAGTAGAGATGGCTTGCTAGGGTTTTTGTATTTTCAAACTTACTGTTCACGATATCACTGAAGCTATAAGTCGATAAACTTAAAATTGACTGCCTCCGTTGCCTAGTGGTAAAGGCGTGTGCTTTAGAAACCTGAGGTCGTCGGTTCTAATCCTGCGGGGATTCAACAGATTTTCATTGTTGTTTCCTAGTTGGTTAGGGCAATTTAGGCCGATCATCCAATCGTCTGAAAAGTAACATGATCCACGCGTCGGATGGGCATGTAATAAGTCTGTCCACCCACCAACCCGCATTGGACCAGCGTGGTGAGATACGGTCCAAAACCCCCTAATGGGTAGAGGTGTATTAGGGGACGCCTATGTCCAGCCGTGGACTATCACAGGCTGATGGTGATGAACTTAAAATTGGGTATGAATAGCTGATCTCTCAGCTAAGAACGGGTTTAACAAAGTTCCACCCCCAAATGGAATTGCGGGAGCGTATTTTTTTAATTATTTCGTATTTTATAAATACATAGTAATAGACAGAAATTATTCCATTGATAATACTATTTTCAAACTTTATAAAATAGATATAAATACATAAATTTTCAATAAAACCTGCCGGTTATTCGAAACACATTAAGATACAAATAATTTTTGAGTGATCACAATCGAAACGTGCGGATTAAAATATCCACAAAAAAAATGTAACAAGTTGAAGGACTGTACGCAAATGTTCAAATTTTATTAAGATGATTGCAATTGAGTAAAGAATGTACGACTTGGTAAAAATAATAAATCCATTCCTGTAGGACTCACTCACAAAAAAGAGATTGCCCCTCCATTACCTTCCGATATCCCTACATACAAAACACAAGATGAAATTGTTAGTATGACGCGGATCGTACCCAGACAAGTTTGAACATGTTCACGGGTATCAAGTTTAAATTTTGGACTGGCTGCTTACAGTTACCCTGGAATTGGGTCGATGCTTAATAAAACATTTTGAGTATTGCCGTCCTAATTTAAGTGCATGAATTTTAATTTCGTAGTAAGAAAAGTTTTATGTGAAATTTGGAACAGATACAAGATGCCTTTTTTTGACGCATTGGAAGCCATGCGAGCAGTCGGGCCACCTGATGAAAAGTCTTCACCGCCGTCAATGAGCATCGGCAATACCAAGGGTATCACCAACGCGCTGCCTACCGTGAGACATAGGATGTTGCGTCTCGTTTACCCAGTAAATACGCAGGTTTCGATGACCTTCAAACCGGAACACAGTAGTGTTTTAACACTACTGCTTTGCGGCAAAAATAGGCACCCCGGTGGCACCACCCCAGAAATACCTTTACCATCAAATTATAAAATACTTGTACTATAACAACTGCAGGAGCAATAATGTGTTGTAAAATTAAAAACATTGGACGTTATTTTTCTCGGAAAATGTATCACATCTTATGTATGGATCCTATAATATCCTATGGTTATTTCCGTGATGCGAAATTGGATCTAAACTATTGAGGAAATAACCTTTAAACAATGCATCATGGGATGTGATATATTAAAATAAAAACAAAAATAACGATTATTGTCGTACTAAAGGTACTTTGTATATGATCAATACTTGTTTACTCTGTTGTCTGCCTGAATACATGGAAAAAAGTTTTAATTTTCCAGTTGCACAACTCGATTTAAAATTGAGTCGCTTTTCCTTGAATTTCGGAAAAATATTCTCATTTCATCGCTCGCTCTACCACTTGAATCTATTTATATTTTTTAAATAATAAATTCAATGCTAGATAAAAAATACAGAAGCTCAATTATAAGTGGTTGTCATAAAAAATACTTCTTAGGCAAGCTAAAATGTTTCCCTAGTGTATTTGTTGTTGATAAAGCAATTCTACTAAATATGATTATTTCGCGGCAATTGATAAACAGTACCGATACTAGAAATATATTTAATGAATGCATACCGTAGACAATTCGAAAAATCTATGACGCAAATTTGGATATAGATAACTTCGGTTTATTTATTTATTTATTTTTTTTAATTTTATGCTGCAATTATTTTGAAATTCATGAAAAAACCAGTCGAACGACAAGCCTATATGTCTCCATGCTAATGAACGTGGCTCGCCGGCGAGCTTTTTCTTTTTTTTTTTTACAGTTCTTTTAATTTTTCGCATTTATAAATTGCCAGTGGCACTTCAGGATCGCGTGCATCCAAGCTATTGGTGTCGTCGGGCACCATGGAAAAAAATAAAACAACCTCAAACGATACAAATTATCCGCGTCGACTCCATGAATCTAGCTCACGACGAGTGCCCGCCTTTTCAATTTTTCCCGTTTTTTTCCCAACACTGAAGTGCTAGATACACTTGGATGCATCTGGCCGTCGGAGGTGTGACTGGGTGCAGAAAAAAAAAATCGCAATAAACGTCAAACGTCACGCCATGTTTCCCGCCAACCCAATGAATGTCTCGCGCCGCGAGTGATTTGTTTTTTCCCGTTTTTTTTTTTGTTTCTTCTGCGTTCCTCCTCTCATTCGAATCGCACCAGCGACGCCTAGCAATCGCCACTATGCAAATACGCGTACGATGTACGTTTCCGCCATGTTGCCGCCGGAAACGGAGGTGCATTGTTTTGGGGGGGGCGGGCCTTTGTGCGGTGCGTTTTTCAGTTTTTCCCGAACGCTCTGAATATTCATGTTGTATGGGTTTCGATGACGCGATGCGACGGGCGATCGTCTCGGGATCTATGCATGCCGTTTTTTTAGTGCGTGACGACTGGGGGAGGGTCCTTGTTGTCGACGGGTATTGAGATATGCATTGTTGCTAGGCGGAGTCGGTGTCTTGCGTATTGATAGTATTGATAGGTTATAGGTTTGATGATTAAGGGCTGACAAGTCGATGACGTCATCAAATAGGGTTGAAAAGTTGTGACGTATAGGTAACTTTGTTTATAAAAAATCGTGTATGTTATTCGACTTGGTTTAGTTCGTCAACTTTCGAGGTTTAATTAATTATTTTTATGAATGGATATATATATTTTTTAATTTTTCTTGCTTCCATTTCCGAACCGGTGGTGGTTTATTTGACAATCAATAAGAGTGTAATGCTTCTGTATTTAATAAAGATATTTGACTTTGACTTCGTTACTTTGCTTGGCAAGTTGGTTTTGACACAAATATTCCGGTTTTTTAATATATTATTTTATAACATTTATCTTCTTTGTACAATTCCATTACTGTCTTTAAACATTGTATGGAACACTAAAAAGGTATACGAGAAGAGAATGAGTGAGTTTATGTAACCAATGCGATGTAATTGTAGCTGGATGCAAAGTACAGTAATGTAAAGTGATGTAGCTATCAAGTGGCGTCATAAGTCAAGCATCCTTATTGATGAAATGTCATGAATACGTCAGTCATTGAGGGTCGATCGGAGTCATACTACTTCCCTCCTTCGTGGGCTAGCGGTATTGGTCCTTGCTTTATAAACCGGAGGTCGTGCTTTCGGATCCCGCGGGGAAACAACTTTGTGTCACCGTTGTTTTCTGGTTGGTTAGGACAATTTGGGCCGATCACTCAATTGTCTCAAAAGTAAGATGATCCATGCGTCGGATGGCCATGTAAAACGACGGTCCACCCACCACTCTGCATTGGACCAGTGTGGTGGGATACGGTACAAGAACTTACTAATGGGTGAGCCCCATCTCCAGCTGCGGACTGACACAGGCTGATGTGATGAAACCGCTTCGTGTCTAGAATTTATCCCTTACACAAACATACATACATCATCATCCTGTGATAGTCCACTGCTGGACCTAGGCCTTCCCTAATACGCCCCTATCCATTACGGGGTTTTGGACCGTATCCCACCACGCTGGTCAAATGCGGATTGGTGGATGGACCGACTTTTTACATGCCCATCCGACGCATGGATCATCTCACTTTTCAGACAATTGGGTGTATCCCTTGTTAACATAAATTCGATTATTTCTTAGGATCAGGTATACGTATGTTTCCTGCACATACGAGCTATATGAATGCAAAGAGAGCATTACTTTGGCTTCGACGCGTCGTGTTTGCAAAATATTATGGCTACTATTTGTCTGAAACAAAAGACTGTTTATACAGACTCGTGTATATGGCATCGGTTTTATGGCCGTCACACACGTTCGGTCTTTATTGGCGATTTCAGTCAAAGAATTTGATTTGTCCTTGTTAAATCGTTGTTTGTCGACCCTTTAGCTTAGTTTTGTGTCGAAATCTAGATTTATGCCTGGAATTTGGTGAAGTTAGATTTTGGTGAGTGTTAAAGTTAATTTAAAGTATCTGGTAGAGTTATAGTTAACCAACAACAGGTAATGTTGGATTATTTTATAACTTTTCTCTTTTCTGGAAAGGTTGCAAGACGTTATTTTTCGCGCCGCATATTTATGTAAATATGATATATTTTCGTATGACGATGCCGTATGCTAATTTATTTATCTCTTTATGTATTTTGCTCCTCTTTACAATTTACAACTAGGTTTAACATAACATTCATAGTTAAATGTGAATGCAATTAGATTATGTCTAGTTTACACGCTAATTAAACCGCTACAGTTCCTTAAGAGAACACAAGTTAAAACAGTTAAGTTTGTGCTGTATTGTTTCATTTCAAAAGTGGTGAAAGAAAGAAATGAAAGGTGTTCTTTAAAAGACCAAATTAGCGATGTGAATTTCAGCTTATTATACGTGACTGTCGACACTGTTAAAGATCTAAAATATCATGATAAAGTTAAAAGGAAACCAAATAAATGAGCTACGTATTTAAATTTACTATGCATGATAAATTTACTTGAATAACCACACGACATAATTATAAATGAACCCTCTCAATAGCGACTCCGTTTTTAGACCTTACAAATGTTACTCTCATCGTCACTTTACTATTATTACCGCAAATACTTATTACTTGCACAATGTAAACGTTCTCACTCCGCGCCTCCAGTGTTATTGTGGCCATAATTCGAGCGCACTACAGCATTGTGACCCCCGCTACTTGTCACAGTCAACGCGCCATTAAACATTCGACGGGTTGCGGATTAAAATGTGCAAAATCCGTCACAGACGCGAGAGAGGCGCCGTTCGCCGTGTAATTAGTATGACACAAGTAAGTTTACACTCGTTCCGGCATTACATTGGCCGTGTCTGTACGGATAATTGAATCTCTCTGCTGGCGTTGGATTAAATGAGCCCCGGTGGAAACTGTGTAGGGAGGCTTGTATATGGGATGTCGCGAATATCCACAGGAGTGGCCTGAATGCCCCGTCTTGTATAATACCGATCCCTGGTAGGGATGCAGTCATTAAGTGGCAGGTTTTATTTCGTAGTGATGTCGCCGACTGTCGAGGTTGAGAGAGCCGGTTAACGACCAAAGATTATTCAGAAGATTATTGTAAACTTTGCGATTGAGACTGATGCTGCTTGTCCTTTTGTTGTATCGTAGCTAAATCAGTAAGAAAATAAGTGAGAAAGATTTAAAGATTGACATCAGCTGGAGGATTAGGCAAACAGTTTTTAGAAGTGATTTTGGTAGCACTGAAAAAAATGTATAATGCCAAATGTCGATTTATTGGGCCCATAGTTAGACTAGTAATAATCCAGACAAAGAAAGTTTTCATTGGCTTTGCATCTACCTCGATGTCGGTTCCATATCCGATACCGTAATTACAGTTTTTAATGTCCATGCTATTCCATCCATTCTTATATTGAAAAAAAAATATCTCGTTTGTACTTGAATTTTAATTCTCAATTTTTTTACACTACCGTCATCTTATCTGTCTACTCTCTTCACGTATTAGGTTAAGTTATATGCCCTGAGTCCATTTCGCCGATTCTTCTCAGGTCAGTGGCTTCCCATTCCAAACCGGTGTTGTCGGTTTTGACAATCCTTATAATTCTATATTGAATAAATATTTATTTTAGTCTATAACCAACTTCGATATCTACATGATACGATGCCACCCCGTCCCTAGGTCATCATCATCGACTAGTCTAGTGCACGCTCCGTCGCCTCCGTGCGTACCAATGAATACGGGAACGCGCTTTTGTGTTGGTCCCGTCGCTTTTATACGGCGCGATCGCGAGTGGCGCGGTGGTGGGGGGTGGGGATGCGGGTAGTTTTGTCATTACGCCTGAGGCGTTCGTGCAACGCGCACGCTTCCGGTCCGACGTACCGATTAATGTCTGACATCCGTTTGGTATTGGTCCGCGTACTCGAATGTCGGTCGCGGTACTTAGTAATGACCTTTAGGTACTGTAAATAGGTTCGGTAGTATTACACTTGAGTCTTAGAATAGATGCGGTTGACGTGAAGTAGTAACCCATAACAACTAAGTGGTTTTATATGTATGGAATTGTTATTAGTCGATCGTCACTCAGTGATTGACATGTTTGTGATAATTCATCATTAAAAATGCTAGACTAAGTCTGAGGTAAAAATGCTTTAATTCGAAGTTGCTAATATACAGGTATTAAGGGTGAACTAAGAAAAGAGAACTAAAGAACATTGGTAACCCACGAGTATATCTTAACTAATATGTTCCATTTTGTTTCGTTTCTATTTTTTCAATGAGTCATACTAAGCATTTTCTGACTTATTACGTCTGTCTCCTAATAAATGAACACAGTAGAAAACTATCTAACAAGCCTTTGTACTGAACATAAATTAAATTTACTTATAAATAAAAACTAGTACAAAACATCAAACAATGTAGATGAAAGGGAACTTTACGATCTCAATGAGGTGACGAAACATTTAAGTCCGATTTGTTTAATAAAATTACATGTTGATTACCAAATGCTTTTAACATTACGAAAGATTAATTTCGTTCGGACGCTTTTATAGCACTGAACTTTCGGCTCATAAACTATTTAAGTATAAAAACGTTGACGTTCGAAATCAAACATGGCCGCGGTCGCCGCGTTGGCGCGCTTTTTTCGCGCCCTTTGTCAGCGCGGGAATGTTAGCGCTATATATGGCGGACTAGTTCGTTTTTTTTTTCATCTTTATTTTCTCTTTTTCGAGTCCCGAAATCGACGGGGGCATTGTTACGTGCGTCCGCGAAAATTCCGTAGGGGGGGCGGGGGCGGAATAATTTATTGTTTAGCGAGGAGAGGGGCAGAGGGAAGGGGGGGAGACGGTTTTTGCCATCGCATCGGCATCGTTAGCGGATTAGAAAAGTTTTTGAACGCCCGAATTGTTCTAACTCGGTCCGCTTTGTTTGTTTTACACCGGCCGCTGTTGGCGGTGCGTTCGGAAACCTTTTCACATCATGGATTGTTTTCGTTTCTTCTTTTTTTTTTTTTTTCTAAGCGCGTCGCTTTTGTTCGTGAGGGTACGTCAGCTGCTGCCCGACAGCTGTTTGATCGCGTTTCGGAACGTATTCCGTGGTGCGTCTGTTTTACCAATGTTTTATCTGTGTCGACGATTGGTGCGGTATATGATTACAAAGGTTTACGATGGCGGACTCGGAGAAGTGTACCCTCGCTTAATTCCCTCCTAATGTTTGTATTTTTTTTTAATTTTGTAATAGGAAAGAGACAATCTTTTGATATTTGATGTTAGTGTTTACTCTTTCCAGTTTAAGTTAAAATTTATTAAGTTCATATAAAGTATATTTTATTGCTTACGACGTAAATTTGCAGGAAAGCTTAAGATTATCATTATCAGTGAGAAACTTGAGTATTTGTGAACCAGTGATAAATTATTTAAGCTTGTTAGTCGACTTTTAGACAGGAAACTTATCTGCTTTACAAATTTGGAAAAGTGCGAACTCAATGTACCAACGTACTTGTTTTATTTATATATAACAATCGGTTGAATTCTTATATCGTTCTGGTTTGAAAGGCCTTTCGGGTTGCTCCTATAACTTGATTATCGACATGTTGGGAAATTTGTGATTCATTCCGGGTCCGGCGTATCGCTGATCGTTCTACAATCGTCCTGATCATGTCGCTCGATTTAATGAAACACCTCTCGTTATTATGTGGCTTCGTCACTATGTTCAATCGAACTTCCTCAAAAAGGTCTTTCCTTAGCGCTTTCGCTCTAAAGCACAATCCGATGCTATATAAACGTCTGAGTGAGCTTTTGTAGCTCATTTGTCTCCAGACCATTGTCGATGTCGGGACGAAGGAGCGAGTTTTACTTCTCAGTCAGCAATTATTCCTTATACGAAAAGTTTATCTAACGATTGTCGTCGTACTCGAATTGTTGGTCGTTTTTCAGGGGGGGAAAGGGGGTTTGAATACCGTTCAAGTCTTCCTTTCAGATGAGGACAGGGCTGCATTCTTTGACTTGGTTTTTGTTGTGAGCGTTTAACGAGAGGTATCTTGTTCGTATCAGACTGTTTCGTTTTAGAAACGTTTGATTTTTTGTTTTTTTTTTTACTGTTAATTGGACTGAAACTTGGCCGCCATTTTGAAGTTGGCAATACACTATGTTCTTTTGTATGGGGTTTCTTTCTTTTGTACAAAGGAAGATTGAGCATTGAAAAGTTTACAGTCCATACTATATTGTATATTAGAGCTTAGTCATACTCGGAATGTATGTATATATTATTAATCAATTCTAGAATGTTATTTATAGATATTCTAACGATTCTAATACCGAACCGGTAGTAGATTCTTTGATAATCAATAAGCGAGTGTTACACTTCTATATATATTTCTATATATATTAATTTAATGCAATTAAATGATAATACCTGTATACTCGTGTAAAGAAAAAGTCTGAGTAGATGTAATAGATGTAGTTGGAATCTAACTACAATTCACCAATAAGAACGGTAGACACGTGAAGCTATTTAGTTGCTATTGGAACTTCCTATTTGAATTCTATCGTTTCATTGACTTAGGTGTCAATTAAGGTGTAAAGGCTCAACTTTTAGGAGACTGACTAAGGTTGTACCACCGCGGTGCTTTTATCTGTCGCAAATTAGTGTGAAAACATCACTGCGTTCCGGTGCGAACGGCACCATAGATCTATGCAGTTATCGGGTAAAAAAGCTGCAACATCCTCGTGGGATCATACACTGGAATTTGTTATGGATATTATTTTCTTTTTATTGTTGAATTGCATTGAAGAATATATAGCTGGAAATGGAGTAACAATCCGATATGATTTTTATTAAAAACAAGAAAAATAGGATTTTTTAAATGTTTACGTTTCTCGTGGCTTTCCTTTTAGAAAATCAAAACTGTATGGTAGAGTTATAGCCAAGCTAGACTGGGAATGGATACGAACCTAGTTACCCCTAGTAACAAAGTGGCCTAACACCTAGCGTCTTTTTGATGGTTCGTCACCGAGACGTCAAACACTGAGCGACAGCCGACTAATAACAACGTCATACGTACGAAGCCTCTTCATTGCTATGGAATATTTCGTTCGCAGCTTTTACGAATCTAGTTTTTCTGAACTGTATCTATAAGTAGACAGTTTCTTAGAAACTCTGAAAGTATAAGAAAATCACATTTCGCGTTATACTACCGACCCAGAGGCGATCAAAACCCTATTATCCCGCGTCCCGGGAGATATTTACATAATATAGAGGGAACCTAATACACATTCGGCTGGCACGTTCCGGCCGGCTTTGACGTTGTTTTTTTTTTTTATTTTTTCATTACTTGCGCCAATTCTTTGAGGCACAGATAATGTAATTTGTTGGTGTCAATGTTTGCAAAAATATTATTAGGCATAGGGTCTGTGAGACCTGTTACATTTTTTGCTTCTTGTTCGGTTACTACGCGCCCTTATTTACCGTACGCCTCGACAGCTGGCGCTCAAGATAGAACTTTAAAAAAATATCCTATTTTTTCCTTTCTCGGCTCTCCCGTCAACGAAGAGGTGAAATATTTTCCTTATTCCAGTGTGGCACGAGTACGCAATTTGCAATTTTGTTTTTGCAACATGGAAACCGAACGATGCTTCCAAGACGGCCGTAACTCAAGAGTGCCTTTGCTCCAAGGGCCCTTTAAAAAAAAAACTGGCCATACAACTCCCACCTATTCATTCCTATTCCCATTAGTGAGCTCGGGTCCGGCCAGTACTATCCCAAGATGGCGTCTATTGAATGCAAACATCCTTGTATTCCCCATTCATAAGGATGTATCCTTTCATATGAATTGCCAAGGATGCAACGCGGTGTTAAAATGTCTCCTTTTCGTGACGGGTCAATTAAATTTCAATTTGATGTAAACAGACTGCTTGAATGTTGAGACGCGTGTGTTAAGAATCGGTACATTTAGCGTTTACATGCTGTGGGTTCTGTGCTTTTGCCGCAAAGTGTTAATCTTGTCCGAGACGATGTATCTGTAAAATCTGTGATACTATAAAAATTTGTTATTTGTTTCAAGTATTGCTAGAAAGCTTTCTTTGCGAATTGCGAAATAAAAATTAATAAGCAAACATTAAGATTTATTTTTTGTTGTGGTAACTTGATATCTGTAAAATATCATACTTGTATAATATAATATGTAGCTATCTTGTATAAGTTACTAACTTAGTAATACAAGAACTCTGATATTAAAATCTATCCTTGGTCACCATACAACGAAAACTACGTATTATTATCTTTTTAAGTTCACTACATCTTTATACTACAATCCATGCTTATCAAATTTACATTGAAGATGCTTAAAAATATACAAAAGTGGATTAAGCTCTTAGCTAAAGTCAAGTTGCATTTAGTCTGTAGTTACGTTTTTCAGACGGCCTATGCCGCGAGCAACAAATTAAGTAAGTTTTTGATGAACAAAGCTACCACCAGTTTCTGGTGTACAAAAACTATTATAACTGGTCTACTGAGGTATAACTTCTATAATTTGAGCTTGGTGACTATGATAATGTTTTACTTGACGATTCTCTCCTCTTGCTCGACATTATCCCAACTTATGATCGGGTTAGCTAATAAACCAGAAACTATTTTTACGTGCCTGCGACTGCCTTCTGAAGTCTACAAAAAAAAAATGTTAAACTGAATTCGTTCAATGAATTTTTTGTGAGTAAATTTGAAGACGTCCGGGACTGACTTTAAGATTATATTAATTTTTAAATAACTGCCATCACCCAATTTCCTGACCCATATGTTGCAGCCAACCAGAAGAGAAACATAATTTCTCCGCAGGATTTGAACCCATTACGCTGGGAGTCTGGTATTTCACATTTGTTATAGGCTAACTATATCAAGAAAATTTTAGTACTTAATTTCTTTGGATGATGAATATTATTTTTTTACGAATTTCAACGCGTTTAATTGCTCTACAATTATTTAAAATTATACCCGACGTTTCAAACCCTTTGTACGGTTCCATAGTCACGGAATCGACTAAGATGATGGCCGTCGAAATGTCAGTGTTAATTCGGCTACCATCAATCTTAAATATGAAAATGATGTGATCCGATTTGTGCATACTGGGCTGACTGTATCGAGAGGTCATGCAGTATTTGTGTTCTTGGTTTTAATTCTTGAAATAATTGGATATATTATTTATCACGTACAGTATTCGCGTAAGCAACAGAAAATATAAATGTTTTTTTTTATTTTATTTGCCTACGTAGGCAGACACCCATAGACATCGGCAATACTACTGGTGTCACCAACGCGCTGTCTACCGTGAGACATAGCACGTTAAGTCTCGTTTACCAAGTAAATACGCTGGCTACTGTGCCCTTCAAACCGGAACACACTAGTATTTTCACACTTCTGCTTTGCGGCGGAATCAGGCACCGCGTCGGTACCAACCTAGACGGTCCCCCTGTAAAACGGGTACCCACAACCAGTTGTTTAGTTTCATATTTTGTTCAAACAGTTTTCAATGATCACAGTATCGATTTGAGTTTGAAAAGTGTCATTATGAATAACGTTGTAAGCGGTGGGGGAATGGAGGGTTGGAGGGGGGTGGATGTGGCTTCGTAGATGTTGGCTGTTCACTTCCTGTGGGATATTTGGGTCGCGTACGTGATCGGATTATCGGAGCCGGGGTGGTCGCTCTTGCAATGGGCGGGATTTCCGCGTGACGTTTCGTATCAACCCTTGTGCAGGAATGTTGGCAATTTTCTTTGGAATGATGTTAGGTGTATTTTTTTTGTTTTTGCCTGACTTCGAGAATGAAGGAGGTTTTAAGGAATTTGGAGCGTACGTTGTTTTTTAGAAATACCACGTTGCTCTGCTTTTACAGCTCCGAATTTGATTATCTTCTACTTCCAGCGGATATACGGTCCATAATATATATTTAAGACATTAAAAAAAGTTACGTAGCCAAAAATCACAACCTTAAATTCGAAAACACTGGCTAAAGCTTAAGACATGTATTTTTTGTTAAATTTTTTAAATGGTTTTGTTGTATATTAAGCAGACAATGACGCGGCAATTTGGTACGAGCTGAATTCAAATTCTAATATATTTATTCAATATCGAAGTTTTAGTTCACTTGCTTATCAGAGCTGTTCTCACTCGCCCAGTGTTCCATCGATAACCGTCCCGGTTCGTAAACCGATGCCGACGATCCTTAGGAGATATAACAAATGCCACTCCGACTTTTGCGTCACAGAAAAGTGTCGGCCACCTAGTTCGCTGAGACGGGAGCTTCCTGCGCACTCTGTGTTAGATGAAGCCAACCAAATACATGAGTCTGGAAGCATTACGTCAAGGATAAAGAAAAACTTGTTTATTGAAAACGCTTGCTTATTTGACAATTATATCTAACACTTTAACATCGGTTTGGAAAACACGCCCCAGACCTGAGAAGAACCGGAAAAAAGTCAACGGGCTATTTTTTTATATCATCTTTTGAAATAAGTTAAAAACTCATAACTTTTGAAATATTAATATTGATTACTGGCCTTAGTGAATTGTAGTATAGATGACGTCAAGGACTGATGTTGTACAAGCATATCGTGTCGTCCCTTATTGCCCTAATCAACCATAAAATGACGTAAACAGAAATTTGTTTGTGAAGCCAGAGAGTTTGCACGTAAAACATTATCTGCTATAACTGGTTTTATAGATACTAGTTATGTTATGTCTTAATTATAATTATGTTAGTAAAATTTTTCATAACCGCCCTAAGGTTAGCTTGGTAAGTTCCTTTGGCCTTAGGCAGCTCGCCTTTGCATGTTTATGTAATTATGTAGAAAATTTAGTTTAATAAACAAAATAATTATTTGTATTTTCTGAACTCGGAAAGTAAAACTACGTCTTGTTTCAAATAAAACCGTAATCCCGTATTAAATCGGCGAAGTCTACTACAAAACGTTGGTATTTTTCAGGATGGCGCTGTATTTTTCGGGATAACAAGTTATTCATCGGGATAACGAGGTATTTTTGCGAGGGCCATGTAAGCGTTCGGCTTCATTATTTCCGGCCGATGGGGAAATGTTCCATGCGTGTTTGCCGTTGTTCTTTTGTTTTAATCGATTTTGAGGGAGCGTTATGGATGCCTTATTTTTTTTGTTTATTTTGTCAAAAAAAATGTGAAGACCTTTTTAAAATTTTACCGTAATTAGTTTATTAAAATATATTAGAGTTTGTAAAACATATCCAATTAAAAAATTATGTTCCATTATGTTATATCGCGAGAAATGAGGCATGAGGTGGTGCTGATAATATTAGTTTTAATTGTTGATAAATGTAATTCCGCATTTTGTTAAGTGACGTCAGAAATACACGCATATACAACACATTGTGTCATGTTGTCTAGTGATTTTTTTATTTTGCTTGTATTTTAACTTGTATCCGAGCACATTATCCATACGTATTGCGTTAATGCGTCATACTGGCGTACACAAAAGTCCTAAAATTATCATAGGATGCCTAGCGTTGTGGGTTTTAGCTCTAAGCACTACACATTTACAACTAAAAGTGTTGCAAAGTAAGAAGTTCTCGCCTAAGTGCTCCGACACGTTTAACATGTAAGGTGTTGAAAAAGAACCGCTCTCAAGCGAACAACGCTGGCAAAGTGCGAAGGACTCCCTTTTTTCTTTGCTTCTTTCTTTGGTCCCTTCTTTGCGCTCACACTCTTTGCAATGATGTAAGATGTCAAAGAGACCGCGTTCAAAGTCGAAGGGATCCGTGTGAAGTCGTCGTCACTAGTTTAATGCGTGCGCGTGTATGAATTGATTGTTTGTTATGAATCTAGGTTTCCCTAGGTTCTATTTTGTATGCGCTAGCGTAGTTTAGGATTAAATAGAACTTGCAAAAATATTATGTTTAAAAGATGTTGCCAAGAACCCCTAATGGAGAAAGGCATTAGGGGAGGTCTTTTTGCAGCAGTTGACTAACACAGGCTGATGATGATGATGATGATGATGTTGTTTCTTTGTCTCACGTACACTTTAATGTATGTATATACTTTTGCGTATTTTTTTGTTTAAGTTTTTTCCATATTATTCATACTTTAAGTATCTAATCTTTTTGTTAGAAAACCCGTGAAGTCGCATTGATTTTGTTCGTCTTATATTTTTTGAAGGTAACAAAAAAATATTTTCCTTTTCTTACATTTTGTCATAGAAATATGTTAAGAAGATTTTTAAACAAATTTTTACACCCTGATTTCGTTCAAGGAGTTATTTAATATATTATATTTTGTAATAAAATTACAATTTCAGATTACAATCAATTTTTACTGTCTAATTGCCTGATTGAAAAAACTCAAAGCTAGCATTTTAAAGCGTGATTAATTTAGTTTCCAGTTTTAAATCAGAGACTTGCAGAGTGGTGAGACAGTGCAAAGCGATTTCCAATATTTCATTCCAAAATATATTCAGTTATGGGTTATTATTCCCAGATTGGTATGTTCGTGGGTGGTTGATGGTGAAAGTTGCAGTTTGCTAATTCAATTCGCTTTTGTTTGCGCCGGTCGGTGGCCGGTTAATCATCGTTTACCCTCCATTAGGGGTCGGAGTTAATTGTGAATTGTGACGTCACAGCGTTGCATTCTGCAAAGTTCCTTGTGTTTGTCGTGATGTTTGGTTCATAGTTTATAAGAATTACTTTGAGGTGAATTGCGAAATAGAATGCATTAATAATTATAAATTAAGTAAATTCTGCGTTGAGCATTGATCGGCGGTTGGTTTCTGAGCAAAATATATTGTATCATTTCATTACAGGTACAGATAGTCTCAAGAAATTATTAGGTGACAATGAATGACACTTGAAAAGAAAATTAAAGTGTTTTTATATATTATATAGTATTTTTAAAAGTTATAATCAAGATATTATTTAGATTTGATAATAATGGTCAAGGGTGATGGTACAAGGATGAAGGTACTATACTAAAAAAACACGTTTAAAAACCACATCGGACACACGGTCAAAGTAATATGGCACAGTTGCCGGAACACTTAAAACTTTTGGACAATTGTCTTCTCACATTACTAGGGGGAAGGATAAACTTGCAAGATTCGTCGCATCTGCGCTTTCTGGAAGTTTCCACGTCTTATTAGTTTCTTGTTTCCGGACGCTATTGTCTCTTAATAGTTGTTTTATCTTCGAAAGTAGAACTGTGGGGGCAGCATTTCTATTGCTCGGTTGGTTGGTCAATTGCTGCTGCGTTATTGTTATAGTTGTATGTTCATGTTCTATGTTTTAGTGACATAGAACGTAACTGTACAACTGTAACTGAAAATTTTGGAAAGTTATTTGCAATGTAATCTATGTATATAAAAGAGATCGCCACCTAAATATTGACTCATCACGATATCTCTGGAACCATAAGGCGTTTCGACTTGAAATTTGGTAGGAATATTCCTTTCGCTCCATACTGCATACAATTTGTTCATACGGGATTTTTCGCGGTGCAATTACGAAATTTAATCCATTTAATAAAACTTTCAATGTCGATTAATCCAGTGATTGTTGTGACAGATTACAAACCGCGCGTACGTCATTACTGCTGTCACTTAGCGATCGTTGCGTTCCGTTTGAACGTTGTAAAGATTCTTTAGTATTAGATTTGTTTAATAATTTTTCAAATTTAATTATTTCTTTATTTTTACATTGTTACTTCGCGCTTATTTAAAGTATTTATGCAATTTTCAAAATCAAATGGCGTTAAAATTGATTTAATATCACTGGATGAATTTTATATGTGGGTATTTATGACGCACAGAACCGATCGGTGTTGTTGGATTACGCTCCTCAACAATATAATACTTGCCTGGTTTAAGATCTTGGCGCTACCACGAATGTCCTTTTTAGGTGATATCCGGACACACGTGGGGACGAGCTCGTTGTCCCTGCATTTCTTCATTAGAAGGTCAAAATTTAGAGATGTTACATGTCTTGCGCGCTTAGTCATCAGACCTTCCAGCCGGCGAATTTTTTTTGCAGTTTCCAGTCTGTACTGGTACACATAATTATTTCTATTGTTTACGCGAATATTATACATTATTAAATAAAATGACTTTACGGATTTTATCGCGTTTATCTTACATTTTTAAATTCCCGACGTTTCGAACACTTTCCAGCGACCGTGGTTACGGGGTAGAGTGAGATGCGTCTTGTTCCCAGTGCTGAAGCGGGGTTTCCAGATCTTAATTTTTTAAAAACTGTAAAATAAACGCGATAAAATCCGTAAAGTAATTTTATTTAATAATGTATAATATTCGCGTAAACAATAGAAATAATTAAGTTATGTAATTGTATTATTCAAACGCTTACATATTCATACAAAAAACTAATGTAAACGTAATAGGAAAATTATCATGAGTGTTTACAATGTAACAAAAAGTCCATTTAAAAGCTGTTTTTCTAGATGTTTCCTTTCGAGCTTTTACTTTCATCTAGCCATTTTCCCAAGTTATCATGGGCTCGGCTTCTAATCCATCCAGCCATCCAGTTACCTGAATAACAGTTTTACGCAGAGCGGCTAGCATCTTACGTCCACAACCCAAAACGTAAACTACACTATGATGATGGATTAGTTGTCAGTAAATTTGAAGGCTCTGTCATTCTGCAACGACTGCCAGATATGGTCTTGACCGGGATAGACTTTTTGCATGCCCATCCGACGCATGGATCATTTTACTTTTCAGCCGATCGGGTGGTCGGCTCAGAATGTCCTAACCAACCCGAAAACAACGATAACAATTATATTAGATAATTATTAAATAACTCAAACTTTTTTTAACGTTGTTTCTTTTCCGCGAGATGCGTAGCTACGACGGTCGGTATTTGAAGCAAGGGCTAATAACGTTACACCACGTAGGTGGTATGTTTCTTCTCGAGGAAAAGTATTATTTAGTAAGTACTGTTATTTTTAAATCACTAAGTTAAGACAGAAAATGGTATAACTTTAATATTACGTAGAAATATCTGAGTTTCACTCCGCGTCACGTAATGCTCTATACACAACCATCCTATACCTGACATCGTTATTATATAGCGAGCGCTGTTTTCTTTCTTCCTATTTCAATTCGTCTTCATACTCCTCACGCTCCTTAAAATTAATTACCACCGCTGTCGGCGTCGTGTCGTGACGCGACCCTTATTGTCTACGTGAGCCGAATGCTACGCGCGGTGTTAAGAATGAGAGGTTCGTAGCGCTACGGCGTAGCGCTCGTTATTGACGGAGTTATTCACGGTCGGTTCGTGTGTGCTTGTTATTGAGTTTTTTGAACTTATTCTACGCGGTTTGCTGGTAATAGGAATATCGTCACGTAACGTAAATGCGTTACTCTGTTGTGTCAGGTTTAATTCGGTCTAGTATCGATTTGGTAGATCGTTTTTATGTGAGATGCGCTAATGACAAGTATAGGTATATAAAATTATAAGAAAATAATATCGGTAGCGGTAGCGTGGATAAGGGGACGCCTATGTCCAGCTGTTGACTGACCCAGGCTGATGTTGATGATGATGAAGATGAAGAAAATAAGATGGCAGATCTTTACAAAGACCGCCTAAAAAGTACCACATGTGACGTGTAAACACTACTGTCTACTGCCTAAACGAGACTATCTAATGTCATTGGATGATGAGCAGAGTTGTGGAATCTTGAGGTGCATTTACAATTGACCGCATCAATGACCCTAAGGTGTGCTAAATGTTTTTTTTTAGATGATTATAGATTGTAACCTAGTGTTTGCCACTACAACTACTAGTTTTATGACAGAAATGCCCGTAGATTATTATATATATAGTTTACAAACTCTTTGTTTCCGTAAATCGATACAATAATAAAGACGTGCCGGTCGTTTTAAGTGTAATAATCGAGCACCACATAAACGTCTGAATTATTAATATTTTTTACGACTACCGACGAGTGGGAGCTACCCATAAAGTGCCACGTTTTAGGGTAGACTTTACGACCGAAGGTGGCTGTTGGTTCGTGATGGACTATGATGGAGGAAGGGGAGGTATTTTAATTGTCTCGGGGGTCTTAATTAAGTTTTTATGTACGCTGACTTTTGTTGATTAAATTTGGAGGAATGAATTCGGAGTGCATCAACTCAAAGGGTTTTTTAGAAGTCGAAGAATAATCTTTGTAGTTAACGGAGTTGTTTCGAATTTAGTGAAAGATGTCAATAGTTTTTTTTTCTTAATAAATCGAATGGATTAAGCTTTATAAAAAAGAATTACATGGTTTAAAATATTGCCCAGTTATATATTGGTCTGTCCGTGAGTCTGGATGATGTAAAGGGTTGGAACTTTCAGGATAGAAAGGTCAAATCCTTTGGAACTAAATACAAAACAAGTCACTACCGTTTAATTATATCTGTATCTGTTTATTATGAGTGATTATTTACCAACACGATCTCTATAAGCTTGTCTCTATCATGGTGTTAAGTGTAAAACTTAAGTTGCTTAACATTACATACCTGGCCATGTGGTCCATATCTATGCGTAAAATTAAAACGTTTTGTATGCCGCTTATTATACACTCGTGTAGTAAGTGACAGCGTTAATTATGACAGTTATGAAATGCCTACAGAAAAACATACTCATCATCAGCCTGTGTTAGTCCACTGCTGGACATTGGCCTCCCCTAATGCACGCCTTCTCCATTAGGGGGTTTCTGGACCATATCTCACCACGCTGGTCCAATGCGGGTTGGTGGTTGGACCGATTTTGTTCATGCCCATCATACTCAAGAATCATCTTACTTTCCAGACAATTGGGTGATCGGCCTAAATTGTCATGACAAACCAGAAAACAACCATAACACAAATTTGTTTCCCCACGACCTCCGGTTTATAAAGCAACGGCCAATACCGATAGGCCATGGAATCGGTTGTATACTCCATAATACCATATTATATATACGTAAATGGGTAGTTGTAGAGCCTATGATGGTAGCATAGTAATATTTTCATACGAAAGTACCGTTGTGGCAACAAGTGCTCTCGTTGCTGAAGTATTATTATCATAGACAATCGACGTGGAGTGTTTTCATGAAACAATCGCATTGCGTCGCATTAATTACTCAACTCTGTACTGTCGCGTACAGAAGTATTAATTAGAATTGGATTTTTATGCATTTTATATGTCACATGTATTGTTTACAACTTGAAAGGTTTTCACTTGTACGTTTTTTTTATTAAAATACACCGTTTCGATTGGTCTTCACGTAGTCTGAAGGGCCATGGGAACATTTGTTGAGAGCAGTTTTTTTCTATATAATATATTTGCGCGTGTAAAGGCTGATGATGTTATTTGTCAAGATTATCCTGTTCAGTCTTTATTGGTTGCCGGCGCTCTTAAATTTTTCGAATAACTTTTTCTCTCTGAAACAACTAGTATATTTATTATATGTACGAGTAGTAAGTACCGTTTAGGAATTTAAAAAAAAAGACGTGCAAGAAAAAGAAGATATCGCAAGAATTTTGTTTTTACATGAAAGACTACATAAGGTATCTGGGTCGAATATGGCCAGCCGGTGAATATGGCCATATACTATTATTATTATCACGATAGTTTGTAATGACTTGAACGCGACCATAAATTGTCGCTAGGGTCCCATTTATCAGAACGGTGTTCTGTTACCCTACCTTAATTTCTGTGAATATTGAGGCACTTGTCATAAGGCGGCACCAGTTTTCCGAATACCCTCCTCATAAAATTCTGCCGCCTCACTTGTTAACCACTGTACCACAAATGTTTTGACTTCTTTATCGTCTTGAAGACCACATTGGTATTGGTGACGAGACATGGGTGGCCTTTGTCACACCAGAATCGAAACGACCATCCATGAAATGGCAATATTCATGTACAGTAATCATCACCTTAAGTACTTTAGATTACTTACGTTGTGGCTTGTCGATCGCTTTGTGTAAAAACTGTAATTCGAGTTATACTGGATTTTAATCTGATTTTATGAGAACTTACGAAATATAAGACTGCTGTAATCTTGTATACTTAAATTAAAATGTATATTATTAAGCAATCAATTTTAAGATACTATGAGATTTCTATTATAAAAGCTCTCACAAGGTTTTATGTTGAAAAGCTAACCTACTCTTCCTGTTGTTATTTACAAATAATTTTCATATACATATTCGTAGTTTTTAAATTTTAACGTCTTCGATCGTGTTTAAAATTCTATTCTTAACCATTTGCTACACAACACAGTCGGTTTCTTTTCCAATAGGTAATCTTAAGATAACCTTATTAAACAAAAGGCGGCGGCAAGTGCACTCGTGAAGCATTTTTTCTTTTGGCAATGATATTATGCTTCCAGAACCATGTCTTTGGTAAGCTACATCTAAGACAGAGTTTGCGGGAAGCTACCGTCCCCACGAACCAGGAGACCGACACTTTTTGCTAATAGTGACGGCCACGCGTACAGAAGGTACGTGAGTTAGGCATTCTTTAGTGTCTCCTAAGGATCGTCGACCATCGGTTTGCGGACCGGGACGCCGACGGCGACTGTTTTAAACGTATAAAGCGTTTGTAATTTGGGCCTGATCTATTGTGATGCCATGCGGAGTTGATTATCTTGCCTAGCTATGGACGGATATGATGTAGAATCTTATGTAAAACCCTATTGGCTATATGATGCGTCCTTATTGGTGGATAGTTGTCATCACGCGATATTGGACGAATGAGATCTTCATAAGTTTAGGCTCCAATTGAGTTGGTAATTGGACTTTGTGTTTGTGCAATTCATTTATTCGCCCCGACTATTCATAGGTACACATTAATAGGGTAATGTATACAAGCGTAAACTACAATTAATTGTAACAATTTTGCATGCCTATCACGATTAGATTATCTTACTTTTTAGGAATTGGTCGATCAGGAAATTTCCTACTACGACTAGGAAAATTTTGGACGATTAGTGAGTCCATGCGATATATTTCGAACTCACGCACCTCTCGAGATTCCTCAAATAGCACACGTCTCCCCATACTACTAGGCTACGGAGGCAGCTAATGTTTGTATATATGTGCTTATTACTATAATGCAACATTGTATTGAAACAAATTTATATTATATCACTGGTGGTAGGTCCCCAGTTTACAGGAGACCGTCTGGGTGGGTACCACCGCGGTGCCTATTTCTGCCGCGAAGCAGTAGTGTGAAAACACTACTGTGTTCCGGTTTGAAGGGCACCGTAGCCAGCGTATTTACTGGGTAAACAGGAGGCTTAACACCTTATGTCTCACGGTAGGCAGCGCGTTGGCGATACCACTGGTATTGCTAATGTCTATGGGCGTCGGTGATCACTTCCCATCAGGTGGCCCGACTGCTCGTCTGCCTGCGTATGCCATAAAAAAAATTATATCGGCTGATGAAATGTTGTTTTATATGCTTACAATGACGTTTCTTATATCTTTCGTTTTTAATAGCACAACCTGGTACAAACAATGGATACCGTTTGCGATTAACGTAAAACCGTCACGTTTAGTGCGTGAATCGCACTGAATGGGTGGATATAAAATCGCAGCACTCCATCGAGATTGCACACCCGCCGCCCTGATGGAATGGATTCTTCTAATCTAATACAACTAGGGTGTTCATTCGTGGTGCTTTTGGGGGACATATTACATACATTTATTTTACATATAGGATAAAAAAGGTTCTGTTACATTAATAGATATATACATCATAAGGAGGAATTGATATAAAGGGCCATCCATCTTTGGGATAGTTTTCTTTGTTGAAAATAGCTCTGGAACGTGCAGTATATTAGGCATATGGTATGAGATACTCGTTTACTCCGTTGTTGAATCGGTTCGTGATGTATCCTAAATTAGTTCGCGTTTTGGTATGGAATGTATAGGAAATTATCTTTTATCCAATGTAAATACTGGATAAAACAGAATCTCCTATATATAGCTGTGCTCTTCCACTGGGAATACTAATATTTATGGCTCACTATTGACTCTTAGCAGGTATAGGCGCCGCAGCAAGACTTCCCCAATTGATATCAGTAGACAAAACTGGACTCTCATTCCGCCTTCTAAGATTTGATATATTCAATGTTACGAATAATGATTTGAAACCATTTTTTATTTGTAAGTTTATGATATTTAACGTTAATATCATATGTTCGTTAAGTCTGAATGGGAAATTGTTTTTTTCTATAACATTCGGCCAGTTTCCGACTTAAGCCCTATGTTTTTTCAAACGGATATTATTAGTGACCTTTCGAAAGCTGAACCGCTGCTGTTTTTGGTATTAGCTTTTGGCTTGCAGTTTAAAAGCGGGTTCAAATCTATTCACTTTTATAAGTTTCTATTTATTATGAACAACGCGCAATGTACTTACATCAAAATATACTTGGGATTCAGCTTTTACAAGCGGAAGCTCTAAATGTCGAACGCTAAGACAGATGATCCTGACATGTTGTTGTATAGTGATGTTGCTCTTACCGTTTGAGAAACAATTATTTCATAATAAACGCCTCTCTTCAGGATACCCACCAACCTTAGGTTTATGCAAAGAGGGCTAATATTCATAATATTTGTTTCGGTAAGTTATGTCATTGAATCTGACTCTTGCAATGTTAATTACGCTGAGTTTGAAGTTAGCTTTGCACGCTTCTTTTGCCGTTTGAGTGGAATAATTGACATTCCATTGCTGTAAAGTATTACGGTAGCTCTAATTGTCCCGCGTTCATTACATTCCATGGCCACAACGTTGTACCGAACGTTGGTATAAGCAGCTTTTTCGAAGTGCGCCCCGACGGGGGGCGCGCGCGCCATAAAATTTTACGATCGGCAGCCATTGCTGCGGCGGCCGTGGTAGCCATGGCAACGCCGCCATTACGCGACATAGTTCGCGAGTCCGCCGAGAGGGGCGCCCTCGGCTGTTTAATTCCTTTTTTATTGCCCGCAACGAACGACCGAATCGATCTTTCCGAGGCCGATGTGGACGTGTTTTGTTCGAAAGTTTTTGGCGGCAAATTGTGGTGTTTTATTTTTTTTATTGGCTTGCGTTACTAGGCTGAAAAAAAGCGGCCAGTGTTTGAGCCTTTGTCTTGGGAAGGTTTTTTGTACTGTTGTTAAATTACAACCGTTTATGTCTTTAACTGTTCATATGTGTATTCATTCTGTTTACAGGGTACTAAATTGTATATTATGTGCTCTCTCAGTAGATATAGTTTTTGTTAAAATATAGTCTTCTTTAAGTTATGTATCTTTAAAAAACTACTTCAAATTTAGTTAAATCGAAAGTAACAAATAGATAGTTTCGAGAAAATCACGTTAGTAGTCCGCAGTTCTTAAACAAGATGTCTGAGATGGGATTTAAGCGGAACGTAATGAATGATCGTATCCGAAATGTTTACCTTTCCTTATTACCCTTATGGTAAATAGCAGCGTCAAAGTTTGTTTAGGACATCCGTTGCTACGTTTGACACGCTATTGGCTTCGATAAATTCGTTTGCATCATAAAATTACTGTCACTATAAAGAATGGATATTTGATAATAATTCAAGGTGTCAAGTTTTTTTGTTTTATTGGCTAGGTAGGCAGATGGGCAGTCGGGCCAGCTAATGGAAGGTGGTCACCGATGCCGATAGACTTTGCCAATACCAGTGGTATCACCAACGCGCCGCTTATCTTGAGACATAGGTTGTTAAGTCCCGTTTACCCAGTAAATACGCTGGCTACGGTGCCCTTCAAACCGGAACACATTAGTGTTTTTACACTACTACCTTGCGGCAGAAATAGGCACCGCGGTGGTACCGCCTAAACGGTCCCCTGTCAAAAGCGGACCTACCACCTAAATAAAGTGATATACCTAAAAAACTCTTGGACATACGGTTGTGCATAATGCGTTCGTATTCGTCTATTATTAGTTGGTAAAGAACGGTTTAGCGTCGTCCACCAATAGGAGGGGTTCGATAGCGTTGCTATTGGTTACTTAGTTAAGAAATTGTCTATATATTATTTGGTTGGAATAAAGTCATATCTCGATTAAAAGAACCGTGTATGACTAATAAACGGTAGGAACTTGATATATTGAACCAATAATTGTTGGAAGGATTGAAATTATCGAATGTATTAAGAAAAGCCGGTTTACATATTTTTATACCTTTTTAGATTATGTTCTCAAGCTGAATTCTTTAGTCTGCCATTTTTTTATCTTAGTATTTTAGTAGTTGTGCCGAGTAAATCAGCGATATTATTTAGTTAGTAAAGCATAGCTGTAATTTATCTTTTATGACTATTTGATGACGTAGGTCAATAAATGCTGAAAACACTCGTTTTGTTTTATATTTTGGTTATAAATATGTGTTGCAAACATTTCAAACATTGCAAGCGGCATTAAACTTGTTCTTTAGGAAGTTCTCAGTTAATAGCTTTTACCTGGAGTAAGTTATAATGCGCTTGTATTGCAACGAGTACATTTTAATTTTTAATCTGTAATTTTATGATGAGTTACTGCGTTAGGGTAGCAAGTGAAACATAACATTTATAACACCATGTACAGTTTGCGGTTTATTGAATCGTTTAATAATATGGTTTTACGGACTTTATCGTGTTTATTTCTTGTCGTCCTATGGACTGGACTGTGAGTGTCTCATAAACGCCAAATTTCGAGTCAGATATTTTGCTAAAGCTTCTTACGTCTGTTTTTTTGTCACAGAACGTATTACGTCGTTATAAAATAAAACCTGTGAAACTCCATAAAGCCTATAGCCGCGAAGAATCGGCGAAAGAAACTCAGCGGTCCTTTTTTGTCATCTATTAAAATAATCAAATTTACATTCATATTAGCTATGTACAGTTCTGTCGTACGCATTTTAGATTTGAAAAAGCCTCATTCATTATCAATTCCATTACCAAACTGGGTTATCATTTATATATTTGTTTATGTTATAATAACTTTTAACATAAACGTTCCTTTGCAACTTTTTAAAATTTATCAACAGTTAGATCTGGACGTTAACTGGGATTTTGTTGTAAAACGTATACATTTGCCCTGAAAAGATTTACTTATTCTTCGAAGTCTAGTTTCGGGAAGAATTAAATTTTGTTTGTTTCTAGTATTCATGTTATGTTCATCTCAATTCCTGGTCAAATCATTACTATTTTTCTGCACATACATCAGGTTTTCTTATATGTATAGAGAAGTAACGGTTTAGTATTTTAATCTCTGTGAACAATTTTCTCAGGGATTCGAATCGCTCGAATAGCTCGTTTTTGGAGGACAAAGATAATATTAGTATACGCTGCACTCCCCACAGTAGAATGCCACAAAACATTATACTGTGAAAATGGCTAATGTACACTAACCGGGCGTTTAATTATTTACTCTTATACAATGCAAGTAGTAAGAAACAGTTTTCAAGAAGCTGCGTCTCCCCCGGGACGATTGACTGTTAGTACAAATTTGTGATATTATTTTAACTAGATCTTCGTTTCGTACTTTAGACACCGGTAAACGCGTACGCTGTTATCCCCACGCTTAACTTGAACACCACCACGAGAAGCCGCGACCGGCGCAAAGTAAACACAAAGGCGTTACGACCCCGCCGGCAGACTTGAAAGGTGCCGCCGCGTTTTGGACGATGCCCTTGTGTAGGGTGACCAGGATGGTGATCGTTGAAATTATTTTTTCTTTTAATTAATAAGATATTAATGGTGTACATCGTTCACTCTTAAAACGTTATTAAATGTATCGATAAAATATTCGATAAAATATATCGATAAAATATTTATTTTGTTATAAAATTTTATTATGAATATGTTCTTATTCTCTAAATCTTATTGTAGTGTTGCATTCAAACTCTAGTACTAGTAAAGAAAACTTTTACAACAAAGCCTAATTGTATTAACATTAACATTTTAATATGACATGCTGCTCCAGACTTTGATCGTTTGAACATGAACATGTTGAAATAAAGTTTAAAACGTTAGTTTTAAACTTTATTTCAACCTGAAATTCTTCATATGAGGTTAAATTATTATGCATCTGGATGACATTGTAAACCTGCCCTAATTTTAAAATAAATAATATCTACTCTAGGTGCTGTGATCATTAACATTGAATTATTTTAATTGATAGATTATCAATAATATATAGCAAAAAATCATGCAAGTGATCAACTATTCGTACAATGCAATCTGATTTAAAGCTGATGTAAATAAGCAAATAATGCACCCTATATTGTAGACAGCCCACATTTAAAAACACCACGCGCTCACCGCCTCTGCAACACGTCACCGCGCGTAAGGCACGCCGCGATCGGTCATTTATCGCCCGGTCGTACCCGAAGCGTCAATAGACGGACACACGGACAAATATTTGCCCCTCCATATACATATACGGCATTTAGGAGTGCTGTTGTGGCGATGGATCGTAATGTGGTGGTATTTTTAGCTGAATTCGAATGTGGGAGCGGGGAGTGGTGAATGATTGTTGGGTTTTCGGATACCGTGATGGGATGCTTTCGCTTTGTAGTACGATGTGATGATAGCGCGTATAATTGATTGAACGAAATGCAATGAGAAGTGTGGTCTTGAAGTGCATTTGCTTTGGTTTTTTGTACGGATGATGTTGACGCGTACTTTAGTCTTTTCCTATGGTATTATTAATGATACGAAAGTTTTGTACAATGTAGATTTATTGATTGTACTTACTGGCAACGATTTAAAATGACAGCAATTTACAGACACTTGGGTTGCGGACAGAGGTTGTATACCACATACAACCTTGTTTCTGTAAATTAAAAATATGATGAATGATTATTAATTTTTTTGGGTACATGCCTTATATATAAGAGACATGTACAAAAAGGTATATTCTGCTATTGTGATTGCTCTTCTTATTGTGGTGTATTAATATAATTGCTTCTTTTTTGTAACATTATTAAATTAAATATATTTCTTTCTATTTCAGACTTGCCCCACCACTCTGCGCATCGACCCGTTCGCACAAGACCAGTAGAAGACATCGAGCGACAAACGGTAAACCTATTTTATATAATTAATTGACATACAGATAAGTGATTCTCCAGCCTACTGACGTTGCCTTGCTTTATAAATCGGATATCGCAGGTTCGAATCCTGAGATGAATCAACTTTGTGTTATTATTTCGTTATAAATGATTTAACTGCAATGTCGCCTACTTTACAGTTAAATCTCTTAATGGCTTAATTCTAACATTGATTGATGATTTTCATGGGCATGTAATAGTCAATCCTGATTCTCAATCATATATTCAGCAGTCGTAAATATAAGACTTCAGTGACTTCCAATTAGCTAATATCAAATCCTTTTGAGGGGTACTACATTTTATTGGGATACAAAACTGACCATTTAATAACCAAATGGCTAAGAAGAAGAATCCTCATCAAATAACCCCCACATTTCTTCTAATATCATCATCATCATCAGTGTGCAGTCCACTGCAGGCCTCCCAATACACAGCTATCCATTAGGGGTTTGGACCTATCCCACCACGCTGGTCCAATGCATCCGAAGATGTAGGCTGGTCCAATGTATCCGATAGATCCCATCCAAAGATATAGCGTCCTGTAACGTTCACCGCCTTCTTCAATAGATGGCGCACTCCGCTTCGAACCTGAGCCGTACAACAGGAAACTGGAACTCAATAGTTCTGGAAAGGTGCACTGCAAAGTGGCTGGTGGTGTGTCGCCGACAGTACAATGGTTTCTGGTGAGTGTACAAATACAAACGAGGTGATTTGAATGTGCTAAATGTTGAAGTTGGGAGCGAGTAGCGAAGGGTCGGTCGAATTGGTGTTCATTGGAAAAGACGCATGTCTAGCAGCGGACGGATTAGGGCTGCTGATGACGTCGGCTGTCACTGACTGATTAATACCTCGGTGACAGTAAATAAATGAGAACGCGACGTGTGATGCTACTTTTTTAACACCAATTCCGGGCGTGATTTGATTGAACTATATTCTGCTTGCATTTGTTACGCTCATTAAGTTTTGACTGTTCATTGCAACTGTTTCTATAAAATACGACAAAGAGATATGTAGTGTAAGCCTATACCACTGGGGTCTCATTCCTTTTACCATAACCAATAAAAGGTAAAATTTATTTGAACAACGTAATTCATAACAACAAAATGGTGTAAGCTATCGCTAAGTCAGTCTTTCTCTAAAATCACTCTCGAAAGCTCGTCCTGCTAAATTAACTGTAATTATTATAAAAGTATATATTCCTTTTCTTAATTTGCTTTATTTCTTTTTATTAAAAGTCAATATTCAGGACACCGTATAACAGTATACATGCATTGCTAATACTTGATTGTCTCGGTGATTGTTATTATGATGAGAGTTCATAAATAAGAACTCCTCTGCGACGCTATTTAGACACTATTGATGACATGTTTACATCGATTCTTAGTGTAATTTGACTAAACTATATCGTGCCGTACCGTTTAAATATTGATAACAGCATGATGATATATACAAATAAAGTTTAATGTCTGTGGCCATATAGATAGGTACTATTTTTATTAGCTACTATATAAGACAAGCAATCAGGCTACTTGATGGAAAGTGGTCACCGACGCCTATGGATATCGGCGATTCCAGGGCTGCTATATACCATCCGGCCCTGTCTACCGTGAGACAGAGGATGTTGTCTCGTTTACCTACGTTGCCCTTCTAACCGGAACACAGTGACATTATTAGTGTTTTTTCCCCCCTGTAAAAGGGGACCACCTCGGAAACTATTACTATGTTCTAGATCTCCCTCGCCATAGATTGGTGCATAATTAAAGGTCAATAATATGATGGTGTTCTAGAACGAGCAGGACGCACTGCCGGACGGTGTGACGTCACAGAACGGTACACTGATGGTGACGGAGGCGGCTAGACGGCACGCCGGACAGTACACTTGCCGAGCAACGGACGGTGACAGTACCATCACTGCCAAAATCACCCTGGACGTGGTCGGTAAGTTGTATGGTAGACGGTGAATAGATTGGATGTGGTCGGTGAGGTTAACGTGTCTATTGAAGATGGGAATGGAATAAGAATTATGGGCTTTTGCTGCCCTTTTTTAGGGATTCTTGATCAGATGCTGCTTTCTTGGTAGAAAACGATTATATAGTTTTATGTTTATCATGCGCGGTTCCACGTAACTCCATTCCAGTAGTGTTACGTTATTCTAACTGTTTTTAAGGGTTCCTTGAACAAACGATGTATATTTGAATATATGTCGTGCAAGGCGTTAACAAATTTTTCAGAGTTCGTACCTTATGGAAAAAATATCTCTATATTTGCCTTTATGTTTCTATATGTATGGGTCTTCAAACTGAGTATTTGAGTCCCTACCAACTACATGTGTTGCGACTTTCACACTGATTCTTTGGTGTTTTGTACTCATAAATTAAAACACTTAAATGTAACGAGCGCATACCCACATGTAAGCCAGACTTCTAGCTGTGTAATTGTATGAGCCGTAGTAGTTTGTAATAAAAAGAAAGCAAACATTCTGAGCAATAGAGTATATAGAAATTTGGTTACGGTAGCATTGCGTCGTTGCAAAATATCGTACTCTAAAAGTTATAATTGCATTAAAATAAACGAAGGTCCATAGGTTGATCCACAAAGCGGCAGATGTAAGATGATCAGTGAGATAGGATAGGAGATTGAAAGGAGTAAGTGCCGAACGACGAATAATAGAGAGGAATGGATGAGCAAAACCTTTGGGGCTGACCATACACAAGGAGAATAATGTCAGGTAAAGAAACTATACAACCGCATAACTTCAGTAAGTACTAAAATGAAGATAAAGAAGATAATGGAAAAGGAAAATCTGTTAAATCTACTTTGAATAAGCGGTATAAGGGCTGGTGAAAAAAACCTATACGCTCGTATAACTTCAGTCGATAACATAAAACTTTTTCACCTGCAGTGGCTCCACGGGTAATCGTACCAGAATCTGGTCACCAAAAGCACGTATCAGTCGGTCAGACGGTACTTTTGGACTGCATGGCGTCGGGCGACCCGCCGCCGACGATCCATTGGGATAGGAATCTCACCGTGCTGAATCGACAACGTGAGTAGAATGTTATAGTTTTTGTAATCTAACATCACACATCACATCATCAGCCTGTTTTAGTCCACTGCTGGACATAGGCCTCCCCTAATACACCTCTATTCATTAGGGGGTTTGGACCGTATCCTACCACGCTGGTCCAATGCGGGTTGGTGGGTGGACCGACTTTTTACATGCCCATTCGACGCATGGATTATCTTACTTTTTAGTCAATTGGGTGATCCGCCCAAAATGCCCAAACCAACTAGGAAACAACAATGAAAATTTGTTGCGTACCCACAGGATTGGAGCCCACGACCTCCAGTTTCTAAAGCATACGCCCATACTACTTGGCTACGGAGGCAGTTGTAATCTAAGCCAAAAGTATTTTATTCTGTGAAACAAACGCCTCCGTGGTCTAGCGGTATTGGTCCTTGCTTTATTAAATGGAGGTCGTGATTTAAATCCGCGGAAACAAATTTGTGTTATAGTTGTTCCTAGTTGGTTAGGACAATTGGCCGACCACCAATTGTCTGAAATAAGTTGATACATGCGTCGGATAGGCATGTAAAAAGTCCACACACCCCACAGGCTCATGATGATAATGATGAACGAATCAATTAAGTAAAGGATTTATGTTTGCTGCCATTTTCTTTTATCATTGGCGATGATTTAATAAAACAGTAATTTATTTTATGTACCAGCAGTCCTTGAACGGAATGTGTTTTATTGGATTATTGAAGTAGATTTCATTGGATAAAAAGTCACTCAAGGCGAATGTAGCTTTCTAATGGTGGAACATTTTTTAAAATCCACTTATTGATTACAAACATACGTACAAAATATAAATATTACCTCTTTGTAATATTAGTACAGATTATCATCATCATCATTATCAGCCAGTGTTAGTCTACTGCTGGACATAGGTCTCCCTAATACACCCTATCCATTAGGGGTTTTGGACCGTATCCACCACCACCATTGGACTAGCCAATGCTGTCTCGGTATATGCCAAAGTATGTCCACCTAGACATACTTTTTACATGCCCAGTCGACGCATGGATTATCTTACTTTTCAGACAATTGGGTGATCGCCCCAAATTGCTCTAACCAACTAGGAAACAACAATGAAAATTTGTTGCGTCCCCTGCAGGATTGGAGCCCATGACCTCCGGTTTCTAAAGCACTTGCCCTTACCACTTTTCAGTGTTGTTTCCTAGTTGGTTAGGGCAATTTGGGACGATCACCCAATTGTCTGAAAAATAAGGTGATCGAATCGGATGGGCATGTAAAAAATCGGTCCACCCACCAACCCACATTGGACCAGCGTGGTGGGATACGGTCCATAACCCCCTAATGGATAGAGGATGATGATGTGTGTGTGTATGCGATACAATGTTACAAGAAATAGCTGTCTTATTATTTATTAATAACGTATGGTGCTAGTTAAAGAGCCTTTAATTCTGTTTAGTTTTTATAAAATTTCAATTTGTATTTCAGAGCTCGACGTCGACGAGGAGGGAGGTGTGAACGAAACCACTTCGAGGTGTGTATATTGTATTTAAATCTTTTAATATATTAATATTGTTTTGTCTTTTACTTTACTCACCCTTCGACCCGCATTGGACGAGTGTGGTGGGTACGGTACGGTCCAAAACCCCTGATTGCGAAGGTGTGCATTAGGGCGGGCCGATGTCCTGCAGTGGACTAACACAGGCTGAAGCAATTCTGTATCGAAACCTGTGACTTAAAATGATGCGTTAAGTAGCCTCCGTTGCCTAGTGGTATGGCCGCGTGCTTTAGAAATCGGACGTCGTGGGTTCAAATCCTGCGGGACTCGACAAATTTTCATTGTTGTTTCCTAGTTGCTTAGGACAAAAACCGACACTCTGAAGTTAACCATTGTCAATGTTTTTTCGTGATATTTAAATAAACTTTATTTAATTATGTAATGCGTTATCATTTAATAAGTCAAATACTTTTAATTAAACGTAGAATAAGAGAAAATGAAATGTTTAAAAAAGATTTTTATTTTGTTATGCCAAAGTATTATAACTTCTAACAAAATCTTTAGTTATTATATTTTCTCTATTACAGGTTACTCTTATTGAAGAATGGCTCGCTTCTAATAAGGGATGCGACGGACCAAGACTCTGACCGCTACGGATGCACCGCGGGCAGTGCTGCCGGTCTGGACCGGAAGGAGCTGGTCTTGATCGTGCACCCAGGTACGGGGTCTTTTCGCCTTTTCTCTTTAGGATCTTTGGTCCATATTCAGGAGTCTTGGTTTAGTATGAGTCTTGATAAGTCTCCTGGTCTATTATTTCCCTTTGTCTCACGGTCTCTGGGATTCGTTATCTCTTAGTTCTACTCCATGTCCCTCGGTTTCAGGTATCTCAGTCTTTTGGTATATCATTCACATTTTAGTATGCATGGTAACTGTACGGATGTATACCTGCTACAGGCACAGAAGATGTTTGTAAGCAGACCATTGTAAAAAGTGTTAAAACCCACGATGTCCTACAAGTGTACAGCGACCGATCTATAAATCAGATCAGTCTTCAACGCGGGAGATGTTATTATGTACAAGTGTACTCGAAAACATAGGTGCACACACACACACTCTGATAGGACGGATAACCGACACGATGGCAAAGAGATGAAGCTCAGGAGTGATACCATCATCTTCATCATCAGCCTGCGATAGTCCACTGCTGGACACAGGCCTCCCATTAGAGGGTTTCGGGCCGTATCCCACCACGCTGGTCCAATGCGGGTCGGTAATGATATAGATTATCTTATTTTACGGACATTCAGCTTGATAAATCGCATTGCCCTTTCTAACTACAAAATAACATTGAGTAGTTGTTAAAGCTCCGAAGGATTCTAACCACTGCACATTGTTTTTGATGGCGTTCTTTGTACATACGAAATTTTATGTGTTTTTTTTGTTACTTGTAACTACTTTTATAGCAGTTGATTAATTACAAAAAGTATTTTTTTTTCCCTTCTCTTTAAATTTCTTTGTTTAGTTTATATTATTATTTTTCTTAATTTTTTCTATATTCTCATTGTTTTATTGGATTTGTCCCTTTACCATATATATAGTTATAGATATTGTATCAAATAGCAAATTCAAACTAATGTATATTATTGTAAAATAAGCTAAAACAATGATAAACAATGTGATAAAAAATAATAAACGTCTGCCGGAAAGTTAATGAGACATATAAATCAAACAATAACGCTCGTTAATAAAGCGAACATTATAAATTTTCCAACACACGGACTCGAACCCTTCGTATCTTGCAACAGTCATATAATAATAGTTATATAAAACTTATTGCAGAAGGCGAACTCCCGCCTTCGGAGTCGACCGGCGTCGCTGGTAAAGCTGTGCTGGTCTCCATATCGGTCGCGGGAGCTTATATGCTCCTGGTCCTCGCCCTGATGGTCTACTGTAGACGCCGGAGGCTGCAGAGGAGGCAACGAGGTATAAAACTATATCGAAGCCAAACGGTATATAGACTTTACTAGGTGGTGGTCCTTTATCAAAAAAGCTAGCAGTTTTCCGCGACTTTGACCGCCTGAGGTTACATACACCATCAGCCTGTGATAGTCTACTGCTGGACATAGGCCTCCCCTAATAAACCCTATCCTAGGGCATCTAAAAAGTCGGTCCACCCACCAACTCGTATTGGACCAGCGTGGTGGGATACCGTCCAAAAACCCCCTAATGGAGAAGGCGTGCATTAGGGGAGGCCTATGTCAATCAGTGAAATAACACAGGCTGATGATGATGATGATGGAAAGCTTTCTGGAAATAATGTGTTGTTTTCTCGGAATAAGTGTTCATTATTTACAGAATAGAAACCCAGTTTTTAGATACATTTTTCTTGATCTTATCTTTATGCTTAATGGCTCCGCTCCACTAAGTTTATCTTGATTCAGTTTTTTATGCTTATGGTTAATGATAGTATTCTCTTTGTTCGTTTAAATGTTTGTATGGTTTGAAATCTTCTTTCAGGCGAGAAGTTGGAATTGGAGATGCAAGAGGGGAGGGAGAAGTTGGTGGAAGAGGGAGAGGAAAAGAAAGCGCAGAACGGCAGCGCGATACAAAATGGCAGACTTTTGCCCATAGACAAAGACAGTGGTAATTTAAAAATTATTGTAATTATTGCGACATTTAAACTGTTTCTATTGTGCAACAAAATGTGTTGATCCAATATAATGTCGCTTCATATAACGTATGGATTTCAGACTTTATTTGGTCTAATTATATTTGAATAATCTCGTTAAGTCTAAAAATCAACAAAAATACTCGTTCAATACAGCTGGAGTAATAAGATATAAATGGTAAATGGTAAGATAGTGTGTGCGAGTGTGTGGTTCAAAAGTTACAAGATCATAAAACCTTATCATATTTGTCAGTCTTTATAGCATAGACTTAAGGTTAACATATATCTATTCCATCTACAGAATATAGTTTAGTTTTGAGCGTACTGCCTCCGTAGCCTAGTGGTAAGGGAGTGTGTTTTTGAATCGCAGGTTCGAATCCAGCAGGGACTCAACAAATTTTCATTGTTGTTTCTAGTTGGTCAGGGCAATTTGGGCCGATCACCCAATTGTCTGAAAAGTAGGATGATTCATGCGTCGAATGGGCATGTAAAACGTCGGTCCACCCACCAACCCGCATTGGACCAGCGTGGTGGGATACGGTCCAAACCCCCTAAAGGAGAAGGTCTGGCCAATGTCAAGCTGTGGGCTAACACGGGCTGATGATGATGATGATGGTAGTCATTGAGTTTAGATACTTGACAGCAGGTAACGGGTTTGTTAGAAGTGCCTACATAACTTAGGAAAAAATAATTATACCATGGGAAGATCTCTAACAAAATAAACTAAATCTTTGCGTTTATATATAAGTAATTATTTATATTTTGTTTGTCTTTGTAGTCAGGTGCAGACACTTCCGAAGTGTCAGGCGTGTCCCGCGCTTCCAAGAAGTCGGGCCAATACGAGCATCTCACATTGCCGAGGTCTCTTATAACGGAGCAGATCACTCTGGGTATGTTTTGCTAATTATTTAAAGAAGAAAAAAAATATCGAATAGGAATTAGTAGCATCATGTCGCAGCTTCTTATACAGTCAAAAGCTGATCTTTGACTCTGATTCTTTGTGATCGCATCAATCGATTTATGAAAAAGAAATATTTTAAATTATATATAATTTGTTCTACAGAAAGAACATAGAAGTTGATATAAGAATAATACTGCCTCCGTAGCCTAGTGGTATAGATGTGTGCCTTAGAAACCGGAGGTCGTGGGTTAGAATCCTGCGGGGAGACAACAAATTTTCATTGTTGTTTCTTAGTTGGTTAGGGCAATTTGGGCCGATCACCCAGTTGTCTGAAAAGTAAGATGATCCATGCGTCGGATGGGCATGTAAAAGTCGGTCCACCCACCAACCCGCATTGGACCAGCGTGGTGGGATACGGTCCAAACCCCCCAATGGAAAGGGGTGTATTAGGGAGAGGCCTATGTCCAGCAGTGGACTACACAGGCTGATGATGAATTTATACACGTCCTATCTATTTAGGTCGAGGCGAGTTTGGAGACGTACTTCTGGCGAAAGTGGACATGGTCCAATTAAGGAAGCTGAGGAATAAGGAAGAGCCGGATACGGAGCCTCAGATGAAACCTGTTCTGGTCAAAGTTCTAACAACCAAGGACGAGGTGAGTTGCAGTTACTCTTGATACAGACTCAATCAATTTTACATTACAAGCATGGACATGGACGCTGGAATATAAAGGAGGAATACCATAAAGAATACAGTCGAAGAACTACAAGAGTTCGATGTACAAGCATGATACAATTTCACTACTACTATATAATAAAATAAAGTTTAGCTCAGGTTAATAGTTTCAAGAATAGCAGATTCCTTTAAATTATAATAAATAGCAAAACGTCAACTAGTCCCAAATTGACAGTAACTACACACATTATAGCTATGAAAATAAGATAACTGCTAAATACATACACTCACTTTTCTTTTGTAAATGAATTACATATTATATAAATACAAACACCCGGATACAAAAAAACACTTTGGTTGATCGCACAATTTTTTTCGGGTGGGTAACAGTAAGGGTCACTTGCCACTGCGTCAAACGGGTCGTCTCGAATGCCGTTATATTGATTATTATTTTTATATGTTATATCACATTTTTATAGTGTTAATATAGAAAAGGGTAATTAATGTAATTTACAATTCTTTTGTAATGTAAAAAAGGCTCAGCTCGGCGAGTTCCGCCGTCAATTGGATCTTTTCTCGAGGGTCCGTCACGAGCACATCGTCCGTCTCCTGGGGCTGGTCAGCGACGCCGACCCCCACTGCATGGTCTTAGAACACGCTGATTGGGTAAATGCTTCATTTAGATATTATTTTGTGAGATTTATGTTTATTTATTGAACTTACACGAATAAAATTATGCAAAGAAGCGCTTAACACCTTAGGCGTTCTCTATTAGCTAACCTTAGGGTGGTAAAGAGATATTCAAATTTAAATATCTTTATTCAATATAGAAGTTTACACTTGCTTATTGATTGTCAAACGCACTACCACCGGTTCGGAAAAGGACGCCTCAGACCTGAGAAGAACCGGCGAAAGAAACTCAGCGGTCTATTTTATATGTCATCTTTTAAAAATGACAAACAAATTTAAGACATAACATATTATGCTATTTTGAAACAAGAACTGGAGCGAGCATTCCATTATGAGACTGTGTTCTCATTCACATAATAGACTCACTTATTCTTCGCAGTCTAGTTGCTGGAAGAATTAAATTATGTTTGTTCCTTGTGTCTATGTCATGTGCATCAGAATGTCTCAGGAAATCATGCCTATTTTTGCACATACATTAAATTTTCAAATATGTATTGAGAACTAACTAACGAAATTGGTTTAATAACAGTTTTTCAAATAATTTACTAAGAGTAGGCAGTATAAATATAGGTCTAAAGTTATTAGGGTCCGTATTACATCCTAATTTAAATACAAATATTGCACGACTAATAAATACGCTGCAATGAGGAATTAAAATATTACTATGTGTATACTTATAAATAAATATATACAAATATATGAATTCTCACGAATATTAGTCTAAAGATTTACCGAACTCATCATTTTGTAATAGTTGTAGATCATCAGAATCATCAATCCACCTATCCAATTAGTTAACCGTTTAAGTTGTTATTGATGCCAATCGCTCTGTTTACAAAACGTATTTTGTAATGGACAGCTTAGAAGCTAATCCAATGATAGCTACGTAAAGTGGATAGAATAATACATTATTCAACTCGTTGATCACCTGTCATCATCATCATCAGCCTGTGATAGTCCACTGCTGGACATAGGCCTCCCCAAATATACCCCTCTTCATTAGGGGGTTTTGGACCGTATCCCACCACGCTGGTCCAATGCGGGTTGGTGGGTGGACCGACATTTTACATGCACATCCGCCGCATGGATCATCTCACTTTTCAAACAATTGGGTTGATCAGCCCAAATTGCCCTAACCAACTAGGAAACGGCAATGAAAACTTGTTGAAGTCCCCGAAGGGTTTGAACCCACGACCATCGGTTTCTAAAGCACACGCCCGTACTACTAGGCTACGGAGGCAGTTATGATCACCTGTAACCAGGAAAATAGATAGATAGGATACATACGAAGGAACAAAATATATTGACACTGTTTATTTATTGATCACCAGGGCGACCTGAAAGGCTTCCTGATCGCCACCCGATCGGAGGCCGAGGACGCGGAGTACTCGCAGCGCGTGGGCCCCGCGTACGTGCCGCGCAGCGAGCGGCGCGCCGCCGAACTGCTGCCGCAGCACCGCGCCGTGCTCGCTGCGCACCTGGCGGCGGCTGCGGCGCGACTGGCCGCCAAGAGGGTCACGCACAGGTGCGGAGAAGGGGATGGGGAGAGAGGTCTGTGCGCGCACGTGTGAGGGATGGGTGTATGTGTGTGGTGTGTATGTGTGCGTGGGATCTGCGCGTGTGCGTGTACGTTTGAGCGTGTGTGAGGGATGGATGTGGGTGGAGTGTGTGTGTGTGTGTGTGGAGGGGACGGGGATAACGTAATGGTAAGTGGGACTTAAAGGTAGGCATGTGGGAGTTGAGGCACTGGTGAGGTAAGAGTGACGTATAAAGAGGGTATGGCGGAGGTAGGCTGAGGTATATGGAAAATGGGTGGGGAGACAGATTGAATACTGGATTAGTGTTAGACAAATTGGGTATGTCGACTGTACGCTGCTGATTGTAGTAGTAGCTTAGTGGAATGTGGAAAATTTTGACTACGGCTGCCGCATGGATCATCTCACTTTACTGACAAACGGGGGATCAGGCCGCATTGCCCTAACCAGCTAGGAAACCGCGATAAAAAGTTTTTCAGTCTCCCCGCAAGATTTGAACACATTATCTCCGGTCTTAAGCGTAACCTAATGGCAAGGGAGGGAGAAGGGAGACTACAGAAACAGACTTGTAGTTAGTTTGAATAAACCATACCTATCTAGCTCACAACCCACCCTGCTGTTTGTTTATTATTTGACATAATGGAAGTTCAAAGCAGCATTGGACCCGGTTCGATGTGTTTTAATATAATACTAGCAACTCCTCAATGCCCCTTGTAGGTGTAATTTCGTAATATTCGTTCTTAGCTAACCTCTACTCGGCGAAAGGAATATTCCTGCGCCTTACGGTTCCAGAGATATCGTGATGTGTCAATATATTGGTGGGAATCTCTTTTATATCTGTAGATTTACTTCGACAGGGACATCGCCGCCCGCAACTGCGTGATAACCTCCCAGCTTCAGTTGAAGCTCTCCTTCCCGGCGCTGACGCGCGGACCGCACTCGCACGAATATTACAAATTGCATGACCAAGTAAGATTTGATATTATAATCTTTCAATGTAGTAGGTCCTGTTTAGGGAAGATCGAATGGAGGAGTAGCAGTAGCGGTGGTAAGCGGCACTGTGCAAGCTATCGTGTTCCGGCTTGTAGGGCACAGAGCCAGAGTAATCGCTGGGGAACAAGACTTAACTTGTCTCTGGGTGGCGAGTGGTTAGTCTGCTACCTGAATACAGGGGCCGAGACGAAGGGCGCGTTAGTTCCGACGCGCCCAGAGGGACTAAGATGGCCTTAGGGCCGAGATGGGGTTGATCCGGCGGCCAGCGCTGGTGGGGTTGCAGATGAGTAAGTGGTGGGAGCACGTTCCTGTGACCCCACCCTAAAGGCGTCAGGAAGGAACAACGTGTGGCTTAGTTGGTGCGTCGATAACCGCTTTGCCATCGCAAGAGGAGGGGTATGCGTAGCATGCCAGTAAAGAAGTGGTTTTACTGATTTTCTTATCATATAACACTTTTCGCTTACCGTTAGCCAGTCGTCGCTCCGTTCAAAGAAAAAATCGTCTTGAAATGACGTCAACCCATTTGTAAATTGATAGATCTTCGTAAACCCGCTATCAAGTACGCCTATTGCTCAAATGAACGTACATACACACACATTCCCAGTATGTGTGTTTGTACGTTGTAAGCATAAGGCACATGACATCATTTTTTCACAGGAGAAACATGTAAGAATGTGTCGATTATAATTTTCTCGAACGATTCAACACAAACACATGCACAAATCACCTTTAAATAATAGGATTGTTTTAAATATTACAACGGATGCATTGTCATCTTTTAACAAAAACCATATCCTCATTATGCTATCCAAACAAGTAAAGTCGTAGTGTCTGTTTGGTGTAATATAAACATTTTTAAACGTGGGCACTGTAATATATAATACGTACATAAAAAAAGACGTAAGTTTTTAAATTTTGGTCTGTCTCTATTTTTGTTATGGCTAATCTCCAAAATAGGTGGCCTGGTTTAGACATATTTTACATTGGAAGATAATCGATAAAACTGCCAGTTTTTTAGGCTACCATTCAATAAAAGAGATAATGCAAAGAAAAAAAAACGAAATTCTTAAATATATCACGCGATGTTACACGGGGAAAAGCCATTTAATAATATATGTCTCCACCAAACTCTACTACATTACATTTTCAAAATTATACTTCTTTTTTTTTCTAAAACTGTGAGTCGACATCGTAAACGTTTATTACGTTCACGATGCACGCGCACACCGTATAGAAAAAACGACACTCTTAAGTTAGCTCATCATCATCATCATCAGCCTTTGATAGTCCACTGCTAGACATAAGCCTCCCCTAATACACCCCTATCCATTAGGGGATTTTTGGACTGACCGTTCGTATCCCACCACGCTGGTCCAATGCGGGTTGGTGGTTGGACCGACTTTTTACATGCCCATCCGACGCATGGATCATCTTACTTTTCAGACAAATGGCTGATCGGCCCAAATTGCCCTAACCAACTAGGAAACAACAATGAAAATTTGTTGAGTCTCTGCAGTATACGAATCCATGACCTCCGGATTCTAAAGCACACGACTATACCACTGGGTTACGGGGGCAGTTTAAAGTTTTAAGTTTGCTATACTCAGTGAACTTGCCCCTGTATTTCCACAAACATCGTAGAATAAGGTAAAAGGTAAAATTTTTGTAAAGACGTTAATCTTGTTACACCATAGTAATATAAATTGTATGGGTTATTTTCCGTTTAAAGGTCATCCCATTGCGATGGTTGCCGTCTGAAGCGGTATTGGAAGGCGATTACTCAACGAAGTCTGACGTGTATATGTTTGCAGCTACCGTTTGGGAGGTATTGTATAAATTATACTGATCTATAAAGTAAAAAAATTGCATTGAGTTTAGGACATTCTGTATTAATGTAAAACAACGCCATCTATTGAATCTAATAACAATTCAGAGTCTATTTTGGCTGAAACATCGACTGCAAATAGGCCAATTCAATAATGGAACTTTAAAGTCGTATTTTTTTTCACCTGGCCATTTTGTCAAGTTATCAAGGGATCGGCTTGTAATCCATCTAGATTTACCCGAATAACAGTTTTTACACACAGCGACTGGCATTTGACCTCAACAACCCAAAGTGTGAACCGCATTCTAAGGAGGAATTAGTTGTCAGTAAATTTGAAGACTTTGACATCCTATAACAACTGCCAAAGATGGCCTTGACAACTGGGACCGACTTTAAACTTGCTTATCAGAAGCATGAATCATCTCACTTTTCAGATAATTGAGTGATCGGTCCATATTGTCCTAAGCAACCAGAAAACTATTATAATTAGTAATTATTAACTAATGCAGACCGTTTTTTTTTAACATTTATCCCCGCGGGATTCGAACCCACGGCCTCCGTTTTATATAGCAAGGGCACACGGCAAGGCCACGAAGATGGTAAATAAGTAAGAAAAAGAGTCCAATCCCCATTTCTTCTATAATTATACCCTTTTACAGATTTACACGAAAGCCGAGTTGCCTTTCGCGAAGCTGAACGACAACTCGGTACTGGAGAGGCTGAAGACGGGCAAGCAGGAATGGCCCACGCCTGCCTCTATGCCGGATAGACTGGCTTCTCTGCTGGTGAGTCCATTCTGACAAGTTATAAACTCATCATCATCATCAGCCTGTATCAGACCACTGCTGGACATAGACCTCCCCTAATGCACGCCCTATCTATTAGGGGGTTTATCGACCGTATTCCACCTCGCGTTCCAATAGAGATTGTTGGGTGGACCGACTTTACATTCCCATCCGACGCATGAGTCTTCGGCCCAAATTGCCCCAACCAACTAGGAAACAACAATGAAAATTTCATGAGTACCCGCATGAGGATTCTAAGCAAAGTTCTCCGGTTTCTGAACCACATGCCATTACCACTAGGCTACGGAGACCGTTCAGTTAAGAACTATTATGAATAAATCTGAACGATTGTGAATGATTCTGAACGACTCTCAAGAGTTTTATAAAGTAATGGGACGAGCAGGACCATCACATCATCAGCCTCTGATAGTCCACTGCTGGACACAGGCCTCCCCTAATACACCCCTATCCATTAGGGTGTTTTGGACCGTATCCCACCACGCTGGTCCAATGCGGGTTGGTTGGACCATCTTCCTGCTCAAAAGAAACGTACTATGACATGGAATGTTACGTTACCAGTATTTACTCTGGCTGCGGTGCCATTTGAATCAGAAGACAGTGGTGTTGGTACGCCACTGCTTTGTGTGCAGAAATAGGTGCAGCAGTGGTATATCTTGTTCCCAGAGAGTCCCCACGGACTGTTCTTGACAGTGGAAGGCATCTAAATGATTCTGAACGATTCTGGAACCATTATGATATTTTGGGTCGTCGGCGAAACAGTGTACTAATAAAGTATTGTAATGTGACTCGATTGGAAAATATTTTATATTTTATAGGCAAATATAAATTATATTCCAAGCTTGCGTTACAAATTTTTGTACAATTTTTAATTATTAATCAATTTAAGTGGATGATATAAACTTGTGAAATAAATGTAGATAGTTGTGATGTTAATGATATATTGTTAATAAATTTTTTTTGATAATTTCTAGAAACGTTGCTGGAGCCACTCGCCCGCTGATCGTCCCCAGTTCTCGGAAATTTACGAAGAAGTGAACGCGGTGTTGAAGGAAATCACCGCAGAGTGCGCGTCGCAGCACAGCATAGAAGTAGAGGAATAGAGAAGAAGAAGGGACGAGAGAGGGAAATGGATAGAGATGGAGGTTAGGGAGAGAGTGAGATAAGTAGCTTAATTAAAAAGAAGTGAGAGGTAGGCAGCGATTTATGAAAGAAATAAGGAGTGAAATAAAAAATTAAAGAGAGGAAATGAGAGTGAGAGAGGATATTACAGAAGGAACAGTGCAAGAGAGAGAGAAAGAGAATAATAGGTAGAGAGGGAGTAAAATAGATAGAGATAGAAGAGAGAAAGAGAGATAAATATGGAAGTGAAAGATAGATAGAGAGTGAAATAGAGATGTAAGAGAGGGAGAGAGTGTGATGGGTAGAGATAGGACTGGGAGATAGAGAAAGATAGATATAGATAGACACAACCAGAGATATTGAGCGTTACAAATGGTCAGACTTAACGTCTTGTATATAGCGGATTCGCGGCTTCTTTATAACTCTTTTCCAGAATGTTCAGAAAGGGATAGGGTGCATAAAAATTAGTGTTTTTTATGATTACTCATTGGGGAAATGGCACTTTCCTACAAAGTCGTGTAAGATTTAGAATTCTAATTGTTTTGAAGACGGTGCGATGCTTCTCTATTGCAAATTTATTAAAATAAAATATCGAAAATTGCACATAGCCTAAAAGTGGCTCAAGAATAACCTTTTTGTGAAATTTAACCTTTTCATTATATCTTTTTTACATAATAGAAATTGCCCCTCTACCGATATCGAAGTTTTGGAGACATTTACAAATAAATAACTCTTTTTTAAGAGTACATGTAAATAAAAACTGCTATTTTCATGTGTTATTATATTTTCACATTCATTTTTGTTTGAATTGAATTTAAATCGTTTATTTGAGTTTGCGTGTGTGTTTTTTTACGTGTGATTTTTACTTATTTATTCGTTTTCCTAATTTTTTTCAATGAAACGTTTTATACAAGGCTAGGACATTAAAAAAGTTTCTAATATTTAAACGCATGCTGGCCGATTTACATTAGACGTGTAAGAAAAAAAGAAAAAATAAAAGGCGGGACAAATGACGTCTCCGTGTAATTTTTCTTTACTAATAATTGTTTGTAAAAAATGTTATGAATAGCGATAAGAGTCTCAAAGCCTGTTTAGAAATTATAATATTTTAAATAATCACGATCGAGCTGCGTGTATTTATGCTTTAATATTGAATGCGTTTTTTTTTATTTAGTATTAAGAATAATTTTACGTTTTTTTTCATGTCTCTGTTTGAAGTAAGGCAGTGAAATGTTTTATGTGCATCTCTCTTATTTAAGTAAGTTTTTCTTTGACAGCAGACTGATAGATAATATCTTTTTTTTAACGAAGCATTTAATATAAGAATAATTCATAGACGAAATCCGTTACTTTTATAACATAGTCGTTTCGATGCATTTACTCTGAAATATTTCTAAACCAATTACGATGAATTAGATACAGTGAGAAAATATTTTGCCTCGTAACTTTTCAACAACTCCAGTACCTATCTCTATTTTATACAATGGCATTATTAATTTTGACATTTGACACTAAACAATAAAATTTTCGTATCAATGGATATGAAAAAGTCGTTCATTTAATACGATCATTCATTGACAGCTCGGGTGTCATCGTATTCCGCTAAAGATCCGAGTTTTCCCGAAGGAAAATAATTTCTCACTGCGTCTATAACCTAATTTAGCTAAGTTTTTCTAGACAAGTTTTAAATCACAAAGTCAATTCAATCCATATGCGGTAGAGTAGAAAAAATCCAGCCGACACATTGGAATTTCGACCTTATTTTAAATATTATAAGGTGTATAATTAAGTAGTGTAGTTATTTCTAGATAGTTATAGTTCTTAAGCGGATAACGAAAGCTAAAAGATACTGCCATTCTTGTATATAGTTTGTTAATGGAACCTCTAGTTTAAGACTGATTTTCAGCCATTCTAGATTTAGATATTTTCTAATTATTAGGCTTAGATTCGTCCGTTATTATATTTGACACGTCCCGATGGAATCGAAATTCTTTATAGTGCTAGCTTTTCGAGTTTAAAACGTGATTGGTAGGAGAGGATAATGTAGTGTACGATCACTGGGTTTTATTAATCTCTTTGGTAACTTTTACCCTGGTACTTTTAATGCATCTTTTAAGGTTTGAATCTATGGAAGATAGTGGAAATAATGTGTATGGTTACTTCAAAGCGAAATTAAAATAATTTTAGACAAAAAAAGATATTGTTTTTGGAAACTGTTGCGTAATATTTAGTATATTATTGAATAAAACGATTTTTTTTACGGGTTTTATCGCGTTTATTGTATATTTTTGAATTCCTGAATATTTTTTTTCAATTAAGATCTGGAAACCCCGCTTCAGCACTGGCATCAAGACGCATGACATCTCAGTCTACCCGGAAAAGTCGGGAATTTAAAGTAATAAAATAAACGCGATAAAATCCGTAAAGACCTTTTATTCAATTCGTAGTATTCGACATCACAGTGACAATCTATCATCATCATCATTATCAGCCTGTGATAGTCCACTGCTGGACATAGGCCTCCCCTAATACACCCCTATCCATTAGGGGGTTTTAACCCAAACTGCCCTAACCAACTCGGAACAACAACGAAAATTTGTTGAGTCCCCGCAGGATTCGAACCCACGACCTCCGATTTCTAAAGCACACGCCCATACCACTAGGCTATGGAGGCAGTAAATTGGAGCACCAATATGACCGTTTGTGATGTTTCATAATGAGAATATAACCAATATAGAAAAAGGACAATTTAAAAAATTTGTACGTCTGTCCGTTTGTCCTGGATAATCTCTGGAACGGTCGGTCCGATATTTACGGGACTTTCAATGGATGATAGCTGATGTAACTATGATCAACTTAGGCTACTTAAATATGTATATGTGTGTCTATATATGTCGATAAGAACGCAGTACGAGGCCACTCCGTTGCTATGGGTAACATTGTTCACAAATATTGTATGTTCTCAAAGACTTGGCAATAGCATTTTAATACGACATGTAATTAGACTGTGTCTTCTGATGTCTCAAATGAAGGGATACATCTTAATATAGGATCGTTTTGTGACACTATTTACTTGTATATTAAATGATACCAGTTAATGCATTTATTAGGTTAGTTTTTTTATAGTAATAAATCGAGTATAATTCGAACGCATCATATAGATACGGTTTTTGCAAAACCCGTGGAATTTTAGTTAACAAACAACGTTTGATGTTGGCCAATACGTGTATGTGCATTCAAATTTTTATTCATATTTAGGGTAAAATGATAGATTTAGTAGTTAGGCTCTTTAATTTCTGTAAGTATTTATGTAACTTCAGGATTTCTAATTTTTCTACTCCTTTGTACCGATTTAAATTTAAATGGCGTCTCTTAAGATAGTCGGTAAAAATGTAATAGTGAATCGTAATTTTAGATATGAAGAGAGATAAATGTTAGAGTTCTAATAATAAACTTAGTACTATGTAAGTCGTAAAATCGGTTCAAATACATATTATTAACGATTAAGTAAAAATTTCGATTAAAACAGTCACCAGATTGTCGGCAACCGGGTCCATAAACCGATCGTCGACGATGCTTAGGTGACACCAAAGAATGCCCAACTCACGCACCTTCTGTACGTGGAGCCTTCCCTTTTAGCAAAAAGTGTCGGTCACCTGGTCCGTGGGGACGGTAGCTTCCCGCGAACTCTGTGTTAGACGAAGCTTACCAAAGACATAGGTCTGGAAGCATAACATCATTGCCAAAAAAAATTGATGTAAAAAATTAAATTTTCCTGCTTGGATCTTTGCTGAACTAAATAACATATTAGTAAAGACAAGAAAGTAAGCGGTAGCGACGTCATATTTTTTTAAATTTATATATAAACTATAACACAGTTTAAGATTGAAATCACGTACACAAATGTAATGACGAATAATGATGGCGATAAAAGCGAAAGTGTTTTATTTAAAGCTACGCCGTCATCTTGAAAAACCACGCGATGTTTAACTAATAAGAGGAGCGCCCGACTTTTTGGCGCCAAACGATTTTGACATTACGTTTAGCAAACGTCAATTGTATGGTTTATTTGGTTGGACTATATGTTGCCAATTTTTTGACAAATTTTTCCCAACAAGCACTTTATAAATTAGACGCCGTGACTCATATATTGATTACTTTTTTTTACAAATAGCTTATATTATCTTTTCTTTTGCTATTTGTTTATTTCAAGTTTGTTTTGTTAAAGTATTAAACCATTTTTACGTGTGCTAATTAAAATATCGAGTGTAATTACTCAATTGTATTGCTCAAAAGTATTATATGCTTATTACATTGAGTCCGATTTTTAAATTTAAATTTGTCAAGAAATTTAATATACACAGCTGTCTATGTTACATGTGATTGTTATTATTAATTAACAAGTATTTAAAAAAAATCTTTCAAGTAATGAGTGAGCACTCAAATATGTTAACAATATTATAAAGGAAAAATGTGCCATTTTTCCTTTATAATGTAATAACCATCATCATCAGCCTGTGTTAGTCCACTGCTGGACATAAGCCTTCGTTAATGCACGCCTTCTCTCCCGGGGTTTTGGACCGTATCCCACCACGCTGGTCCAATGCGGGTTGGTGGGTGAATGTAATGTATTAATAGTTTTAAAATTTTTAAAAGGACTTCAAAATACAATAATTTTTTTTGTACTGGATAGTACTAAAATCTGCGTATTAAAATTGAGATTGAATATCTCATAATATATAACTAATAACATTAAATACTTAATTAAGGCGCAAATTAAGAATAATGTAATGCCTTGAAAATTTGCTTATTTCGCAAAATTTTAAACTAAAATGTCTTCAAAAAATTACTTGTTTGTAAATCCGAATTTGTACAAAATTTTTGTCTCGATCGATGCCTAATTAGAAATAATTATTAGTGATGGCATTTTACTATAAATACACTTGAATATTTGTTCAAGTGTATTTATAGTAAACTGCTGGTGGCGAATTGGCCTATCGATATCGTGGAAGTATCGATTTTGAATCGATGTTTTAGATTAGGTTTTTATAAGCGTAGAGGTTCTAGGTAATAGATTTGTACGTATATAAGTTTAAATCGAGTTTTGTTCGATTGATCATTCGATGGAGATTTTGGACTAAACTTTTTTTTAAGTTGGAGTTACTAGTGTTGCTATTAGGCTATTGCTGTCGATCGGTGATGCCTGTGAGAACAGCAGTTTTCTTAGATATTTTATTCCTTTTTTTAATTTTTGATACTATCTGTAAACGGCCCTTATTAAAATTAATGTCGATTTGATAAAGTTTTATAAAATAATGTCAACGTTGCTTTTGTATAGAGAATTGCTAACGTGAAATTACGAGATGAATGGACATTGTGTAAATTGTGAGGTGCGTATCATTTTTCTTTTGTTTGTCATTAAAGCCTAAGTCGGAATTTAATAATTATTATTCTTTAAATTGAAGTGTTCGATGATCCTATTTTGTTCTTTAAGTATTTTTATAAAGACCCAATATTGTAATATTTGTGCAAGAAACTTTATATAAATAAGTGCAACACTATTAAGCTCAAGAAAACGGCGCCCATATTGGTTTTAAAATCCAAACGGCAGTTTATTGTAACTATATCCAGGCCAAATATGATCTGGAATTTAATGAAATGGATTTTTTTTATCGACGTTAAATAATGCGGCTGTCTCATTGGTCAATTGTCGCGTGATAATTGTCTTTTAAGGCGGCAACCAATAGGTTTATAAGGTTTCTAGGTCTTATTTGGCTTTGATGTAGGTCTTAAGTCTTACTGTAGAAAGTAAGGAAAACAGTATTTATGTACTATGTAATAGACCTTACATTGCCGTGAATCAATCAATTGCAAAGATGTTCTTCGACGATAGATTATCGCGAAAAATCTAGAATACTTGAATTCGTAGCGTTCTTTTTTTCATTTGTGATATTGACTGAATTTTTATACGTTTCTCTTTTATGTATCCAAAGTAGAGTACCGTGTAAGCTGTATCGGATGTTGGGATTTATTGCATTCGCATTTTTAATAAACGAATATTGTAAACGGTTTGTTTTATTTAAACTCCACTTGGTCTTTATAAATATTTTCTAAAGTTATCGTAGATATAGTTTTTAACTGTCCATATTTACCTCAAAAACACCTTATAGAGAGCGACTGCCATATTACTGCGACAACGCTATGGGTAAGCTGCATTTAATGGACGCGTTAGTTATCAGTGTTTTTGAAGTAGGGCTGTGTCAGTCGATCAATTCTTGCAACCCGGGTCGATCGTAACCCGTTAGGTAGACGATCGAATCGTAAAGATTCGATCGTCGATCTAACATAGGTATATAACCAGTCTGTGCAATATAAGACGGTGAAAACTGGCCCTTTGTTGCACTGCGATTTCCGCCACTGCATATTAAATGTCTCATATCTTTTAAGATATTCATTTAATGAAAGAGTCACAATGACGCATGGACAGCATCACACTCTAAATGTGTGTGGCCAGGAACTAGAAATTTATGATCTAAAGCCTAAAAACAACTTTCTATGTAATTACGTAGTTATACACAACAGGTAACGTGTTTTTGCGGGTTTGCCCGGGACATGTATCAGAAAAATAATAACGTGTTCTGTTTCTTCGGGCAAACTCATTTTTAGGCAAGATGCTATTACGTCAGCACCACGTTGCGCGATAGCTTCATGCCACATGAAACAAGTAGTTTTCCCAGTATTACAATTTGTGCCTGTGAAATTAAAAATCAATAACTTCCTAAATGCTACACTTTTATTTAAGTATGGTGTAGCGAGACACTGATGCAAGTTATACACGATAGCATTCCCTGATGATTTGGCACGTTGTTCAACAAAAGATTTACATTCGTAATGGAAATTTGCTTTATCTTGATAAGAGACATGTTTGTGATGTAATAAAATTTTGAAATTTTATGTCTTAAAAATATATGTCGTAACGAAAGGCTAAAACTATTTTTGTAGTTATGACGTCTGTTGTATAAGTTATACATTTTTTTGTAAATTTAACCAAGTCTCTATTATCACCTTCATTTACAAGTATTGAAAATTAGGATGATAATATATGATTACTCAAATGTAAAAGTTGCATATTTCTAGTTTCCATAGCACGACAATCCTCAAAAAGTCTTTGTAATTGTGTATTCGTAAATTTAGTTTCACTTTTCACCCTGCATTCTTTTAGTACACCTACAGATTTACCCAGTTATTTTTCCAGCTCTATTTATGTATTCTTTCATTCTTTTTATATTTTTCTTTTTCTTTAACGTCATTCTGTGTTTGTGAAACCAATGCTGGGACAGCAATACTTCCAATACTTCTAGGGGTAGATGTCTTGCTAGATGACGATGATGTCACGCGCCAGCAACCAATTTCCATCCTGCACATATTAACTCGATTACCTGACGGCCGGGCAGATTAATTAAACATCTCTGAGCTACTGCTACCGAGGCCCAGATAATTAATCTCTATGCTCGAGCAATTGTTTCTCTAGCTAAATGAAAAAACGTTTTTAACTAACATTTCCTACGTAAGTTAACGGTCATTATGTTTTGTCCAGAGTTCCTTTATATAAAATATGCTAGGCACAAAGACTCATGTTAATTAATCAATATTGTTCACGAAAACGCATGCTTACTCATCATCATCATCATGTGCGGTACGCGAACCAATAATGACACGACACGAGATGATTCCCGCTAGCGGACTAATTTATTATCATAACTTGATAACAATGCTTTTGTCACATTCTGTCTATCAATGAAATCACTTAACGCAATAAAATAAAAAGGCAAAAATTCACTAAAGTTAAAGTCGGAATATAAAAGTTATCATAATCTGATTTTATTCAATACATCAGTAATATTTTGCATCTAGTTATCCTGATATAAGCAAATGAAAGAGCATTTTTGGCGGTTATACCCATATCAATAAGTCATATTGAGCAAAAATGTACTTATCCTTGTCTGATTTATGACCACGGATATATGTATAAAAAAATACTATAATCCTGTATGAGTGTTATGCTAATGTTGAAAGCCTTAATTACGTACCTATTTGTTCTGGTAATATCAAATCGAAAGAAATAACGGTAATCTTTAAGAGTAAAGAAAATAATTTAACGCTACCAAATTAACTTTCGTTAAATAATCACTCGATTAATTAAGTTATTATATGATCAACCGTGAAATAGGTTTTAAAATACATGAATACTTCTCGTCACATTGCATATAAAGCGACGAAGCCGGATGAATAACTATTTTGATTCGAAACATGTCACCTATAGTGAATTTATTTTTAATTCTCCTAATTACTGATCTATTTCCGGATACCGAGGTGAGTTAGTTTTAGTAAATTTCTGAGAAAACATAATATTTTTTGTTCATCATTTATTTCATACATAATAAACATGATTTTTTATTTTTTATTGGAATTCATAAATACATAGGTTAATTTCAAATTAATTGCGCCAAAGCACTGTTTTACTATATTACGAGAACATGCAGCAAGACGTTGACCAAAAACATATATGTAATGGTACACAGATATTGAGTGATTATTATATGTTTACACATTTAAAATGTCTAATTCAAGGACGTAAGTATGTGCACAGATGACCAGTGAAAGTCATATTTTAACCACGATTATGGCCTGAGATGAGAACGTAATACTTTCTTATTTTTGTCGTATTTAAATCATCATCATCAACAGCCTGTGTTAGTCCATTGCTGGACAAAGGCCTCCCCTAATACAAGCCTTCTGCATTAGGTTGTTTCTGGGCCATATCCCACCACGCTGGTCCAATGCGGGTTGTTGGGTGGAACCTCTTACTTTTCAGACAATTGGGGGATGGCCCAAATTGTCCTAATCAACCAGAAAACAATGGAGACAGGGAGGCCTGCAGTGGACTTACACAGGCTGATGATGATGATAAGTATAAACATGTATGGTATAGTGTCACTTAACGATTGACATCTCGGTGACAATTCATCTATGAGAAGTTATACTTAACCCAAATTTGATTTGGAATAACGGTGAATCACATTACTTCAATCGACGAAGAGGCATCGTACCAATGGTGTTTTTATTAGTCGTCTCGCACTTTAAACGATCCGTGATTTGGAAAGCTCCTACATCATGACATCGATTTAGTTGCCATAGGTTACAATGTTTACGTTTAAATTGGCTAAACTAAAGGTGTTTTAAGCTGTTTAAAGCTATAACGCTAAGTGTTATGATTGAAACCGTGTGAAAAAATAATAGCGATTCTCTTTGTATTCAACCTTTACCTACTGCTTCATTTCACAGGAATATCGGCATAGGTGCCATGGAGGGAATTGTTACGGAGTAAGTTGGCATAATATTGAAATGTTTAGAGTGGATCTGTGGGCAACGAATGTTAAAACGTTAGTTATGTGCTTGCTTTTTAATGAATAATTTAAATAATACTAAGGGTTTTATTTATTTGTTATGAAGGCAGACGAGCAGTCCGCCTGACAAAAAACGGTCACCAAAACCCAATGACATCGGCAATACCAGTGGTATCACCAACGCGCTGTCTACCGTGAGACATAGGATGTTAAGTCTCGTTTATCCAGTAAATACGCTGGCTACGGTGCCCATCAAACCGGAAGATAGTAGTGTTGTCACACTACCGCTTTGGGCCAGAAATAGGCACCGCGGTGGTATCGACCCAGACGACCACACGACGGACTTTTAGGCAAACAAAAGATTTTGTTTGCCTCTGATAGTGCAAAAACGTCTTTATGGATAAACATTGCGTTTTGATTAAATATGACGGCATTCTGCTGTTAAAAAACACGTTTAATTCTGACTGTTATTGGATTGGATTGTAGCCGAATCCGCGTTAACGAAAATTGGCAAAAAATTTTTATTCAATTTAGGCTCCACTAAGCACTTATGAACGTAAAAAAAAATATCGCTAGTTAAAAGACCGCCAAGGCGGTCTGCGGTCTTTTTTATATGGATATATTCATATATATATATATATTAGTTACCAGGTGATTTTTAAGTGTAGACTATAAACTACTTCCATATAGCTTTACGTGGTGTTCATGCAATCTTACTACTTAATTTTTGTTATCATGCTTAAATTATATATTTTATAGCCTGGAAAGCGTGTCAGTGCATTGAAGCGGTTCAAACCGAAACCTCATAAACCTCAGAAACCGAAATTCACGACAAGACCTTTTAACAAAAAGAAAACGACCACAACTATTGATGTAAGCAAACTAGAACATAAATAATAATGTACTCGATTTTGACGATCTATTTACTCTCAAATACGCGAAGATATTATAGTGCACTTTATCTTCCTTTATATATACATACGGATAGGGCCGTAAAAGTAACGTCTCTGCAGGATGCGCACTTACGACCTCTTTCTAAAGCTCAAACACATACTACTAGGCTACGGAGGCAGTTATTAAATAAGATTAAATAAAATACTGCCTCCGTAGCCTAGTGGTAAGGGCGTGTGCTTTAGAAACCGGAGATCGTGGGTTCGAATCCTGCGGGGCATCAACAAATTTTCATTGTTGTTTCCTAGTTGGTTAGGAAATTTGGACCGATCACCCTATTGTCTGAAAAGTAAGTGTACCATGTGTCGGATGGGCATGTAAAAAGTCGGTCCTGCGCTTTACTCCCACCGATCGTGTTGGTCATCATTAATCAGGCTTTGTGAGTATAAAGGAACAGGGAGTGCGCCTGTGTTTGTGCGTACGCTTGTGCACTATAATATATCCTGCGTAGTCTGCTGACCTCCAATATAGCCGTGGTCGTAATCGACTGGAGAACATTATTTTATTTAATATTATATTTCATATAAAATCACCTTAATGTTCATCGTGCGGACTGGGAAAATTCAAAAATAAGATTAAGCGCGAAAAGTCCGTAATATAGTTTTAATTAAGTAAAACTCTATAATATCACATTGGATAGCTTAATAGAATAAATGTGCTATCTAGCGCTTGGGGAATTTTTGTAATCGGACAAGTGAGATAAGGGCATTCAAGTATACAGACAAAGTCTTTGGCTTTGTCATCATCATAATCATTAAACCAGCCCGTTGAAGTCCACTGATGAATAAAGGTCGCCAAGAGGTACGATTTACATTTGGTCAGGTCTCCACATTCAATGGGGGGTCGTCTCACACTGCGATGTCCACGACGGATAATATTCAAGGACTTTTCCTCTACAACAGTTCTGCAAACTCTGTGGCCGGACCACTTAAGTAATTTAGAGTAGAGATTGAGAATTGCCAAATGTACGTAGGATTCCCACTGACTAGGTGGAGCGATGGACAGTGGGATTAATGCCGATGATGATGATTACGATGCATACGAAAAAATTGTAAATGATACAATTTCATTGCAATAAAATATATTTTCGGATTTTATCATTTTTTAGTCATATCATATAATAACGTCTAACCAATTTGATTTTTTATGTGTCCAGCCCAAATGTGAAATCAATGGTAGTATTAAGTAAGTCTTCAATTTATTAACATTTCTCCAAGATTTTATCGTACATACATCATCAGCCTATGATAGTCCACTGCTGGACATAGGCCTCCCCTAATACACCCCTATCCATTTGCGGGTTTTGGACCGTAAAAATTCTCATTGTTGTTTCATAGTACCAATATTGTCTGCACATAGTAAGCCTAATTGACAAGGAATAGTGAGATTAAAATAAAGATAAGCATATTTCATAAACCTGCCTGCACTTCAAACATAATTCGACTCTTTATGAGGAACATAAGAAATACTAAATTAAAAAAATGAGAACACAATCACTTTCATCATCATCATCATCAGCCTGATAGGCCACTGCTGGTCATAGTCAATTTTGTTGATTATTCCTGTGGATTAGTAATTTATAACAGTCACTCTTTTAATTACCTTTTTTTTAAATTTAGAATAAACATCGAAGGGTAAGTTTTTTATTTGTTTTAAATTAATTATGATTTGAGTCTTATCTGACATATGTTACGTGTATGTTAACATGGAGTTAAACTAACATGGAGTTAAGCCTCCGCAGCCTAGTGGTATGGGCTTATGCCTTATAAACCGGAGGTAGTGAGTTTGAATCCTGCGGGAAGTCAACTACTTTTCTAAGTTGTTCCCCAGTTGGTTAAGGCAATGTGGGCTGATCCCCCCATTGTCTGTGAAGTAAGATGATCCATGCGTCGGATGGGCATGTAAAAAGTCCATCTTGCGACTTATCTCACTCCGGTCGTGTCGGTCTCTCGTCCCATCGGACTATCAGAGTATAAAGGAGGGGAGATTGCATCTGTGGTTGCGCGTACGTTTGTGCACTATATTACATCCTGCGCTATTATATTTAGCTGATACCTAGATCAGCCGCCATAGTCGTCATCGACTTGGAGGTCATTATTACGAAATGCAGTTTTAGCCTCTTATTTACGCAAGCTTGCAAGTTCTATCAAATGTAATTATTTCATTTATTGAATGTATAATGTTTATTTCATTCATTATTTGTATGACTCGTACCTCTTGTAACATAGATTGTGTCGATACAATCTATGTTACACGAAAGTTTATTATTTGAAAAATTAGTGTATTTAGATTTCAATCAAAAAGCTTCGCTTTTAATAAATCAAATTTAGTACGCGTAATACAGAAAATTGATATATCATGTAGAGTTCAGAATCTATTAACACAATTTGTTGTGTATTTTTTTAAAAAAAGGTAATATGTTAGTCAGGTTAAAATATAAGTGTACAGAACTAAGAAAATCGAATATCTAATTTTAAGCTTTCTTTAGAATGTCACTAGATGGCGTTGTACTAATAGGGCGAAATATTAAATTGTTTTATACATTTTTATCAACTTTACTAACTTGCCGTTTTAAGACGTTTCTTCCTTAAGTCTTTTTAAGACTTATTATTTATAACTGATATTTAATTTACTTTGGTTTACCAAATAAAACTTTTATCAATACTTGGTAAGAGCAATAAAAATAAAACAAAGGATTAATGTTTTTCTAGATCAAATAATTATAATGACGGGCCAGAAGAATATGAAAATTGACAATTTCTTGTTAAAGAATGATTTGCAAAATTTATGTCGTACATGAAGTTGAATTAAAAAGTTATACTTGTCTTTTGTGTTTTTTTTACATATATAACCCCCACCATTACTGTATTAAAAGTGTGGTTATTTTTTTGTGGCGATTGCTGATTATTAGTGGTAATAAAGGTATATACATGGTGTTATCGTATTCTATGTATCTTGCTCACTGTGTATTAATGCTGTACCTTTAGTTTAAATAGAGATTTATATATATATTTCATTTTCTCTTATGATTTCGTGCTCAGTGGAAAAAACCGCTTAGAACATACCGGGTGTACCAGGAGGGGGCCGTAACCGCAGGCGCGTTTCCCCACCCAGTGACAGAACTGCACCAAGGGCCTCCAAAAGGGGAGCCTCGGCTTGGCTATCACTTTATGGTTCTCGTTTGCATGCTGAATCGAGGGCTGCCCAGGTGGTCCTCGGCTCAGTTCAGACGCTTCCTTAAGAATAACTTTTTATAGCTTGAAGAGCTTAAACTAACATTACAACCTCTTCTAAAAGCGCTGGCGCGCTGGGACAATAAGTGGCGCAAGAAACTGGTGTGTAAGTTCGATCTCACTAGTTAGGCCGATGTCATGTGTGTGTGTTTTGTGTGTATTGTCCTACACTACTAAGTGTAGGGTGTGTGTAACTACTGCGTGGGTGTCGCAACCTATGTTGCCGTAAGGGTGTTAGCTAAATTCTTGTAATTAACAACAATACTGAGCCTAGCCATCGCGTTGTCTGCGGCAGTGAATTCGGTCGCGCCATCATTAAAGTCATCTAGATTAAAAAGATCCAGTAAATTCATAAAAAGTGACGCATCTTGCTCAGCGCAGCCATTGCTATGGCTAGCATGCTGAGCGTTTGAGGTGGTGGCGGGCTTTTGTGCGCTCGGAGTCGGTTCCGGCGCTGTCTTTGCCACGTGGAGCGGAATTGCCATGCGTTGGAAGGACGGAGGGATCGGAATTCGGTGTTGTTGGATGGGTTGGGTGGTGCTCTAGAAGAGGCTTCACGATGGATCGCAGGAACTCCACGTATTCGTAGTTCGCATTCGCAAAAACTGCGAATGCGAACTCATGGTAAATGTGAATGAATTACAAGATGACGCCATAATAACTTGGGAGTAATGTCTAAGGGAAAGGAAGATTTTATTATTTAGAAGCAGGGAATGGCTGAAGGTATAGATTATATAAATATAAAGAAAAAGTAAAGATATATATTGGGAACTGGAGAACCCGTCTTTGACCATCGCAGCCAAGGTGCAGTCACAGGTAGGAAAAGAGGGACTACGGATGTTGTAAGCCGCTTTATCTATTCTCCGCGGCCGTGACGTTCCCTTGAGGTACCGTGGTAGAGGGAAAAATAGGTGTGGCTCACATGGGTCTTCAGGAGGTATTTCTGATGATGTCTGGAATTTTCGGCTCTTGAAAAATCTGTTTGTTTTAAACAGTGCAAGTGTAATATAACTCTATGTATATCTGAGAAAGTCTTTTCTTAAAGAATGTAATGTATGTTAACGTGAATAAATAGATTTAGAAAGATCTACGAACTGCGTTGCATATGTTGTTAGATTTAAGTGGTGCAAATAAAAAAAAGTCATTTGGCAAAAAGAATCAATTTTGTATTTGATGTAATGCAATTATAAATAAAAATAACCCTTTAATAGTATAATTAATCTTATTTATTAAAATCATCCCCTTGATATAAATTGTAGACGTTTGATCTGAAAATATAATTTTCGTATTATTTTTAGAAATCATTTTATATAATATGACAACAAAATTTGTTTAGTAATTCACTAGAAGCATTTTAAATACCATTAATAATTAAAAAACAAAGCCTTAAAACTTTTTTACTACTGCAGGAATCATCATCATCATCAGCCTGGGTTACTCCACTGCTGGACATAGGCCTCCCCTAGTGCACGCCTTCTCGTTTAGGGGGTTTTTGGTCCGTGTCCCACCGCGCTTGTCCAATGCGGGTTGGTCGGTGGGCCGACTTTTTACATGCCCATCCGACCCATGGATCATCTTACTTTTGAAATAATTGTGTGTTCGGCCTAAATTTTTCTAACCAACCGGAAAACAACTAATATTATTATTATCAAACTTTGTGATAACACATAAAATTATTTAATTTGTGTTAGCACAAAGTTGTTTCCCCGCAGGATTAGAACCTATGACCTCCAGTTTATAAAGCAAGGGCCAATACCGCTAGGCCAGGAGGCTTCAGAATTTTTACTCCACTTAATATTTTTTTTTATTTTTTAAATATCCTTCCCTTCTAAATAACCTTCTAAACACGTTCATGTGAGGTCTTAAAATAAATAACATATTATAATAATTACTTACCCTATTTGGAAGAATACCTAAAATGAAAAGTATTTTAACTTATAAAATGGAACAATAAAATGAGGAGTAGAATATTTTATTCATTAAAATACGTTGGGAATTATTTAAAATTAAACAAATCTTACTGTGCTTGTCAAAGTTCTGAAAAAAGTTCAACTGTCTCTAGCTGCTTGGTAATTTTTTTGGGAAATAATTACAATTAGTTTATACTGATACATAAATATCATTCTACATACATTTCCTTTAATAATAACAATATCCTCCAAGTCGATTTCGACTATGGCGGCCAATCTATATTAAAGATCAGCCAACTACACAGGAGATATTATACTGCACAATTGTACGCGCAAACACAGGAGCACTATCTCTTCCTTTATACTCTCATAGTCCGATGGGACGAAAAACCGACACCGACCGACTTTTTACAAGCCCATCCGACGCATGGATGATCTTACTTAACAGGCAATCAGTCCGCATTGCCCTAACCAATTGGGAAACAACAATGAACATTTGTTGAGTCCTCGCACGATTTGAACCCAAGACTCCGGTTTCTAAACCGTAAGCCCATACCACTAGGCTACGGAGGCAGTTTACACAATTCGTTTGAAGTTCTAGGAACATCAGTGCTATCTATCTTAAAAATTATCGCGTTAATCAAGCTGAAAAGTGTCCCAACAAAAGTGTCCAACCTTCCGAAAGGAAAACGAGAATGAACGCGATAAAATCTGTACAGTTAATAATTTATTTAAATTATGTACTGTACTCGCAAAATTTCTAAGTACAAGTCTTGATTACTTACATCAATATTTTCAAACTGTAAAAAAAAAAACCAAATAATGTATCCAACATAAAAAAATGATGATTTCTCTAAGCCGACACAACTGACACGTCACAAAACTAAAATATTTGCCTAAGTTGATGTTAATTTTATATATGTGACGCAAAGTATATAAATACGTACGTATATTGCAACTTGTAGGATATTCTTATGTATTAGTTAATCTATTGTAATTTTACTTAACAATTATCCATCCACTAAAAATTCATTTTGTTTAATACTTACGCTGTTGTTGTCGAACTGAAATAATATAACCTTTTAAAACATACCTTGATAACCTATTTTATATTATTTTAAAGCCGAGAATAAATTTAAATACTAAAATTATTGTTGACAGTATATAAGTTAACTTGCTGAGTTGTAAAGTACACTTAAAGAATTAAAAGGAAGGAGTTGGACCGCTCAATAATATTTATTGGAAAACAGCGTTTTCAAATTTAATAAGAAGCTATCCATCCAAATCCACTGGGATCGGTTGGTCGGTCCAAAAACCACCTAATAGAGAAGCGGAGGCCTATGTCCAACAGTGGAGTTACACAGGCTGATGATGATGATGATGATGAATCCATCGATATAACGCAGTTGTGTTGTAGACAGCAGGTGCCAGTCGTTCAAACAATAAAAGCTGTGGTTCAGGTAAATCTGGATGAATTAAAGGCCCACCCAATGATAACTACGGATAACGGCTAGGAGGGAGAAGTTCTGCTCTGAATTTCGTTGCTTATCTTACATTACATCCTGAACATGTTCATTTATAAAATGTGGATAAAATGCAAAATTCTTAGAATAAAAAAAGTGTTGGTTAATTTATAAAAGCGCTAAAGTACATGGTCGTCATATTATGTATCAAATGCGTAGTGACGTTGCGCAGCAAAAATAAATCAAGATTTTGGCGCCTTTAGAGTTTGACATACGTCATGGCTTATATTATTCCCGGTCTTATACGTTTTTTGTATAAATATATATTAATATAATATATTCAAGGTGATATGTCCTCGTTTTAAATGGAAACTGACTGGAGAAGTACAACCGTTATTTGCTAAGAAGAATGTGTGAAAACACTATTGTGTTTAATGGCCAGCTAGCTAACGTAACAACTGGGTAAGCAGGACTTTGTATCAAGGCGACCGTGTTTTTGCGGCGACTTACACATAATTTTCAACAAAAAGGTTAACAAGTTAGCTGTTACCGTTTGTGTAAAACAATCACTTTACCATATCGTTGTTGCCTCACCTTGACATTGTATATTTCGCCACCGTCCTGATTTTCGATTGGATTCGATTTTGATTGGATATTTGCGAAATGTTCGGCGAGCCCGGAATCTTCAGCATACCCAGAATCATTAGCATACCCAGAATCTTTAGCATATCCGGCATCTTTAGCATACCCAGAATCTTTAGCATACCCGGAATCTTTGGATTGTCTGGAATCCTTAACTTTTACTTGAGGACGTGCGGAATCATCCTTGGACTCGGTGTTTTTCGGTTTCTCGCTATATTTCGATGGTTTCGATTTTTTACGATCGTCTGCCCCTTTACCGCGTTTTTTGTGTACAATTCCCTTCAATGACTTGACTTTGGAAACGTGCTGAAAAAAAAGTAAAATATATTAAGTTACAATGTAAACGGTAAATTAATTTAAAAAGAAACATTCTAAACATTTTAATTATTTACTTTTTTAAAAATGAACAAATATCAGGAAACATTATATATAAGAAAATGTTTTGTCAGTACTAGAAGTTTATTGCCATTCTTATAGTATTTCTCGAACATTATACTGTCTTATTTTCTTATCTATTCTAATATATGAGACGTTATATACGCGGTCATTTAGTTACTTACTTTAGCACGGTCAAAATACTGACATGTACATATATTCATGTGATACAATTTAGGTTTGGCGTCTGATCTCCACAAACATAGGATTGCGGGGTAAGATGTGAGTGGCTCTGCGAGAAACATTTAGCAACATTGGTTGAAATACATTTTCTAAGATTATTCACTAATGAATAAATGAATGAATGAATTAATGAGAATATTACGACTTATCGACGCACCTATCTAACAAAATGCGTCGCACCACTAAAACCTCTCTCTACATCTCTATTGTACTGGAAGTTTAGATGTACCAGATTATGGAGAACTTACTTTAATAAATTGTGAACAGAAATTCGCTTCCCCGATACAGACAGTGTTAGAAACGCCCTGAAATATAAATAAAGTTGTAATGTTATTAAGAAACCGTTAAAAGGTTTTATATTTTCATATATTGGTGAAAACAGGCAATATTTAATGAATAAAAAAAACACCAAATATTAATTTATGTTATGTTGCGTAGTAATTTCTTAAATAAAACTAAATATAGTCCAAAAACCAACAAGTAACTCTGCAGTCCCGGTATAGTCAAAGACAAATATCTTTATTCAATATAGAAGCACTGCAATCTCTTATTGATCGTCAATTAATCTCCCATTGGTTCAAAAATGGTAGCCTCTGAACTAAGCATTACCATCGTGAGAAACTCTGGGTATAAAGAATTACATTCCACAAGCCAGGTCATTTTAAGCACATTAAGAATTTTTGTGTCACTAATATCAATGTCTACCTAGATTTCTGTTCTATTTTGGCTCAGACATCTTTTTTCTTCTGCCACGCGTAGAAGACTTGAACAATTACTTACCTTATTTTTACCCCTTTTCTTCTTTTTAATCCACTGTGATTCTCCTATATTTTTCCAAGGTTTAGGTCCATAATGCTGCAAGGGTAATGTTTCAGTACCGTCAAAACCTCCCAAATCCAAAGAGTGTTTTTGATCAACGAGCCCTCTCTTCCGTTTCTTTTTCCCTACACCCTCGAATGCCCTGGCGATGAGGTCATTCTAGGATAATAAAATTACAATTATTTAAACGTAAATCGAATTGCTCAATTAATTTTCAAAACGCACTATGTTAATCAACTACAAGTATGTATCGATCAAAGTCAAAGTCAAATATCTTTATTCAATATAGAAGCATTACACTTTCTTATTGATTGTCAAATAAACTACCACCGGCTCGGAAATGTAAGCCTCTGACCTGAGAAAAACCGGCGTAAGAAACTCAAAGGGACTTGTTTTTTTTTTCTTTCATTAGGTTTAACAAAATTTTTACAATAAACATAACATTTTAATAGTTTGAAATAGCCTGCATCGAACAGTTCATTACTAGGGTGTGTTATCTGTCAAGTAGTCATTACACAAATAATATCCTTTAACACACAAACGTTCCTTTACTACTTTTTTTAATTTATTTACAGATAATAGCTGAACGTTTTCTGGGATTTTGTTGTAGAAGAGTGTACATTGTCCGATGAAAAACTTCACTGTTCTTCGTAGCCTAGTTGGTGGAAGAACAAATTTATGCTTATTCCTAGTATTTATATTGTGTGTATCACAATGTTTTACAAATACATTTTTATGTTTATGAACATTCATAATTTTTTCAAATATGTATTAAAAAAAAATAGTCATTACATTGATTTCTGTAAACTTTTTTCGTAGCGATTCTTTGGAGCCCAGGTTATAGACTGCTCAAATCGCTCTCTTTTGAATTACGAAAATAGTATTTATATCAGCCGCGTTTCCCCACAGTAGAATGCCATAAGTTATTTTCACAGCATATGCCATAATGCTGTGAAAATAACTATAATAAAATATACTAAACGGGCTGTCTCAACATCGGTTAGTTGTCTAATTTTTTTGACTGCATAAGCCACTGAGCTAAGCTTACTTGCCAGCCTATTGATATGAGGGCTCCATTGCAGTTTGTAATCTATTGTGATATTAAATAAAATGACTTTACGGATTTTATCGCGTTTATTTTACATTTTTAAATTCCCGACGTTTCGTACACTTTCCAGCGGCCGTGGTCACGGGGTAGACTGAGATGTCAGGCGTCTTGTTGCCAGTGCGATAAAATCCGTAAAGTCATTTTATTTAATAATGTATAATATTCGCGTAAACAATAGAAATAATTATCTATAGAGATGCCGAGAAATACAGTGAAATCCACGTAGTCCAGCGTTTCTCCATCTACGACCACGTCACACCCAGCTTGAAGGAAGAACATTAAGAGTCACAAACCTAATACATTTCATTTTATTTTTGTTTAACATTAAATTACTTGCACTAAACCAGTATCCCACTTTCGCGAGCGTATTATTTACATCGTCATTTTGCAATTTACGTCGTTTCATTCTAAATAGTAAAGAAGTGTAATCAGCAAATAACACAATCTCGTTTTTGTTCTCAACCTGGTGTGGTCATTAATATAAACTATATTTATTTTATAGTTATATATTTACGATATTCTGTCTGTTTAATATCAAAACCAAAGAAGATATTAGATCTATCATAATGAAGCTGGTCTGATAGTAAATAGAAAACGAATACTTATATATGCTATAGAGTATTATACGATAGAGTTTGTTAGATTCCGGACTTTACTTGGCTTAGTCTCACATAATTGAATTTGTAAAATATATTTTCAGAATTTAAAAGATCAAAGACACTTTCTATAGAGCTTTGTTGATTTTTTTTTACATTTAACGAAATCATAAACACTTTCACCTAACCATTTTCACAAGTTAACATGGGTTCGCTTATTCAGTAATCCTTCAGATTAATCTGAACACCGATTTTACGCAGAGCTCACTGGCTCCGATCTTTACAACCCAAGGGTAAACTGCTTTCTATTGTTGAATTAGTTGTCACAAAATTTAAAGCACTGGCGTCCTATAAGGATTGCCAATAATAGTCTAGTGAACTGCGACCGACTTTTTACACGCCATTTTACGCATTTAACGAAATCATTTAACATTTAATCAAATTTTAGCGTTTGATATTTCATTTAACTATACCTCATCATCTTCAACATCATCAGCCTGTGATAGTCCACTGCTGGACATAAACCTTATAATACACTCCAATCCATTAGGGAGTTTTTAAACCGTATCCCAGCACGCTGGTCCAATACGGGTTGGTGGGAGGACTGACTTCTTACGTACCTATCTATACCTACTTTTATTTAATATTATAACATATACTTAGCTATCTATTCATACATGCAGTTACACTTACACCTCAACTTGTGAGCAGACGTCGACATCTCCAAAACAGACAATATTTGGTGCCTCCTAAACAGTAAAGAAGGAAGAAAAATGTTTATTTGGTAAATTAAGCCAATAGTAAAAAATATTATGAATAAGAAAAGAATGTTGGACACAATGAACCAAAAAGGTTTCCACTCAGCGTTGGGTCATGGGTTTTTTACAACCCATGAATGCTGGTTTTTTTACTAAACTAACAACAACTTTTTATTAAAATAACAACAACTTTAAACGAAAACAAAAATAAACATCTTTATACTAAAACATTAAATGTGCAAAATAAGTAAATATTTTTTTTAAAATGATACAATATTAAAAAATAAAAAAGCTGAATATTATTAAATTAAAACTAATAATTTAATCGTTGATGTAGTACAATGTAGAAATCATGATGATATTAAGTGACAAATGGAAGCAGCAAAAACATATAGATCCAATTTCATAATGAATATATATATTTTAAGCTATATTTTTTCCCTAATTAACAGTATTACGACGACCCGCTTGGCGCAGTGGTTAGTGACCCTGACTATTTCGCTAAAGGGTGTGGATTCGATTCCCACCCGGGGAAAATATTGTGTGATGAACATAGTGTTTTTCTCGTGTCTGGGTGTTTGTGTCTATTTAACATGTATTTATTTACAAAAGAAAAGTAAGTTTATGTATTTATCAGTTATCTAGTTTCCATAGTACAAGCTTTGCTTAGTTTGGAACTAGACGATGTTGTGTTATTTGTCCAGAAATATTACATTATTATATTTGCATTAAATATAAGTAACGTTGCTTTATTTAACAAAAAAAAAAATTGCGTGAAAACAGAACCGCCATTTTCATTCCCAACGAGATAAAAACCATGGAAGAATAAATAGAATCTACGGGAATAGGGTAAAAATGTTGTTCTTATATAAAAAACTAAAAACATATGCATTTTTTTTCAAACAGAATAAAGAAATACTTGCCTCTGAATATTCTATAAGATTTGAACACAGTACAACCATAAATAAACACTGTAGATGTGACATTATTATAAATATTTTTTAAAGGATTAAAAAGTCCTGTATAGGAGTCGAAATGGCAACCCCACTAAATCTGCTGATTTATACCAAAAATACTATTATTATCTTTACATGAAATTGAAGTTACTGGACATGAAATTATGAAAGATAATTTTTAATTGCATCTTCGCATTTTAAATTACGATCGATTTTACGGACATTAAGAGGAAGCAATTAAAATTATTATCTCCTTTGTATTTTCTTTATACATTTATGTGCATACAAAATTTTCAATATTTTTTAATCATGGATAGTATTACATCCTTTTTCATATAAATCTACTATTACAAAGTTTTTACAAAAAATAGCGAATTTTGACTCTTATGCAATATTTAATACAGGCATAGAAAACTACCAGTTTTTAAAAAGTAATTAAAAAATCCTGTACTTTTTAATGTCGTTATTATTTTCCATGAAATCGATCTTACAATTTAATTTGAAAACGTAATTAAAAAGTTTTGCTACAGAAAGTTTGATGTAAAATTTTGACTTTTACGGTTAATAATTTGTTTATATTATGATCTATGTTTACAATTTAATATATATTTATATGAAATTTTATTACATCATCAGCCTTTGATAGTCCACTGCTGGACATAGGCCTCCCCTAATACACCCCTTTCCATTGGGAGGTTTGGACCGTATCCCACCACGCTGGTCCAATGCGGGTTGGAGGGTGGACCGACTTTTTACATGCCCAACCGACGCATGGATCATCATACTTTTCAGACAACTGTGTGATCGGCCCAAATTGCCCTAACCAACTAGGAAACAACAATGAAAATTTGTTGTGTTCCCGCAGGATTCGAACCCACGACCTCCGGTTTCTAAAGCACACGTCCATACCACTAGGCTACGGAGGCAGTTATTAAGCATTAATTTATTTGTATCAATAGAAATAAGTAAAAATTAACGAAGACAAATAATATATTAAAAATATCTTTAAATACATATAGCTTCACATCAGTGTTATCTAGCAGACAATATTTCAAGTCTTCAAAGTTTCATATTACAGTTTTAGTATGATAAAGGAAATGCGAATAGATGATGCTTTATAAGCCTTTACTAGTTAATGTACAAGGTACAATAATGTGCACAAATATTTTTAGAGTGTCTTTTAACTATCCATAATTATTTGATTACCGCCTTTCCAAGGTACCAGTAAACAGTGCTGTTCACTGTTAATCAAATAAGTAACTTCGTTAATCGTTGATCCGCTAAAAAAAAGTTAGCTTCGCTAAACGTTAAAGCGTTACATTTCTTAGGAATTAACGCACGTTAACGTTAATCGTTAATCCGTTAATAAGTGTAAATTTGCATTTTTAGTTGAGTTAGTGACTAGGGAACTTATAAAAGTTGTTAATTTAGGTTCTGGAAGTTAACCGATTAGGATCAAAACAAAATACTCTCATAAATCAAATGTCTAATTAAATCTTCAGGCATAAGGTGCATATTCCCCTTAATGAACATTAACATATCAAATCCACTAATTTACGGATTTTTCGCGTTCTGAATATGTCCTGGGCAGACTGATCGATCAGTCTGCCCGTGATCATGGATGCTGGAAAGAATCCTGAAACGTCGGAATAAATATATTTTAAGTAACGCGAAAAATCCAAATTATGGATTTGATATGTATAATAATCGCGTAAATAAAAGAATAATTATGAACATTAACATGTTGAAGTTCTCGTCTGAAAGCGAGGCTTGTTTTGGCGTTAATATGTCTTTAACCGTGGAAAAGAGACGTTCAACTGCAGCACTTTAGGGTACAGCAGTATTATATTCAATGAATAAATTTATGAATATCTGTTACCCGAGGAATGCAGCATCGTTGATCGAGTCTTTTGATTTCATGTCCAGCCACATTTTAACGAGACTTTGCGCTTTACTCTTTAAAGAGTTGGTGTTCTTTGGTTTCTGTATAGACTGAGTGACAGAGCTGAAAAAGTCGTTCTCGTCATCATCGTTGTTACTCGTATTGCTCCCACCGCCACTTAAACTACCCATGTCTTTCGAATTTTTCAGTGTTTCTTCTCTTAAGGCATCTTATACCTTTTTTTCAATGCACTTTTTTACTGAATCCACTCTACTGCTGTCATACGTTTCCAGCCATATCAACCGGAACTTTGGGTGAAATGCGGACATGTTCATCATTCATAGTGATGCAAACCTTTTCTCATACATTTAATAAGGCATTGCTAAAGCTGTGAATTTTCTAAACCCTAGTTTAATATTTTAACTTACAACAGTTGCCGCAACCGTCGGTAGAAGTGATCCGAGATATGCTTGAGCTTCTCCTTGATCGAGGGCATTCGCAACAGGTGCCAACCTGTCGCGAATGCCCTCGATCGTATCTAACCTGTAAATAAGTATTTAATATAAGGATTTATTTGATGTGGAAAGAAAATAACTTTCATAAAACTTTAATTTAAACTATATACATATATAAATTTACCTTTGTGTACTCCTTCATTACTGTCACATCTTGGTCATTGAAAGTAAGAATTTTTAGTTGAGTCATAGCCCTGTGAAGAGAAGGCCTTTTTGTTTCCAATATATTGTTGAGAACAACAATAGCATCATAGAGAGAGTTTCACCTCGTCGTGTTTGGAAGGACCAGTCGTCTGCCTAAATTGTGAAATAAATTATTTTTTCAGGAAAATCAAAAAATTTTAAAATGGGTTTAAAAAAATTAAATAAATTTTTCCCTTTGTTGAAAAGGGGTCCCTATTTTAAAAAAAAAAATGATTGGGAAAAATAATTTACAACAAAAGGAACAAATTTTTCTAAATCAGTGGAAATTTTTGCGGGTCAAATTTTAACAAGGGGAAAAGGCCCGGGAAGCCTGAAAGAATTTTAAATAAATAATTAAAAACATTAAATATTGTCAAATTTAAACCCCAAAACTGGAAATTTTTAAATTTTAAAAAACATTTTTAATGCAATTTCTTTAATTTTATTTTATTTAATATAATTCGATATTTTAATTTTATTTAAACGTAATTTTTAAAATAAATTGTAATTTTTTTGGTGAATTCAGGTTGAGCCTCTCATACACGACAATCAGAAGAGACTGTAATTTTTTTAATTTGATAAAGTTTTTTAAATTTTAATTTATTTACATATTAATGTTCCAAATTGTTAATTAATTTGCTTGTTGCTACACGTTACCCCTTATTTTTGAACCCAAAATAAAAACTTTTGACTTTATTTTTAAAGGTATTTCGTAAGGAACGTTTAATTAAAAAAATAGGTATTATTATTTACATCTAATTTGTTCCAATTAACGTTTTCCAATAATCTCTAACCCCAGCTTTTGGTTTTTGCTCGGGTTTTAAACCAAAATCCAAAAAACGGTTTTTCAAAATATTAAAGAACTGTTTGAAAAAAATAAATTTAGATAAACCCATTTATTGGCTTGAGGTGGAAATTTTTTGGAAATTTACAAAACCCTTCCGTTGGTATTTTTAAATTGAAAGTTTGGGATTTATGATTTTAATTAAAAATAAAACAAAGATAAAAAACAATTTATAAATATATTTTTAAAATTTAACAATTTTATAATTATAAAATATTTTTGGGTATGATAAAAATCATTTGCTGATTATTCAAAAGTAATTAGAAAATTTTGTTTAATTAACATAAAGGCTTTTAAAAAATTTTCAAGTAAAACGATTTAATAATTTTTTAGTTAATTTCTGATTTTTTTTGAATTTTCCCAGCCTGTTAAACCCAGGTCTTATTTTTTATGCTGACAATTGGGGTAAGATGCTTTTAAATTTAAATAATAATTTGTTTACTTAAGGAACAAATTAACAATCTAAACAATTTTAATTAATTTAGGCCTTTTTAATGATCTTCAAGAAATTTTTTTTTAAAAAATTGTTTAAATGGCCCAAGGGGAATTGACCTTTGCAAAATTTCTTTTTACCTATGTAAAGAAAATCCATTGTGGTTTTACAAAACTAAAAAAAAGGGTATTTTAAATTTGTACTTTTAAAATGTTACCTAAAAAGAAAATCAAATTAAAAAACTTTTTAAAGAACCAAAATTTTTTTTTCGCTTTTAACTAAATTAAAATTCAACGGAACGTTTAAAAAATTAAGAAAATTAACTTGGGAGCCGGTGGAGTTTTTTAATCCGTTGTGGGTTTTAAATTTTTTTTTTCCCGGAAAATAGTAAAAAACAAATATTGTTGGTTTAAGGCCCTAACCAGTTTTATGGTAAAAAGGTAAAATTTATTTACGGAAGGAGCGTTGATAAAAAGTATTAATTTCTTATGGGGTCGGGAACTTCCCTCAAAATTGGATTCAAATAATTTGTTTTAGTTTTTAAACCAACTGTAGATTTAGCGAAAGGTTTTAAAAAAAGTCTTAATTTTTTGATTTATTGGACACCAAATTCCTGGTTTATGAAAGAAATTTAGGAGTGGAAGGGATAAAATTCTCAAGGAGACATAAAAAGATAAATACCCAAAGGATTTTAAAAAAGGACATGGGGTCAATAACGCCAAAAGGAAAGTATGGAAAAGTTTGGAGTAATTATTGGCAGGTTGGGATTTTGGGTTTGGATGAAAAGCCGAAAGCGGGGTAAAAAGGGTTTATTAGGAAAGTTCTACCAACAACCCCCTTAGTTGGGCTGATATATGATAAAATTTAAATTGATTTAAAGGCTACATTTTTTTTTTTAAAGGGGTCACCGTGCGGGTGTTGGACTTACCAGTATTGCCCGATTTAAGAAAAAAAATATTTTCATAGAATTTTCTAATTTTAATTTTTATACATTAGAAACCCTTAGGTTACATCTTGCCTGGTTTTTCTTTAAAATTTGGGAAAAAAAACACGGGAAGTAAAAAATTTACAAAATTTAATTAATTTAAATAATTTGAAATTCGCTTTTAAGTTTTTGCTGGACAAAAAATAACACGTTTCCCTAAAAGGCAAAATTTTTAAGAGACATAAATTATTCCCGTAAGAAACGTTTTATAAATATTGAATCACCCAAAATATTCCAATTTGTTTTTGAAATTAATTTAAGTTTAAATTTTATTTACATGAAAATATCTTTTTGAACCCAAAATTATTTAACCAAAACGGACAATTTTATTCCTAGAAGGACCACTAAACCCGTTCTTTAAAAAACTGAAAGAAAAAAGGGAGAGCATTGGATTTTTAAAGAAGTAAATTAAATTTAGGTTGCCCGGTCGGTCTCCCCCAAAAATGGCCGCGGCCGGGATTTTCTAGTTGTTCCTAGGTGTTGGGGAATGCGCCTTTCCATGAAATTAAAAGCTTCGTGGATAGGGATTTGCGCCAGCCTGTCCTGACTTTCTGGCGTGTGTTTTTTTCAACGGATTAAATTTAAGGATCACCCTTTTTTCTATAAGGGCAAGCGTTTTTCTCGTTTGTTAAATAAAGGGGATAAAATTCTTAAATTTTTCAAATTTATTATTTTTTAATTTTGGGAATCGGTGCGCTTTGTTCGTAAGGGGCCCTATTTTTCACTTTGGGAAGGGAAAGTGGCAAAATTTAAAAGGAAAACGAACCATTTGTTTTGCGGATAAAATCGATATATTAAGGCCTGTTGGTAAATATTTCCGGATTCCGAATTGAAAACCACTATTTAATTTAAATAAAGGAAAAATAAAAATTTTTTTTTAAATAGTTTTTTAAAACAAATTTTGGGTGTTATAAAAGGAAAAATTTTTAAAACTTAAAGGAAAAACGTAAATATTAACCTTTTAAAGTTAAATTAAGTTTAAGCGCCGTGTTATTTTTTCAAAAATAGTTTCGCTAAACCTCGTCCTAAACTTTTATTTGTAAAGGGAAATTGGGAAATTAATTTATTGTTTAATAAAATCCAACGAAAGGATTTTGGTTTCGTTCCGATTTTTGGAAACGGTCGTCCCAAAACGACCTTAAAAAAGAAGTTGAAGAAGTGTTTGGTAAATAGCTAGTAATAAAAATAACTGTTAAAAAAACCGTCCAATAATGTTTTTTTTTAAAATGGGCAACCCGTCTCCCATATAAATTTAATATTTCCTTTTTACATCTCTTTGTCAAGAGCGAAGGGGAAGTAGTATAAGACCAGTAAGAAAGGAAAATTTTGGCTTAAGTTTTTCTATTTTTCCAAAATTAATAAATTCAATGTCTTGATGAGGAATTTTTATGGGAAAACCGAAAAGGTTTTTTAGAATGAAATAACCAAAAACTGATTTGGGAAAAAAGGGTTAAAAATTTTTAATAATTATTATAATCTAAAAAAGGAATTTTTAAAAGAATTACTATTTTGGGAAACCAAAACCATTTAAAATGAAACGGGGCCTCGGGCAAAACCCGTCCCGTTTTCGCCGTAATGAAACCGTTGTTTGGGGGCACCAAACCAAACAATTTATAAAGGAAGTAAACCTTGTGGGTAGGCACCCATTTAGGGTTGGCTGTGATTTCCTAGAAAAAAGAAATACGCTTGTTCGTTTTAAATTCAATTTTCAAAATTTAATTTTAATTTTTTTGTTGGCTTGGATCTTTGAAATTTCAAAACAAAAGCAAAAGGGTCATAAGTAAAGGATATATTTAAAATTTCCTTTAATTTTTATTTTTAATTTTAAATTGAGAAATATTAAATAATTACTACCCCGAAACAAAAGAAAGATCTTAAATGGATTGAATTCCATTTCATTGGGAAATAATTAAACAATAGGTTTTCTCCAACCGCGATGTAAAATTAATGCTTCAGATTTTGATCTTTGACAGCAACGAACGGTTTGCCATTTTCGCTGTATTTGAAGCCATGACCCGCGATAGTCCTAAACTTTAGCAGAAAAGAACAGATTAAAAATGTCAACAATATCTTTCAACAAACTGGTCTCATTCATATTACCTATTATTATTATTAACACATCTAAAGTTGGAAGATTGTTTTACGAGAATAAAAAACAATGTAAGGAATTATAACCCAGGATTTTAATTTTTTGCAGTTTGGAACTTTGCCGAAGATGATTTTTATACTTTTCATAACATTGAAATATTAAAATTTGAGTTTAAAGAATCACTAAACTATGAGTCCTTTTGTTTTAATTTGTATATCGTTGTGGTATTTATACATATATTTTTTTTTAATTTAGGTACTATTCCAAATTGGGGAAATTTAACTTTAAGTGTATATGTGTTAAGGTGTAAAGGGAATTTTCGACGATCCACCCCCGCCTGGAAAGGTGTGTACGACTTTTACATCTCATCCGGGATGGTTATCATTTTAACAATTGGGTGATCCCAAATGCCCTAACCAACCAGAAAAATCGATAACAAAAAGTTGTTCCCCGGGGTTCAAACCAGACCTGTTTTAAAAACAAGGGCCAATACCGTTGGGCCAAGGAGGACGGGTTCACCTGATAAAGTGAAGCCTACCTAAGAATCGCAGCATAGGATGCAACAAATCCACCTTTGACAAACTGAATTTACGTCTTGTTTCCCAAATGTTGGCTGGTGCCTTTAAACCTAAGATTTAAACGAGAAGTAGAAAAAGGTAATTTGTACATATTCATTTGCGTAGAAATAGTTTCTACCCCATAGCCCTTGTAAAAAAAGGGAGCATCCGTCTTGATTTTCCCCAAAAAATTAAGGACAAAAGTCCCACCGAACTCCAACAGGTTAACTGTCAACCGCCACCCGGGTTCTCGCCCTTAAGGCATCAAACAGAGTTCCCTTCTTCCAGGGACCACCACCCTCCAACACACCGCCTTACCCTCCGTCCTTCTAACCTTGGCAGTTTCCCCGGGGCAAAACCAGCCGGACTTGAGGAAAGGCCCGTTTTTTTGCCAGTGGCCCTTGGGTATTTTTAAAAATCATAGATTCGTATCAAGAACACGCCAAAACGGCCGCCCGGGGTCACTTAAAGGTTCCCTTTTAAGAAAACGATTAACGCCATTACGGCCAATGGTTGCGACACCCGCGTAGTCAACAATGCGTGGGACTCACCACCATCGGCGCAAACGGGGAGGCGAACAACATCATTTGTAGAAAAGCTCCGCAACGTCTTATCTTATGGTGTTATCATATAAGATAGGAGCTGTGGGTTTTTCCCCTTATCTCCCAGCGAACGCCTTAACAAAGGTAAAAGTTTTGATGGTTTCGCTTAAATAATCCCCGGCGTCTGAACGGGGGGCATTGGCCGGGCAGCCCTCATCGCGTGCCATGGAACCAGAAAGTGACGGCCTGGAGGCTTATCTAGGGCCCTGGGCAGTTGTACTCCATGGGAGACGGGCCGGGCAGGCCCCTCCACATCCGGTATGTTCAACACGAGATCCGCCAAAAAAATATATAAAGAAATTAAAATAAGTATTTACTTTCAGCAATGAATACAACTCAACTTCGAATGCTTTCAATGGCAAGCCTTCAGCGGAAGATACTAAGTTGAATACAGACATGCACTAACGTTATTGTTTTTTATTACTCCTTTGTTATTTGATGGATCTGAACGATACTGAATCTATCTTCAGGTTTTTAAAATGAGTCATTTAAACATACTTGCGTACGTTACCTCTGTATAAAGCTTTAATAGAATTAAAGTCTCTTTAATTTAAAACCTTTGTTTTAGGATAATTTTCAATTAAACAAATTAAATTTATGTTCAAATTATCCTTATTATAAAATTTAGGTTATTTTAAAAATCAAGATAAAATAAAATTACTTTTAATCCTGGATTTTTATTTTTACGCGGAGATATGTCTCTTTTGCCCTTTCGGGGGAGGATTTTTACCGTATAAAATAAAGCATAAGTTTTTTGTTCCTCGAAAAGATGAGAGGCATTTTGTCTCCTTAGACTTATCGGTTTCATTTAAATCTTAGATTGTAGGAATAGTAGTAATTTTAATCTTAGATAGATTTAAATTGGAAGTCTTTGAGTGAAAGAGTTACGAGCCCCTATCTATGCAAACTTTTGCATTTATAATAATATAAGAAAGATTGAATATTATAAGACGAAAAATTGTCTATTATATCAGTTCATGGAAAATGAAATAATAAAAAAGGACCATAATAATGTGTTTCAATTTTGCCGGGACAAAGGCCTCCCTAATGTACGTTTCCTAGATTTTTGACCTATCCCACCACTAGGGTCAGTGGGGGTGGAACAACAGTATCCGCCCATGGATCTCTTACTTTTCTGACAATTGTGATCGGCCCAAATTGTCCTGAAATCAGAACAACATCAAAGGCCCTTGGACAAGTCCAGACCTCAGGTTTCTTAAGCCACCACTAGATTATTTCTATCTCATGAACTGGCGTAAAGTTTTCTAATTCTGTTTTGGTTTCCTGACTGAAGACGATCAGAAGATTCAGTATGTTTTCACGGGAAATAAATTCCTTCCATTTTCCCCTGGGTTTGGATTTTGATTATCAGTTGACCGACCCCAAAACATGATGGCAACCTGGAAGTGGGATCTCCGAGTGAATTTAAAAATGCCTTTGTTACCGCATTATTCTAGGTTTTAAAAAAATGAAAGTTTTAAGCTATCCACGGTGATTCATCATAAAGATCATTATTCGATCAATATATAAAAAAAATAATGTAATAAATTGCAATTTAATTGAGATCTTCAAAAATTCATGGTGAAGACTAAAGTTTAAATAAAAAGAAGTTTTAAATAAAAAATCTAGTGTTTTATATTAAAGAAAATAGTTTAACTGATTTTTTTTATGTAGAAATTATATTGAATATCTATCATTACTTGGGCCAGGATGTATGTTGATGGCCTTTAGACTATGACGTTAATACTGCATGCATTCTGACCGATGGGATCTAACCAGGAACTTCATCCCTTTTTTTTGTGAGGACCAACGTCAGCCGTCACCCAATAATTTTTCCAAAAAGGAAATTAAAAATATTTTTTTTGGTAAAAATTAACCTATATTAATATAAAAAAAAGTAGAATAGGTTAACCAAACAAACAACAGAGTTAAGTTATTATTCTACGGTCGTCCGAATGTACTTATTAAGTCTACTAGGGGAAAAAGGAAAAAGGGCGTTGAGTAATATTTTTGCAAATTTAATGTTGAATAAATTAAAAGCTAATCTGTGCAATATTTTTATTTTAGTTTTAGTCGATCTTCAAAGGAAATTATGATATTTTTGAAATATTGTTATAAATAAGCCTTCAAAATTAGACCTGACAAGAATTTCTATTTTAAAATATATGTTCCAAAAGATAATTCATTGTACTATATGGGGAAGTTTAAAAAAACCAAAAAAGGTTAAAATTTTAAATTAGAGGGAATACCCTGTAATATTATATTATATTATATGATTTATATATATTATATTATATTATTATAATGAATCCATATTTTTATATTTTATATTAAATCTTGCTAATTTAAAAACAATTTAGTAATTTTTGTTGGGAATTTACGTTGGGGCCCCATAATAAGTAGGCAATGCGGCGGGCACGTTTAACTCAAAGGAGGGGATGGTGTTTTTTTTTCTGTAACAAGGTTTTAATATTTTATATTTATTTTTAAGCTTTAAGTAATGTTTCTTTTAATAAAACATTGTGTTCAAGGTTTTTTCCTATTTTATGAATCCAAAAAAACTTTGACTTTGATAATAATAAGGTATAATATAGAAGGCATTGAACTGTCAAAAATAAATATAGAATAAAATTATTTCCTTTTATAATCAGGTGTTGTATGAACTTCGTCAAAACCGCAACCCAGTTCTTGAAATTGAATTTTTTGCCGGGAAGTTTTTCAACGCACCCCTTTTGACAACATGTAAAGGAACTTTTTAAACAAAAAATTTAGTATATTTATCCATTTTTGAGGTAGGAAATTTTTTTGAGTTTCAAAACCCCCCTTGGTGTGTATTTTGAATACTTTTTAAAGAAAAGTTGATTTTAATTAAAAATAAACAAGTTTTCCCAAAAATAAGACAGGGAAACAATTTATAAATAATATTTTACAATTTAACAATTTTGATTAATAAATATTAAAGAATATGTAAAAATCATAGTTAAAGCGTAATTATTCTAAGTAAAGAAAATGTTTGAAATTTTTAACTAAAAGGACTTTACCAATTTGTCATAGTAAAATCGATTTTTAATCAATTTCAGTGTAGATATTTAAGTTGTGATTTTTCCTTTTTTGACATTGTTTAGCCATGTCCCAACCCAGATATTATTGTTTTTTGATGCTTACACATTGGTGAATGCTTGTGTTTATTAAACTATAATTTGTTTATTTAAAAACGAATATCACATTATATAAACAGCATTTAGCAGTTCACTGTTAGACATAGGCCTTTTTTTAATGAACTTAAAAGGCCAATTTGGTCCATTAAGAAGAGGTGATAATTGCCCGGCTGGAGCGGGTGGATTCAATTGACTTATTTACTTATGCGGATCTGTTTTAATCCGGAAAGGCGACCGCCGTCAAGGGGCGGGTTGGGGCAACCCTACGCCAAATATAATACTTTAAATTTTCTTTTTAAAAAATTTACCATAAAACAAAGTTCAGAATTAAAAGTAACGGTTTAACTGAATTTAAAGGTTCAACTTTTATAACCCAAATAAGAAAGACTTACAACAGAACATAATGAAGAAGGTTCGTAGTTGAAAAATTTGGGGTAATTTCTTTGGATTATTTACCGAAAAAAAATTTTCAAATTACAGGTTAAAAGGGGTTGGAAAGATTTGCCCCAAACAAATTGAAAATATAAACAGATAGTTTTAATGTCGATAAAAAACATTTAGGGTTAATTATCTTAACTATCACCCTGGTTTTTAAAATTTGTTTAATTAGTCTTAGAGAAGGGGATAAATGATTTTAAACCAAACGTCTGTAATTTAATTTGATTTGATTTTTACTTGGACATTTACGGTTCGACTGGTTTACAAATTCAAGAGCTTGGGAGGACTATTGAGTATCTCAAAGGACTGCATCATCGAAACCAAAGCCCGATATACAGGTTTAAGCGGGGATAGGCGGCACATGTAAAACACGACTGCTGGTTGGAGTGGAGACTGAGGCTCAAACGTTGGTGGGATGCCTCCAAAATGAGTGGGACAGAAAAGTGACTGTGGGCTGGATGAGAATAACGAAATGGGGGTGGGGTTGGGAACTTTTACCAGAAAATTCCCCGAGGTGTTCGGCTATATATGTAATTTAATAAATTTATTTTAATTGGGATTTATTTATTTTTTTCAAAGGGTACCTGTTGCATTATCTTCCAGTATTTAAGGTGTTACAAGATCTAAATATTTTTTAAAATTACTAATTTATAAAGGATTTATAGGATTAAAACCCTTTGGGGTTCATCTTGTTTCCGTATTCATAAATTTAAAATTTGAAAATAATTTAATTTTAAAACCCTTATTGACAAAAAATATTTGGAAAAAAAAATGAAGAAAATTACTTGTTAAAACTTCTTATTGGCCTAAAAAATAAGAGTCCTTAAAAGGGAAAAATTTGTAAGGGTTATAAATGATTTTAAAGTGAAATTATTATATTAACGTTTAAAATTTCCTCTCTAAGTTCATATTTTAGGGTAATTTAAATTGGCATTTCCGGGTAATTTGTAAAAAAAATATCTTTTTCGACCCAAAAATGTTTTTTACTTAAAGAAACAGGGGGTCCTTTTAAAAAAAGCTTTTATTGCTCCTTAAAAACTGAAGAAAAACCCTAACTTATTTTGAAGTCAAATTAAAATAGTATTATTTTGGCGTCGGGGTTCGCTCCTCTGAGTTAAGCCCATTTTCTTTTCATTTGTTTCCCAGGTGATTGGGGAATCTCCGATTTGCCGAAAAAAAATGACCATTTAATTAAGTTTAAAAAACTGCTACTTTCCAGGTCCCTTTTAACATATGAGATGAAGGAAGAGATCCCTGTTTTGTGGAAGTAGGAAGGTTATTTCCCCATTTAATAATGGATAAAAAACAAAACCCTTTTCCGATCAAATTAAATATTTTTTTAAAAGTTATTAAGGGAACCGGTTTTTTTTTCCGTTGGCGAAACCCAATTTCTTTCAAAATTTTTCCCCACCGAGGAAGATGGAGACAATTTTTAAAGCAAACACGAAACGATTTTGTTTTCACGGTATGTTAAACCCAACATTTCAATGCTTGGGTAAAAATTTCCGATTGGATGAAAGGGTTATTTAATAAAAAATAAAAAAAAGCAAAATAAAAGGTTTTTTTATGAAAAATAGCGAACAAAAAATTAACGATTGGGTTTTATTAAGGGGAAAAAAAGAAAAAGTTAAAAGGTAAATAAACAGTAAAATTTAATCTCATCAAATTTGGGAAAGTTAATTAATTTAAAAGCCGGGAAATTTTTATTAAAAGTTTGTGAAAAACCAATAATCCAAAAAGATTTTAATGAAACCGGAAAAAAGTATCAAAAGAATTTATTATTTAACTAAAGGCATCAAACAAAAACCGTTTTCTTTGATGTAAAAGTTTTAAAGAAAGTCGTAAACAAAGGGCCTTTTCCGAAATGTAAGACTATGTTCTGGTGGAAGTAGCAGTAATAAAATAACTAGTTTTAAAAAAAGCGCCCCAAATTTGGTTTCATTTTGTTTCTAAAATATAAAAAGCTTTAAATATACCATAATTTTCATTAAGTATTTTTGATTAATTTTGGAAAAATTAAGGGTGAAAGGTTTGGGTACCTAAAATATTTTAAAATTTTGGTCTAAATTTTGCATTATTTTAAAATTAAATTAATTCTTTGTATGGGTTTTTATTGGCCTGGGAGTTTTGAGAATCGTAGATATTTCAATTTTTTCAAATAGGTTAACTTTTTGTACCATTTTAGTTAAATTAAAGAAATTTTTTTAAAAGTAAATTCATCTTGATTTTAATTTGGCAATACTGATTTGGATTTAACAGGGCCGGGGATACCCTTTTTTTGCCGAAACGATTAAACCTTTTTTTTTTAACAAACGGCCCCAAATTTATAAAAATTAACATCCAGGGTTGGAGATTGTTTTGCTATTGTTAAAATTGTCAAGAAAATTTAAACCCAAAATTATTTTATTATTTTTTTAATTTTCGTTTTAATTTTGAATAAGTTTTTTCTTTAACTTTTACGCTAAAAACGCGTTTGGTTATTTATTTTAAACCCTTTTTTTTTTAATGTTTTAATTTAAAATTCAATTTATTTTTAAAAGACTTAAATTGTTAGTTTTAAATTTTTATGCAAAATGGTAAATATAGAAATTTTTTTCGAAAACAAAAATTAAATCTTAATGGCGTGATTTATTTTCCATTTTCTGGAAATACAAACAAGAAAATTTTCAACCTTTCAATGAAAAATTAACCAAATTTTTCTTTGGGGAACACGGGCCTTTTCCGTTTATAAAAAAGTCAAACTTTAAGAAAGAACGATTAAACCAATTTCAACAATATTTTCAACAAATGGCCAAACCTTTATTTTAAAACATCAAATTAAGTTGTTCCAGTAAATTTAAAAACTTTAAAGTAACGAGAGTAAAAAAGTAAGAATTTTTTATTTTCATTTGCGGAAATATTTTCCCTTACCTTTTAAAAAAAAGTTTGAGTTTTAATAATATAAACAAAGTCCTTTTTATTTGAATTTTGAATTTAAATTTTTTTAAAAAAATTTCCAAAGGATGAAAAATCTTTTAGAAAACTATTGGGAACGATGTTCCCCACCCCTGTCCTTTTTCGGGGGTTGTGTGTTTGGACTTTTAAGCCACCCCAGGTTTCATTTTTGACAAATATTAAATCCCCAACCAACAGAAAACGAAACACAATTGCCCCGGTTCAAACCTAGGCTCCTTTATAAAAACAAGCTGTTGGCCAAGGCAAATGGGGACACCTGATGTACAGCCTCCAAAAATCGATGGGCAAAAAAACCAAACTTTGCTTTTTAAAACAAAAGCTTTCTTTTTAAATAATGGGCTGGGCTTTAAATAAATTAAAGGAAGTAAAATGTAAAGGTTAAATTTACACTTACATTTTTAAAAAGTTTCACCCTTGGGGCATCCCGGTTGTTTCAAAAAAAAATGACGCCTTCCCCCCTCCAAGTTGGGTTAAGGGTTACCCCGGGCCCGGCATCAAACGGGTTCCGAACCGGGGTCTTCCAGGGATCCCCAAATAAAGAAAATGTTTTACCTTCGTTTTTGGAAAACCACCCCTTAAGCTTTAGCAACAGCGGCCCATTTGCCATGTTTCTTTTTTTAAAATAAGATCTGAATCTAGCGAATTTACCAAAAGGCCCCTCTGGCTCATATACCGTTCTCCTTTATAAACAGGTTTTTGAGCCTACCACAATGGTTGGGACCCCAAGCATTTAAACATTTAAATCGGTTAAACCATCAGACATGGGCAACCGGGGACGAATTTACCATCATTTTTATTTGACCCGATCGCAAGCCTTTTTTTGTTTTAAATAAGAAGGGTTGGGCCCCGCCCTTACCCCACGTCAAAAAAAATTGGTAAAATTTGATAGATTTTTGCAAATAACAAAAACGTTAACGGGGGGAAATTAAACAAAAGCCCTATTCAGTTCATGGAACCAGAAATAGGCCTAAAAGGTTTATTCAGGAGCCCCTTGGGCAAGCCTCCCAAGGGAGCGTGGTTGGGCCGGCCCCCCTATACCAAACGGTGAAAAAAATTTTGGGAAAATAAGGCTTTTACTTTCACAATAATACATCAAAATTTTCTGGCCTTCAGGGAAAGAACAAGTTAATACAAATCCAAGTTATTTTTTTATTACCCTTTTGTTATTTGATATCTGAACGATACCAATTATCCGGGTTTTTAAAATGAGCATTTTAAACATCTCCGTTACCTGTATAAGTTGATAATTAAAAGTTCTTTAATTAAAACCCGCTTTTTAGATCATTCTTCAAATTCATAAACAAATTAAAAATTTATTAAAAAACCCTTATTGAAATAGTTTTAGGGTTATTATTAAAATTAAATAAATAATCCGTCCAAAATAAGGGCCTTTTAATACCGGTATTATTTTACCGGAATTGTCTACGGGCTCCATCTTTTTGGGGCAGGGTTATGTCTTACCCATTTAAATAAAGAAAATTTTTTTTCCTTACATTATAAATGAGATGGTAATTTTCGTCTCCTTCAACGACCCATGGTTTTATTTTAAACTAATTGGGGGAATAGAGAAAATCTTAATAATTTAAATTGAAACTTTAATTGAAAATTCACTCCCTATTTAAACTTTTGATTTATAATAATATAAAAAATTAATATTATAAGTTAAAAATAGTCATTTAATATAGTTTAAAAGAAATTAAATAAAAATGCAAATAATTTAAATTCAAGTTATATTTTGAATCCTCTAATGCTTTTAAAATTTTTTAATTTTAATAATATTGGGTAAAATTTTAAAGCTATAAAATATTTTATTTTTTGAAATTTTAGGCCCTTTGTCCTAAATCAGGAGAAACGTAATAAAAGTTTTTCACGGGACAGTCCCTGTTTTTAAAAATTACACTGTTAGGAGGCAAGTAACAAACAGTTTATGGCACATTTATTCTGTTTTATAAATGACAAATTTTATTTTAAATAATTTAAATTAAAACAACATCCGATGGCCGTTTGGAAATAAAAGAAAAGGGTAAACCCAATCAAGGTGTTAAGACCCGTGTAAAAAATTGTTAAGCAAAATTTTCCTTAAAATAATTTTTGTAAATTTATCATAAAAAAATTAAACAGTTTAATATGGAAAACAAAAATTTAATAATTTCCAATTGAGTAGGAATTTATTGGTTTAAAATCCTGATGAATAATTTTAAAGAGCAAATTTTATTTAATTAAAAAATATAAATAAACAAAAAAAATTATTAAATAATTTAAAAATTTAACATTTATGTTTAAAATTTTTAAAAGAAATGATAAAAAAATTAGTTAAAGGAAAATTTAATAAATAAATAAAATGGAAAAAATTAAAATACCATTTAATTGCCCAATATAAAGTTTAATAATTGTTGTTTTTAAAATTTAAACCCTGAAACAGCAACTGAAATAATAATAATGTTTTAAAGATCGGAAAATGTCGTGGATAAATATTTTTGTTTATTAAAAAAACACTCTCTACTTAAAAAATTTTCAAACTTTAAATGTTTTTTTACAGAATATTTTAAAATTTTTATTGCACTATTGATTATTTTGTTTTTTTTTGTTGGGTATCTTTTTATTTAATAAGGAGACCCGTTTAAGGGGTGCCATTACGGCCTTTTTTCACCCAATTTTTAATTTTTTTTTGAAAGGAATTATAACGTTTTGTATTGTTTAATTAAAAGTTCATTATTTCAAAAAAAGAATAAACAAATAATAAAACCAAATTCTTTTAAATTATTTTTAAATTTTTATTTGATTAATTAAAAAAAAGGTACAATTTATTTCTTTCAAATTTTTTTGGTTTAAACTTAAAGATTTATTTTACTGGAAAAAATTTAAATTAATTTCAAAAAAAAAGGTTTGTGTTGGTATCTAAATGTAAAATAAACCAAACCTATTTTATTTAAATAAATTGATCCAAAAAATTAAAAAAATTTTTTATCATATTTAACCTACTTTAGCCATCAAGGGACATAGGCCCCCCTAATGCCCCTCTCCTGGGTTTGGAAACCCCAAAGAGGTCCAATGCGGTTGGGGGGGACAAATTTTTAATGCCCATGACAAATCATTTTCTATTCAGACATGTGGCCAAATGGTCCCTAACCAATTTAGTAAAATTTTCGCCGGAGAACCCGACCTTTTTTCTAAAAAGCCCAACCATGGGCTCGGGTTATTATTTAAATTGCCTATAAACCAGTTAATTTTTTTTAAGTTTCCCTAATTTGTTTGAAATAAATTATTCACGGTAGTGAAACTTCCGGGGCCCTTTGTGAAAAATTTGGGTACAAAATTTTTTATTGTTGGCTTTTTTTTTTCCTCACTATATAGACTTGTAAAATAATAAGGAAAATGTTATTTGAAAATATATTTTAGTTTTCAAAGCAAACCATATTTGGGATTAAAAATTTACTTTGGGTTAAGATGGAAAATTTTTTTTCGGAAAAAAAAATTTCTGACAAAACTTCTTTAAACCCCATGAAAAAAGGGCTTGCGTCTAAGAAACTAAAAAAAAAACAATAGTTTTTAAAGGGAAATATTAATTAAAAAACCCCTGTGCCTTAAAAAATGTTATCCCGGGGACGTCTTTTTGGTTTTCAATTTCAAAATTTGCTAAACAATTGATTTTTCCACAAAACCGTAATACATTGGGAAAAGCCCCCCGTCCCGTTTCCCTCTTCGGCTTTTCCAACCCCCAAAAACTTTGAAAGTCATACTACACCTTGGGCCCGCCGGGCGTCCCACCTAAGTTTAATGGCTCTTACCCAAACTTTCCGACCCGGTTGTTAGGGTAAAACACGTATTCGGGTGGCTGTGTGCCCTGGTTCTCTGACATCATATCTTTTATGCTCCAGGAGAAAGGCACAGACAAAGGTCGCCTTTGACAGTACCAACATTGCCCTATTTCTGCCCATAAACTGATACTGTGATAAAACTATCATTCCGGTTTGAAGGCACCGTATCATTACTGATGAAGCAGGACTTAACATCCTATGTCTAACATTAGGCAGCGCGTAGGTAATACCCCTGGTATTGCCGATGTCAATGGGCGTTGGTGACCACTTTCCACAAGGTGGCCCAACTGCCCGTGTAACTTCGTATGCAAACAAACGAATATAATCTAAAAGTTAGATTCATTATATACAATAAATAATAAGCACAGGTATATCATGATTAAAGGACATTGATGTTCAAATTAAATATTTGTGTGCCTGCTTTATATTCTAATAATCCTTTTTTTATTTTACTCTCAAAAACTGTATGTAATGTGAAACTGTTTGGACGTGGGATTGCACAATTTACTCGTAATTCAAATTCAAATATCCTTATTCAATATAGTAGAAATACACTTATTTATTGTAAATCCACCGGTTCAGACGGTTCGCCCGGCCTGGGAAAGAACCGGCAAAACTCAATGGACGTTTTAATATTATTTAAAAACATAAATATTAAAATATCCTTTGGCCTGTACTAAAACAACGGGTCAAATCAAGTTTTTATAGCGAAGAAGATGTTATAAAATATTTCTGAAAGTCAAGGAATCATGCATGAGAAACAAAAACATATTAATTTGTAAAACTATTGATTTGAGGGTACCTAATTTATTGTAATTATGCAATTTGACAGATGGGTGACATGGTAACGTTGGTGAGTATAAAGTTTTAATAAATGGTTTTATCAGTTAACAACTACAATCATTTTATGAAACACAACATGATGACAAACTAGTAGTTCGAGAATATTATACCAATGGACTGCATGTTAGACAAACACATCCGTAATCCAAAAAAGTATGAACATTGTATTGCATAAATCAATTGACGACCCGCTTGTCATAGTGGTTAGTTACCCTGATTGTTACGCCAAAGGGTGTGAGTTCGACTCTCATCACGGGGAATATATTGTGTGATAAATATATAGATCTTCTCGTGTCTAGGTTTTTGACTAATGTGTGTTAATGTAGTTTTTATTTACAAAAAATGAAAATAACCCTCTTTTGCATTAAATAAAATGACTTTAATACAACTTGAAAGACGTTTGTTCAGAATCAATAACATATTCCAACAAACTAGTTTCAAACTAGGTCCGAAAACTTAGTTAAAATCAAAACGAAATGTTTACCTACAGTATCCGACGAAGATAGCGAATATCGACAGCTTAAAATCATTTAAAAGGCAAAATTGAAAGTACGTTCAGGCTGTTAACAACGATACTAATAATTAATTGATGATAGTAATAATAATGCCAAACGAACAGATTGATTTATGTGTCACGTATAATCATAATAAATGTACGTGTGTAATACTTTCATTCGAAGTTTTTTGGCTGTGACATTGTATAAGAAACAGGGTCTGTAACTTTTTCTGTGGTCATTATCATGATATCATTTTTCATTTACTATATTTTGAAGAGAAACTCTTGTAAGCGTTTATAAACTTTGTACTTAACGAAAAATCACGTTGTCCAATGTCGTACAATGGAAACTAGGTGACTTGCCTAGTTTAGGACCAGATGAAGTTGAGTGTAATCTTGGAATATAAATATTATCATTGAGTATGTCAACATTACAAACAAAACAAGTTGTTTTTGTGAAACTAACGAAAATAAACTTACGATTGTGTTTTATATATTTATTTAGCTATACTTCCAACAAGGGTGAGTTTTATTAGTTATTAACGATATAACCAATCAGAATTTACAAATACGATTTATTTAACAAGTATTTAAGGGTACGAAAATATCGGATATTAAAGCTTATGTTAGAGCTATTATTTGAGAGCTATTTTTATTAAAAAAAATGTTATTTTAAATAATTTCTCCCTCTTTAACACTCGAATCCGTTTCGTTAAAAGCATAAGATAATATATCTAGTAATAGATATTATAAAACAAAGTTTAAAAACGTCGTTTCTATTATAGCTACAGGTCTAGCTTTTCTTGATTCTTTTTAACTTTTATTCAAATATTCTTTTGAATAAAAGAATGGTTTCTTCAAAAACGGTTACCGCAGCAGTGGATTTGAAAATATAAGATCGACTACATTTAGATAATAACGACAGGGTCGTCCGACAAGTCCATCATTATATTATTTACAAATTATAGTATTTCGCTGCATTGACGAATTTTTATTAATAATCATACTACTTTAGTTTATTTAGTTGGATCAAAGGGATTCAAAATGGCCGCGGTCCACCGATGAGAACGCGTTCGCTTTTGGCGCCATTATTGTCTGACATTAGATTTGTTTAGATTTATTCATAGACATTTTATTATAATTATAATAATTTGCTAACCTAAAGATAATTACGAATTGGTTGAACATACTAATATTCTAAATGCGAAAGTTTGTGAGTATGGATGTTTGTTCCTCTTTCACTTAAATACAACTATTTTGCAATAAGATTTACAGTTGGACTTGTTAATATATAATTTATAATGATAATTATTACACATTACTCTCATAGTAAGGTTGGAACCATAGTGAGAATAGTTACAACACAGACAGTCCTCTTTAAAGGATCGTTTGATGAAGTTAAATAATTACATGTAAATAAAAATTATTATTTACTTTCAGCAACACCTACCACACAAATTCGTACGGCTGGCCCGTCGGAAGGTACTAAGTTGAATACATACATGTACATTGCTATTTTTATCTACTCCCTATTAACTTATTTGTTGGATCTGAATTATACTGAATGTATGTTGAAGTTTTTTGAAAGATTTAATTTAAAACATGCTTGAGCACGTGTCTTACGTATACAGTTTAGAAAGGACTTAAAAGTCTCTTAAGTACAAACCAATGTATTCTTGATCCCATTTCAAGGGAGCAGGTAATGAATTCGGAGCGCATGTTTTTTTTTATATGTTACATCGTTGCCCCGCTCTTAGTGGTCAAAATTTGTTAATACTTTTTTGAAATGATTGATATTAGCTTCCCATTGGTACCATTTTATAAAACAATTTTGTGATTAGCACTTTGAAAGATATTTGAGAAATAAAAAAGTTGCTACACCAAAAATCACAACCTCGTGCGTCTAATTACATACATAGCCAAAACCGTAAACAATGAACATAACGTATGTTATACACAACTGTACCACTTGAATCGTTTTAGAATAAGCTCCGATATATCTTTGTTTTAGGAATAACGCCTAATAACTTTTTAATGTAACGTGGGTGGAACCGCGCGGCGAAACTAGTTACAACCCAGATGGTCATGTTAAGAGACGTTTTAGGGGTAGAGTTATATAATTACATATAAATAAAAATTGTTAGTTACTTTCAGCACAGGTTCACACGGCTGGCCCCCCGGAAGATAATAAGTTAAATACATACATGTACTAACATTGCTATTTTTTTCCACTCCCTATTTACTTATTTATTTGGATCTGAATTATACCAGATGTATGTTAAGGATTTTTGGGGATTTAATTTAAAACATGCTTTGAGCACATGTCTTGCAGCTTTAGTTTAGAGACTTAAAGTCTCTTAAAGTACAAAACCTTGTGCTCATTCTTGATCGACTTTCCAAAGGGAGCAGGTACTGAATTCGGAGCGCATGTTTTTTTTTATATGTTACATCGTTGCCCCGCTCTTAGTGGTCAAAAGATTTGTGTGCACGAAATGATTGATATTAGCTTCCCATTGGTACCATTTTATAAAACAATTTTGTGATTAGCACTTTGAAAGATATTTGAGAGAATAAAAAAGTTGCTACACCAAAAATCACAACCTCGTGCGTCTAATTACATACATAGCCAAAACCGTAAACAATGAACATAACGTATGTTATACACAACTGTACCACTTGAATCGTTTTAGAATAAGCTCCAATATATCTTTGTTTTAGGAATAACGCCTAATAAGTTTTTTTAATGTAACGTGGGTGGAACCGCGAGGCAAAACTAGTTACAACCCCAGATGGTCCCTTGTTAAGAGACGTTTGGGGTAGAGTTATATAATTACATATAAATAAAAATTGTTATTTACTTTCAGCACAGGTTCACACGGCTGGCCCCCCGGAAGATAATAAGTTAAATACATACATGTACTAACATTGCTATTTTTTTCCACTCCCTATTTACTTATTTGTTGGATCTGAATTATACCAAATGTATGTTAAAGTTTTTTGAAAGATTTAATTTAAAACATGCTTGAGCACGTGTCTTACGTATACAGTTTAGAAAGAGGCTTAAAGTCTCTTAAAGTACAAAACCTAGTGCTTATTTTTGATCGTCTTTCCAAAGGGAGGAGGAACTCAATTCAGAGTGTATGTTTTTTTTATATGTTACATCGTTGCTCCGCTCTTAGTGGTCAAAATTTGTTAATTCTTTTTTGAAATGATTGATATTAGCTTCCCATTGGTACCATTTTATAAAGCAATTTTGTGATTAGTAATTTAAAAGATATTTGAGAAATAAAAAAATTGCGACACCAAAAATGACAACCTCGTGCGATTTAATTACATACATAGCCAAAACCGTAAACAATAAACATAACGTATGTTAGACACGACTGTACCACTTAAATCGTTTTACAATAAGGTCGATAAATCTTTGTTTTAGGAATAACGCCCAATAACTTTTTTAATGTAAACCTTTCTAAAAATCAAAGCTTATTTATGATAAAACATTTTAAGTTGACATTAAAGTTACTGCATTAAAAAATTCTACATTTTAAAACGTGTGTTAGACATTTTGATGAAATTAATTCCTTATTTAGAAGCTATCAGAGATTATAAATGCGGGGACGGAAATGCGACGCAGTTACTATGGAGGATTGCTATGGAGAGCACGCTGTTAGCAGCTTATATTGCGTAAAACAATTATACCATATTATTACGCTGTTAGAAGTCAGTCATATTTTTTTGCATATATGTTAAAACATGTTTTACATAGATTAAGTAAGTAAGTTAATTTTTGCCCATTATAATGCGACTGGTTGTTATTTGAAATTCAAGAAAAGGTTAGCCACTCATCCAAGCATGTATTACTATCTTAGTATGCATATTTCACATGTCACGTAATTTTTCCACGGATGGACTCCTTAAACAACTTTAATAATATTGAGGTTAGAACTTTTATACCAGTTTTATTTTTTAATGTATTCAGGTGTAACGTAACCATAAAAATTTTCAGGTCACTGTTTTTTTACAAATGACATTTGTCTAATGAAACATGATGGTTCTCATGATTGATATTTTCTTTGCCAACCTATCCTAGTGGTAAAGGCGTGTGCTTTAGAAACGGGAGGTCGTGGGTTCGAATCCTGCGAGAACTAAACAAATTTTCATTGTTGTTGCCTAGTTGGTTATGGCAGTTTGGGCTGATCACCCAATTGTCTGAAAAGTTTGATGATCTAGCGTCTGATGGGCATGTAAAAAGTCGGTCCTGCGCGTCACTCCCTTCGGTCGTGTCGGTTATCCGTCCCATCGGGCTTTAAGAGTATAAAGGAATAGGAAGTGCGCCTGTGTTTGCATGTGCACTTGTGCACTAGAATATCTCCTGCGTAGTAGTTTGATCTCTAATATAGATCGGCCGCTGTAGTCGTAATCGACTGGGAACATAATTATTACTCTCTTTCCTTTTACCTTTTGCATGCCACCGCTTCCGATCTTTGGCTATTCTTTACCAGTCCACATCGGCTTTTTTGCGAATGTCGTCACTCCATTTGCCGCAGGCTCCCTCAAATATTTATCTTGTAAATAAATATGTCATTAAAAAATAGTCAGAAAAGAAACTTTATTAAAAAATATACGGGATGGAAAACTTTTATTGGCATGTTTCTGTTAAGTACAATAGAATCAATAATAATAATTAATTGTCCATTGAACTTTCGGTTTCGGTTTCCGGTTTTCAGCCGAGGTTTCGGCCAAAATCAAGTTCGGCTGCAGTTTCGGTTTCATTGTGTCATTGCTACCAGTCGACTCCGACAGTCGATTTTAGTTCAGACAAACATTCAGTTTGACAAAATAGATGATTCTTCTAGAGGCGAGGAGGAACAAATGGTAGTGAGACAAAATATATATCGCCAGTAGCAAAAATATAAATACAGAAAATAATGCTGGAAATAGCTCGGATACTTATTGTGTTGATGATAAATCTTATAGTCTCTTTACTTGTTCTGAATATGATCATTTGTTTTCTATAATGACGAAATGTTCTCGAAAACAGAAAGCCAAGTGCAGCCATTTAAAAACCACTATTATAAAAAAATTAACAACGCAAAGTTACTGCGGCTCAAAGGCAACGTGAAGAGACTGCATATGTAATCAATTGTCGCAAAGTGGGCTTCTTAATTTCCAGTGGGGAGAACATTCACGGGAAGACGAACATGGTTGCAGACGTCCATCGAGAGGCGAAATGGCGAAACAATAAGAATATGCTGCCGTATTCGAAAAGAAACTGACTACAAGCGATTAAAAGGGTACCATCGATACCTAACCCAAGAGCAGGCATTTTCATAACAGAAATTGCCTCAACGCAAATTATTTAAGTTTTGTATATGAGAAAATCTCCGCAAGATGGGTGCCGAGAATCAGAAACAAATCGACTTCGAAGATATCGTTGGACAAGTTTAAGAAAGATTCTAAAAACTTTAAATCAGTTTTGTGGCGATGGACGAAACACAGGTTTATCGAGGATCTTCTTCATGCGTGGCCCGTGGTATATGGGCTGGCCAGGGGTATGGCCTGTCTTTGGGACTCAGAAGTAATGTTGGTTTATTACCTGGGCAGCCGAACCATCATTACAGATTATATGCAGCTTTAATACCGAGGTTGAGAAATGCCGTCAATGATAAAGAGTAAACTTTGAACGGGCAGGCTGTTTCATCACCGACATGCCGGCGCATAGAGTTTGGCATTAGAGATGGCCGCCGTTCAGCATGCTAGCGTACAATTGGTTGAGCATCCCCTATTCAGATCCTGGCGCCTAGCTGTTTTGATCTTTTCAAATTGATACAATACTTAAGAGAAGTATGTGTTAAAACTATATATAACAAGTAAATGATGTGTTATTTTGCAGGACCAAGACAATCGTTTTTCAAAGGAAATGAGCATTGGAAACTTGGAACGCTGGACTTAGTGGACTCAAGTTATGTGAAAAATAAATAATTAAGCTATCATAGTCATTATATTCTATCTCATTTCCCTTTTTTAATCCCCCCTCGGAACTAAATACAAACCAAAGTTTTAAGATTTCAAAATACCAATAACAGTCTTTAACGCAATAGTCACAATTATTACTTTATTTATTAATAACTCAAATTGCTATAAAAACATTGTATGTAGCTGTTACATAAAATATTATTAACAACTGAAATAATCGATTACCACGCGTTTAATATACTGTCTCCATACCATGGCTAAAATAAAGCAAAAAAATAGGCATAAAAGCTCCATATTTTATTTCAAAATTTTTATACTTGATCACGTGAGTTTCGGTTTCGGTTTCGGTTTCAATGAAACTGAAGCCAACCAATTTCGGTTTTGGTTTCGGTTTCGGCCGGAAAAGCAGTTTCGGTCGGACTCTAATAATTTATAGTTACAGAAAAGAGTTTTTCTTGCATTCCAGTATTATTATTACATATTACATTTTTTCGAATTCTAATTAAAATATCTTTATTCAATATAGAAGTTTACACTTGTTTATTGATTGTCAAACACACTACCACTGGTTCCGGAAAAGGGCATAGACTGGGCCAGATCCTGCAGAAGAGCTCAACCAGTCTATGTTTATGCCATCTTTAAAATAACAAACAATTTGAAAGCATAACGCCTTATGCAATTTTGAAACAAAACCTGGAGCAAACAATTCATTACAACAACAGGTGATATTGTTATTTAAAGATTTTCAATAGCATCAATAACCTATAACACACATAAACGTTCCTTATTCTCAAATTTATTAATAGTTCTGAACGTTTACTGGGATTTTGTTGTAAAAACGTATACATTGTCCCATAAAAGGTTTACTTATTCTTCGCAGTCTAGTTGCTGGAAGAATTAAATTATGTTTGTTCCTTTAGCACGCTTTAGACCCCCTGTGGCTGATTGGACCAAGTACTCTGAAAACACTCCTCCTGTTAATTTTTACAACTTCCTGTCTATATATAACAACTTTGTAACAAGATTGATTGCAGCAGCAGAAGAGTCCATTCCTTTTAAAAACTCCTTCCATGGCTTTATATCCTCCCCTCCCTGGTGGGACTCGGAATGCTCTGCTCAAGCAGAAAAACGGTATGTGACTCATTTAAATATCGTCAACTTCGCGCATCATCGTCGAAAGCAGGCCAAGATAAGAAAAACCTAGCCAAGAAAAAGTGCAAGTTGGCTCAGATTCTGCGAATCATATCGCCTCGATCTTCAGCGGCTTTTGTGTGGCATAAAATTTCGCAATTCCGTGGAGTGTTATCTACCCAAAAATTCTTTTCAATTGGCTTGATCCTTCCAATTGGCTAGATGATTTTATTTGTAAACTTTCCTTTCTGTTGGTCCCCTCCTCTGATTGTTTTCCTACTCCTCTCCCTCTTTCCTATACCCATGATCGATGAATGAACCTTTTTCCCTACCTGAACTATTTTGTGCACTTGACAACCTGAAAGACAGGTATATCTTACTTTTATACAACTAAATCTTCTATGCTTTCAAAACATTTATTCCTTAACATAATAAACGAAGTATTTTCTTCTGGATGCGTTCCAGAATCATGGAAGACCGAAATAATCGTTCATATTTTAAAACCAAACCAGTGGCTGCTTACAATTACACGCTGCTTGGATTATCTAAATGTCTGGCTTCTAGATCATGGTCTAAGTCTGTCTATCTTTGAAAGCCAAGCTGTTGACTTTATCTTTAAATGGTGAACTTATTTTATTACGGGATCATATAACATTTCAAGGTGTAAACCTTGACTCAAAACTATCTGGAACGGATCCATTTGGATTTTATTCACTCAAAATGTGGAAAAAATGCCAATATCCTCAGAACCTTATCAGGAGTCCGCTGGGCCTCTCACCCCCTACACCCAAAAATTCCTCTATAACGCGATTGTACGTAGTCATTTTGATTATGGTTGCTTTATCTTGGAGCCATGCAGCAAGCTAGCTCTGAGAAAGCTTGACAAAATACAGCCTACGTTTAATTAGCGGAGCCATGAAATCTTCTCCTATTAATGCCCTCCAAGTTGAGTGCGTAGAACCTTTTTTATTCCTCCACAGACAGTTCCTCGCTGACAGATATTTCTCAAAGGCTGTTCAGTTTCCTTCTCACCCCTATGCTAAATTCAATAGATCTTCCGTCTTCCGACCAGCTCTATCGGTTTGTCCTCTTATTGGTCAAACAAACCCCTTCCTTTGTTAGCAAACAGTTTTAACCGGCATAAAGATTCATCAATATAAGTTTTACAATTTGAAAATCATCCCCTTTTTATGTTAGCTACATGCCTTAATCTACCAGCCTAAAGTTATCCTAGACCTTGGCATTGCAAAGATTATAATTATAATTTTAATCAGAACTTCAATTTAATTTTAAACAAGGAATGGGCTGACTGGATATTAATATTCACAGATGCCTCTAAAGCAAATAAATCTGTGGTTGGAGCATCTGTACACACTTCAAAGTACAATGTAGTTCTATGCTTTTAATGTCCAAACAGAAGTGTTCAAGTTTTACAGGCGAGTCCATTGCCATTTTAGAAGCTGTCAAGTTTATAAATGCTAACAAATCCCACTTTTCCAAATCTTTAATCCTCAGCGACTTACAATTCTCTTGAAGACTTAAAGAAACCTCCTATCTACCGAAAATCTCTCTCCTCACTTACCTTGTTCACTAAGGAATTATCATTGCTCAATCTGGAAAATTCTGGCATTGAGATTGTGTCCTAAGCAGATTCCTGGCCTGTGGTATCAAGAGCAATGAAACAATGATCACTATGCCGAACAGGCTGTTATTGGTGATCCACACTATCAAATTCCTGCACATGACCTGTTCTCCTTGGCAAAGCCCCGCCCATTAGAGCATTGGGATAATTTATGGCAGAAAACCAAACTGGTAACAGGCAAAAATAGTAATATTCATCTCGGCATTCCTTCTAAGCCTTGGTTTTTTAAGTCTAAAAATTTTCTCAAATTGATTTCATACGTAATAATTCGTCTCCGTCTAGGTCATGTTTGCTCCCCAGTGTTCTTGGCTAAACTGCGTATATGGAACCATTCACTGTGCCAATGTGGCTTGGCAGAGGGAACTTTAGAACATATTTTCTTATTATGTAAAAATCTTGCTGTCCCTCTCTATTATCTCCTTTCTTTACATTCCCTTAGACCTGTTTAGCCAAACCTTCTAACCCTTAGTCATACCACTCTTGTAAAAGCTTTATTTAAATTTATTAAGGCAAACAATATTAAACTTTATAAGTACTTGTCATTGTCTGTGTTGTTCCAAATGTCATTAACCTTAAATAGCCTGCCACCATTGAAATTTAGTGATCATATCATACCTTTCAGTAATAGTGTTAAGAACCTTGGTTTGATACTTGAGTCAACACAGAGTTAGGAACAACAACTAACAAGCGTTTCACAAAAAGTTACAGGAGTACTAAGATCCCTTTACCGATTATAAAACCTGTTTCCAATAAAAACTAAAATAACGCTCGTGCAGTCCTTGGTTTTCCCTTTGATTGACTATGGTGACGTGTGCTTCTTTGACCTGAATGCAGATCCACTCCATAAACTTGACCGGCTTCAAAATAACTGCATTCGATTCGTATTCAGTCTTCGAAAATATGACCACGTGTCATCATATCGAACACAAACGGCTGTCTATTCCACAACGACGAGCGCTAAGGGCCCTCACCACTTTCTTTGATTTCCTTGATTCTCCTTCTTCGCCGTCGTACATGTCACCCCATTTCCAATACCTCAGTGATAGTAGTCTCAATGATCTTCGTTCGAAAACAACCGTCTTCTTCTTTGTCCCATTCATGATACTGATTTCGTTTACAAGTCTTTTCATATACAATCCATCCTTCTGTGAAATGCGCTACCTCTGGAAGTCAGAATGGCCAGTAATTATTTTCAATTTAAAACGAAAGTTTTAAGTAAGGCATTGGCAGAGTAATTGTCACTTGAATTTATGAATATTTATTTTCTATATACAATTATATATTTACTTGTATAGTAATTATATATTTATATCTTTTGTCTTTGTCATACGACACTCAGCCAATAAAATGAATTTAGCTCATGTGTTATTAATAATAACGAAGAGTGTATTATTTGCAGATTATGCCTCTTTGATTTTAACAGTTTAAAAACATATACATATTTTAAGTGACAGTGTAAATAATACTCTCTCTACAGCTCGTTTCGTATATTTCAGCTATTTCTAAAGTATAATGTTTTATGGCATTCTTTCAGTATTTTAGTTCTTTTTCATCATCAGCCTGTAATAGTCCAAATGCTGGAAATAGGCCTTCCCTTAATGCACGTCACCGCTTCTGTCATCTTCGGTCATTTTCATTCAGCCCACACCAGCTACTTTCCGAATGTCGTCACTACACCTTGCCGCCGGGCGTCCCACACTACGTTTATCCAGCGTTCGTCAGTTCCACTTCCTAATGTCGGTGACTCTGGTTCTCTGACGGATCATATTATGTCTGATGCGGTCCTTCAGAGACAGAGCACATTCTACACAATGGGAAATACAGCTGGTACAAAACCCTTTTATCCTAAAAACATACCAATTCAAACGTCCCAGAGTGCAACCTAGATCCCAAGTCACTAAGAATATTGTTTACAGAAATAAAAACATTGACTGTTTGTTCTCGGTACATATTGGAAAACTTAAAGTATGCGCTAAAACTAGACACTGATTCCCTTAGAAATTGTAATGCACATGACATAGATACAAGGAACGAACAAATTAAACTTTGGCAGACAATAGACAGGAAAAAAAATGCGTTTTACGGGACAACGTATACGATTTTACAACCAAATCTTAGTAAACGTTCAGAATTTAACTATCAATAAGTTTAAGATAAAAGATGTCAAGAAACGTTTAAGTTAAAGGTTATTATAAAATCAATTAATTCTTAAATGATACACAGCCTGGTAACCGAATGTTTGATCCAGGTTTTGTTTAATTGCATATAATTGTCCGTTAATTATTTTAAAAAATTACATAAAAAATATCCGCTAAATTTCTGGTGCACTACTCCGGTGTTAGGCAACATTTTTTGAATCGGTGGTAGCGTGTTTGACATTCAATAAACAAGTGCAAACTTCTATATTGAATGAAGATATTTGAATTTGAATTAGAATCAATCAAATATAGTTTATTTACAGTTTTTTATAGCAAGCACGCGCAGTCTTAAATTTAGCTTAAAAATTAACATAGCACGTGTATTCACATCCCATAGCGAATTTAGTTTATGACGCTGATTGTATCATAGCCATTATTAACAAAAAATCTTGAGAAAGAATTTTAACACTTTCTAATTCTCAACTTTTAATTAATACACCGAAAGTTAATTAATTCAATTGAAATGTTATCAGTGAACATTGATTTTTAATCGCATTAATTATATAAGCCGTTGCTTTGGACTTCCCTTCTTTGCAATCGAATACGTATAAATAAGGGTGTATACGATTTATTGTTTTGTACTTGGTTGTTAACTTTTCAAAATCATGTCACCAATACTGAGTTTTCTTGCTATTATTTGCCTTTCTAACTTTGTTCCAGAATCTCATGTGAGTAATGATGTTTTCCTTTGCTGGTTCTAGTTAGGTTAGAGGCGCCCTATTCCGAACCAGTGATAGCATTTTTGATAACAATAAGCACTTGTATTAGGATATACATATGTCGACAGATATTTCAAATAGATTAGAGTTAAATTGATTTTATGAAATATTTTATTGATAAGCTTTTAGTACTTTTATTTATAATTTATGTTGTTAGTAAACTAATTCAAATTCAAATATCTTTATTCAATATAAAAGTGTAACACTCGCTTATTGATTGTCAAGGACGCTACCACCGGTTCGGAATAGGACGCCTCTCAACCTGAAAGAACCAGCGAAACCTCAACAGACCTATTTTGTCATCTTTTAAAAATAATCAAATATATACATATAAATTTTTAGAGCTACATACAGTTCTATCAACCATATATTATACTTGAAAAAAGCCTGCCAACGAGCATTCCCAATTTACAGGCTGTGTGTTAAGATATAAATTCATTTATATTATAATAACCTTTAACACATAAACGTTCCTTTACTACTTTTTTAAATTTATTAACAGTTAAATTCGAACATTGCAGGATTTTGTTAGCAAAGCGTGTACAATTTTCCCCATAAGGTGCCATTCTTCGCAGTCTAATTCTGGAAGAATTAAATAATGTTGTTTCTAGTATTTATGCTATGTGCATCACAATATCTGAAAATAATTTCTATTTTTTCACATACATTAGGTTTTTCCAATGCGGCCAGGAAGTATGTCATTTAGTATTTTTAATCTCAGAGAACAACAATTTTCATAGAGTTCTTTTGCGGCCCAGGTTATAAACCAACTCGAACAGCTCGTTTTTGAGGACAATCGTAGTATTAGTATCTCGTATATCCGTATGTTCATCGTCATTTATTGATGTGTGTTGTTTAACTTTAAAAAAGAAATTAAAGGGAAGTATCATCAAGCAAATAATATTATCTCTTCGTTGTGTAATAACATATGGTAAATCATTTATATAGATGAGAAGAAGGTAAGAATAGTGTGGGACACCATATTCTGGAATTCTTTCATTCCATCAACCTCTCTAGGTTCAGTGGCTCAAGTACAGGCAGAGATTAGGTGCGGCGTTTCTTACCACCATAGTGACATTTCTGACCAGAGTTTCATACTGTACGCAATCATAAGCTTTTGATCGCAAAAATGCCTAAGGCATCCTCGACGCTTCCAAGCCTCAAGATATAACCGTAGGCATCCGCCAGCAACAATCGTGGAGCGACCCTAGTGAAACCATACTGTTTGACATTAATAAGACAGTTACTGTTAAAATATTTCATTAATTGGTTTTTAATAATAGTTTTTCAAATATTTTACTAAAAGTAGGCAAATGGAATGGGTCTAAAATTGTGGATCCATATTGAACTACTCTAAAAACCGGGTATAACTCTACTGTGCTTCATTAGGTCGGAAACTCGCCTCTGGATACTTGTTAAATATTGTTGCTAGATGAGGTGATATTACATCGATAATCAATTTATCACCTTAACAGAGATTCCCCTAAAAAGGTCTGCGGTTTTTTATTCGGTTGTCCATATGCACTTATAATGTCTTTTGCTACATACATCAGTAAAATTAACATTTTTTGCTTCACGTTAATAACATTATCTTTAATAGTGATTTTGGCAACAGTTGGAGAAGACAAGAAAGTTATGATAGTCAGAGAGCGAATATCGAAAATCTCTCGAAATAAATGCCAACATCTATAGCTTCAATTCTGTTTATAAACATTTTAAAGTCATTTAGAGCTGCTCCTTACAGCCTTCAGATCGCTATTAATAATATTTCAAGTCATTTCACTTTATCTGATGAATTTTAATTTTATTTTTTAAAGTATAAACATTTAGCCAGATAACACACTTTCTAAATATTTTAGAATAGGCGCTAACATGTGCAAAGTTATTGTTGTAGTTATGTCTTATTTTGTTCTCCACAAAGCTCATAATCTCCGCCTGCTTTTATGGATACGACTGTTGCCCATTCACTAAACACAGCGAACCTTTGGGTTAACCGTATTAAATTGTTTTCTTATTAAAGTGAATATTGCGCTAAAAAGCACATGTGGAATTTCATCATAGTAGTAAAATAATTAATTTTTGTAATATATTACTTCTGAACTTCTCAATACGCTTTACAAAACAAACATTCTTGTTTCTTGTGAACTTTGTTATATAACATTTTATCTATTTGAAGGCAAATTGACCACAATGGTCAAGTTAACATTTTCAATAATTGATTTATTTCATAGTTGACAATTGAAATATATATATCTATACATGTGCAGAAGTCTCAGTAATTTGCTGGTTCAATAAATAAATTTAAAAGGAACTTAACATGAACTTAACAATGATCTGAATCTTATTGTGGTGTGCAATTATTTAATAAATTAATATTAAAGTCACTACAAATTATAATATACTTAATAGATTCAGATAGTTTATAACAATAGAACAACTTCAAAGGTTCATATAACGCTGTGGGAGGTCTGTACGCATACAACAATGATACTCCAAGCTCTGCACATATCTTTACGATTTTTTAAATTTTAAAGTACTATTTATAATTGTTAAGAGCCACCGCGTATAAGCTTTATCTCTACTGATGACTGTAACCTGGTGACATCAATATTTAACGATAACAATATTCTTGTGATGCTCAGTAATACATAATACATAATTTACAACTATTCCAAGAAGAGTTCAATTTCAAGTTCTTTACTGGCTATTCCCTGAATATTTTTGATGTACCGAGTTCATACACTGTGCTTTTTATTTAGAAAATTGTTACCCAATATCATTATTGTTTTAATAATATTAAAAATAAATTAAATAATATTTATTAATAAGAAGATTTTCTCCGTTGTCTAATGCTAATTACTAAATTAATGCCTGGAACGGATTCCAAATTATTAGATGTCACAATTTCCTCCTCTTCCAATAGAAACGGGAGTCAAGTTAGCCAAACATTTGGCTGAATTATTTAAAATACAATAATATAGCATACAAGCTAATTTTTTTCTATAAAAATTTGATAGGTGCATCATGCCATATAACAAATAGAAATTATTATAATTAATTATATTCTTAATGTCAATAATATCAATTTTTATATGATCTTTGTGGGTTAATAGTTTACAATTGTTAGCATAACATAGCAAATAGTTATTTAACTTATATCTATAGTGGTTTTCATAGCAGCAACTCCTTAACGTTGGGAAATGTGAATAATATTACCTTTTTTACGTCTAGTTTATTAAGTCTTTCATGAAATTGTTGTAGGTGTTGTCTATTAACATTTCCCCTACTCCCAATTAAGATAGTTAAGATAGTGTTGGGGCAATGAGTATCAGTCAATATTTTTTCATAATATGTAAGTAAGTTGCCCCTGGAATACAATAATTAGATACTGTTCCCCCATACACTTGTCTAGAATTAATGAACCCATGTTTTATTATCTTGATTATTTTTTCTTACAGGGAGCCCCATTGAACGCTTGCCTGGGATCTTACCAGTATTGTTCGAGACTGTTAGGGGTGAGGTTTTTATAATTATTAAACTTTCAATTTCAGTTACATCCACACCAGTTACATTAAATTATGAACTAACGAATAATTTGACTTAAAATTTTGTTGTGTCACAGATATCGTTATTTTGTCGGTATTGTGGTAAATTATTTTAGACAATTTTTTAAACAAAGTAGATTTAAAGTTGTCGATTTCTCTTAGGGGTCGCCTTTGACGGTACCAACACGTTGCCTATTTCTGCCGCAAAGCGATACTGTGATAAAACTATCGTGTTCCGGTTTGAAGGGCACCGTAGCCAGCGTATTTACTGGGTAAACGAGACTTAACATCCTATGTCTAACATTAGGCAGCGCGTAGGTAATACCCCTGGTATTGCCGATGTCAATGGGCGTTGGTGACCACTTTCCACAAGGTGGCCCAACTGCCCGTGTAACTTCGTATGCAAACAAACGAATATAATCTAAAAGTTAGATTCATTATATACAATAAATAATAAGCACAGGTATATCATGATTAAAGGACATTGATGTTCAAATTAAATATTTGTGTGCCTGCTTTATATTCTAATAATCCTTTTTTTATTTTACTCTCAAACTGTATGTAATGTGAAACTGTTTGGACGTGGGATTGCACAATTTACTCGTAATTCAAATTCAAATATCCTTATTCAATATAGTAGAAATACACTTATTTATTGATTGTCAAATCCACCACCGGTTCGGAGCAGGACGCCGCTGACCTGAGAAGAACCGGCAAAAGAAACTCAGCTGGACGTTTTAATATTATTTAAAAACATAAATATTAAAATATCCTTTGGCCTGTACTAAAACAACGGGTCAAATCAAGTTTTTATAGCGAAGAAGATGTTATAAAATATTTCTGAAAGTCAAGGAATCATGCATGAGAAACAAAAACATATTAATTTGTAAAACTATTGATTTGAGGGTACCTAATTTATTGTATTATGCAATTTGACAGATTGGTAACGTTGGTGTAAGTATAAAGTTTTAATAAATGGTTTTATCAGTTAACAACTACAATCATTTTATGAAACACAACATGATGACAAACTAGTAGTTCGAGAATATTATACCAATGGACTGCATGTTAGACAAACACATCCGTAATCCAAAAAAGTATGAACATTGTATTGCATAAATCAATTGACGACCCGCTTGTCATAGTGGTTAGTTACCCTGATTGTTACGCCAAAGGGTGTGAGTTCGACTCTCATCACGGGGAATATATTGTGTGATAAATATATAGATCTTCTCGTGTCTAGGTTTTTGACTAATGTGTGTTAATGTAGTTTTTATTTACAAAAAATGAAAATAACCCTCTTTTGCATTAAATAAAATGACTTTAATACAACTTGAAAGACGTTTGTTCAGAATCAATAACATATTCCAACAAACTAGTTTCAAACTAGGTCCGAAAACTTAGTTAAAATCAAAACGAAATGTTTACCTACAGTATCCGACGAAGATAGCGAATATCGACAGCTTAAAATCATTTAAAAGGCAAAATTGAAAGTACGTTCAGGCTGTTAACAACGATACTAATAATTAATTGATGATAGTAATAATAATGCCAAACGAACAGATTGATTTATGTGTCACGTATAATCATAATAAATGTACGTGTGTAATACTTTCATTCGAAGTTTTTTGGCTGTGACAAATTGTATAAGAAACAGGGTCTGTAACTTTTTCTGTGGTCATTATCATGATATCATTTTTCATTTACTATATTTTGAAGAGAAACTCTTGTAAGCGTATATAAACTTTGTACTTAACGAAAAATCACGTTGTCCAATGTCGTACAATGGAAACTAGGTGACTTGCCTAGTTTAGGACCAGATGAAGTTGTGTAATCTTCTAGGAATATAAATATTATCGTTAAGTATGTCAACATTACAAACAAAACAAGTTGTTTTTGTGAAACTAACGAAAATAAACTTACGATTGTGTTTTATATATTTATTTAGCTATACTTCCAACAAGGGTGAGTTTTATTAGTTATTAACGATATAACCAATCAGAATTTACAAATACGATTTATTTAACAAGTATTTAAGGGTACGAAAATATCGGATATTAAAGCTTATGTTAGAGCTATTATTTGAGAGCTATTTTTATTAAAAAAAATGTTATTTTAAATAATTTCTCCCTCTTTAACACTCGAATCCGTTTCGTTAAAAGCATAAGATAATATATCTAGTAATAGATATTATAAAACAAAGTTTAAAAACGTCGTTTCTATTATAGCTACAGGTCTAGCTTTTCTTGATTCTTTTTAACTTTTATTCAAATATTCTTTTGAATAAAAGAATGGTTTCTTCAAAAACGGTTACCGCAGCAGTGGATTTGAAAATATAAGATCGACTACATTTAGATAATAACGACAGGGTCGTCCGACAAGTCCATCATTATATTATTTACAAATTATAGTATTTCGCTGCATTGACGAATTTTTATTAATAATCATACTACTTTAGTTTATTTAGTTGGATCAAAGGGATTCAAAATGGCCGCGGTCCACCGATGAGAACGCGTTCGCTTTTGGCGCCATTATTGTCTGACATTAGATTTGTTTAGATTTATTCATAGACATTTTATTATAATTATAATAATTTGCTAACCTAAAGATAATTACGAATTGGTTGAACATACTAATATTCTAAATGCGAAAGTTTGTGAGTATGGATGTTTGTTCCTCTTTCACTTAAATACAACTATTTTGCAATAAGATTTACAGTTGGACTTGTTAATATATAATTTATAATGATAATTATTACACATTACTCTCATAACGTGGGTGGAACCGCGAGGCGAAACTAGTTACAACACCAGACGGTCCCTCTTTAAGGGACCGTTTGAGGTAGAGTTAAATAATTACATGTAAATAAAAATTATTATTTACTTTCAGCAACACCTACCACACAAATTCGTACGGCTGGCCCGTCGGAAGGTACTAAGTTGAATACATAAATGTACATTGCCATTTTTATCTACTCTCTATTAACTTATTTGTTGGGTCTGAATTATACTGAATGTATGTTAAAGTTTTTTGAAAGATTAAAATTTAAAACATGCTTGAGCACGTGTCTTACGTATACAGTTTAGAAAGAGACTTAAAGTCTCTTAAAGTACAAAACCTTGTATTCTTGATCGACTTTCCAAAGGGAGCAGGTAATGAATTCGGAGCGCATGTTTTTTTTTATATGTTACATCGTTGCCCCGCTCTTAGTGGTCAAAATTTGTTAATACTTTTTTGAAATGATTGAAATTAGCTTCCCATTGGTACCATTTTATAAAACAATTTTGTGATTAGCACTTTGAAAGATATTTGAGAAATAAAAAAGTTGCTACACCAAAAATCACAACCTCGTGCGTTTAATTACATACATAGCCAAAACCGTAAACAATGAACATAACGTATGTTATACACAACTGTACCACTTGAATCGTTTTACAATAAGCTCCAATATATCTTTGTTTTAGGAATAACGCCTAATAAGTTTTTTTAAGGTAACGTGGGTGGAACCGCGAGGCAAAACTAGTTACAACCCAGATGGTCATGTTAAGAGACGTTTGGGGTAGAGTTATATAATTACATATAAATAAAAATTGTTAGTTACTTTCAGCACAGGTTCACACGGCTGGCCCCCCGGAAGATAATAAGTTAAATACATACATGTACTAACATTGCTATTTTTTTCCACTCCCTATTTACTTATTTATTTGGATCTGAATTATACCAGATGTATGTTAAGGATTTTTGGGGATTTAATTTAAAACATGCTTTGAGCACATGTCTTGCAGCTTTAGTTTAGAGACTTAAAGTCTCTTAAAGTACAAAACCTTGTGCTTGCTCATTCTTGATCGACTTTCCAAAGGGAGCAGGTACTGAATTCGGAGCGCATGTTTTTTTTTATATGTTACATCGTTGCCCCGCTCTTAGTGGTCAAAAGATTTGTGTGCACGAAATGATTGAAATTAGCTTCATTGGTTACATTTTATAAAACAATTTTGTGATTAGCACTTTGGAAGATATTTGAGAAATAAAAAAGTTGCTACACCAAAAATCACAACCTCGTGCGTTTAATTACATACATAGCCAAAACCGTAAACAATGAACATAACGTATGTTATACACAACTATTACCCACTTGGATCGTTTTAGAGATAGCTCGATGATGATGTTGAATATAGTAAACAAAAAATTATATAAAAAATAAAAAAAAAGCTTATAAACGCTAACAAGAGTGTCACTTCAGAATTGAAGAGACACTCTTGTTGGCGTTTATAAGCCTTGTACTAAACGAAAAATCACGTTGTATATCTATCAGTCACCTAGTTTCCATCGTACAAGCTTTGCCTCGTTTGGGGCTAGTGAAGTCTTGTTATCTTCCGGGAATATAAATATTATTATTTTTGATCTGTCTGTCAGTTTTTGTTAAAGTAACGAAAATAAACTTACGACTGTGTTTCACATATTCATCTAGGTATTCTTCCAACAGGGGTGAGTTTTATTATTTATTAACGATATAACCAATCAGAATTTACAAATACGATTTATTTAACAAGTATTTAAGGGTACGAAAATATCGGATATTAAAGCTTATGTTAGAGCTATTATTTAGTACTTTAAATTTTTATTAAAAAAAATGTTATTTTAAATAATTTCTCCCTCTTTAACCCACTCGAATCTGTTTCGTTAAAAGCATAAGATAATATATCTAGTAATAGATATTATAAAACAAAGTTAAAAGAAGAAGCCGAAAAAGCTTATAGGTCTGGCTTTTCTAGACTCTTTTTCCCTTTTATTTAAACATTTTTTTGAATACAGGAATAGTTTCTCCAACAATGGTTACCGCAGCAGTGGATTTTATAATATAAGATCAAACACATTTAGATACTAACGACAAGTCTGTCATTATATTTTTTTCAAATCATAGTATTTATAATGTTAAAAAAGTATAATGATAGACTTCAAGTATATTACTATTAAAGTTTATATACACTATTATAGTATATAATTACAAATTGAATTGGCGCCAAAAAGTCGGGCACTGTTATTGGTTAATCATCGCGTGGGGATTCAAAATGGCCGCGGTTTACTAATGAGAGCGCGTTTCCTTTTGGCGTCATTATTGTCTGACATTAGATTTGTTTAGATTTATTCATAGCCATTTTATTATAATGATAGTAATTGGTTAACCTAAAAATAATTACGTTTTTGTTGGACATACTAATATTATAAACGCAAAAGTTTGTGAGTATGGATGTTTGTTCCTCTTTCACTAAAATACAGCTTAATAGATTTGAATGAAAGTTTTCAATAAGATTGCTTATATCTGAGAATAACTAAATAACAATTAAGTATAAAGATATATTTAAAATATTATAAGAATGTCACGTCATGACGGGCAATTACCGTTGGACTTATAATTATATAATTTATAATAATAATTATCACACATTAGACTCATAACGTGGGTGGAACCGCGACGTGAAACTAGTTACAACCCCAGACGATCCCTTGTTAGGGGACCATCCACCTTGGGTTGGTCTTAAAATAAATTACATAAAAATTAAAATTATTATTTACTTTCAGCAATGCCTTCCACACAAATTCATACGACTGGGCTCCAGCAGAAGATACTAAGTTGAATACATACATGAACTAACATTGCTGTTTTTGCTACTCCCTATTAACTTATTTGTTGGATCTGATCATACTGAATCTATGTTAAAGTCTCTTTTAAAGATATTATCTAAAAGATGCTCGAGCACGTATCTTACTTAGACAAATCTTACTTACTTGGACTCTTAAAATACAAAACCTTATGCTTATTTTTGAACGTCTTTCCAAAGGGAGGAGGTATGTTTTTTTATATGTTACATCGTTGCTCCGCTCTTAGTGGTCTGATTTTGTATATATCTTTTTTTAAATTTAATTTAAGTTTCTATTTCGTGGATAGGTGAACAAAAAGTTAAGACGTTCTTTTAATTAGGTCCAAAATTTTTAGGTGTTTAATTTTGTACACAAAGTTTAATTTTTGTTCAATTACTTAATATTAACATCACATACAGAAGTACCTAGTTTTATGTAAAAGTAAACAAAAATCACCACCTGCCGGCAAAATCACAGTACTTCACTTACTATAGCTTCAACTTTACAAAAATGTCTAACTTGTCCGAAATTATGTCTACGCAAAACCACCTTGAGGAGAGCATATCCAAAAGGTTTGATGACCTACAGGCTCAAATAAGTAAAGCAGGTTCTTCCAAGGAGACTGTGGCTAGAATTGGTGAGGAGCTCAATAATTTTAGGGAGCTCGTCTTCAGCAGATCAAGGAGTGCACCAAACAGGTCGATAATTTGGATACTCGCAGTCGTAGAAAGGCAATTATAATATCAGGTGTGCCTGAAATTCAAAATGAAGATTGCACAAAGGTATTCCTCAACGTAATCCATAAATATCTGGGCTTGGATGAGGTTACTGAACGTGACATAAAAGCGTGCCCTCGTCTTGGGTCACCCGGCAAGCGGCAGCATAGGTCTCTGTTGGTTAGGTTTTCTGGTTTCGATGTCAGTAACAAAGTTTGGGAAGCCAAGAGTAAACTGAAAGGAACAGCGATTTCACTTAAGGTGTTTCTCACGCGGTTAATGCAGTCAGTTTTCGTTAAAGCACGATTCCACTTCCGTGTAGACCCAAAATGGTGTTACACACGTCAAAACTGAAGCCTACGTCGATAAAATAACCACAGACGATGAGCTTGCCGCACTTTTCAGTAAATATACACAGGCTTCAATTAAGTCACCAAAAAAACCTAAATTTAAAAAGAATGTTTGGTATCCTTAATCATAAACTTTTTACTGTTTGTTTATATATATAATAATAGTATATAATAGTGTGGTTAGGGCTTCGGATAGGTAACCATTGAAACTGGATGCGGTAATTAGAACATATTATATATTCAAAAGTCGGTCAAGTTTATTGAGGTAATCTGCATTCAGGTCAAAATAGCACACGTCACTATAGTCATTAATTGGAAAAAGTAAGGCCTGCACGAGCGTAACTTTTGACTGAACCGGCAAAAAAAAATTCAGTACACCGGTGACTTTTTGGGCCTCATTCGAAATTTGGCTTTTCCAGTTTAGTATTTTGTCAAACTGAAGACCCAGAGTTTTTACGCTTTCACTGACCTTTATTATATTGCCGTTATAAATTATGGATGGAAGTATAATAAAATCTATTTTGTCCAAAGCTTGCGCACTATCAATAACGATGGCTTGGCACTTTGATGGATTTACAGATAAGCCGAATCTATCGCACCAATTTCTTATTAATGCCAAATCATCGTTAATTGAGCCAATTATTTGCGGGAGCTTTTCAACGTGGTCTTAAGCGTATAACTGGAGATCATCTGCATAAAGATGATACGCACATTGAAGTTTGTAGGAAATAAGTTTACTAAACATAGGAAATAATAGTCGGGAAAGTATACCGCCTCGAGGAACGCCAGATCCAGGACTTAGCCAGCTCGATGACGATTCATCAAAAATAACACAGTTGGCGCCCTCGAAGATATGAGGAAAACCGTTTCAGTACTGCATCAGAAATCATTTCATGGGAGAGGATTGCAAGGAGGATATCGTGTATGGTATTAAAAGCATTGGTAAAGTCAATAAGAACCAGTACTGTGACCTTAGAGCTTTCCATACCCGCTCTAATATCGCCAGTCACTTTAAGTAGGGCAGTGGTGGTACTATGCCCAGGTCTAAAACCTGATTGTAAAGGACTTATCAGTTTCTTGCTGAATACAAAGTAGGAAAGTTGTTTATAAACCCAAAATTCGAGTACCTTAGAAAGGAAGAGCAAAATAGAGATCGGTCGGAAATGATTAAAAGTAAGGGGTTGGACCATTTGGTAAGTGGACGGATGAGTGCATCACGCCATAATGACGGGCAATTCCCAGATCTAAGGAACAGTCTAAGGAATAGTTAATAATATGTGTGAGCGTTGGTAGGAAAAAATCACGGATCGGGACAATCATACGTCGACGGATTTTGTCAAATCCGACTGCATTGGATTTAATGGATAGAACAGCTGAACTGATCTGATGTAACTGAAGAATATTTAAAGGATTTAATATAAGGACGCGGCAAACCGTTTAAATAAGAAATAGATTCGCATAAAGTAAGATGATCAAATGAAGAAGTGGAGGTGAAATTATGATTTAAATCATCTTAACTTATAGAAATAGGAATGTTTGATAGCCGCGACTTATCGATACCTAGAGTTCCAAGGAATTTCCAATCAGCAGGATTAGATTGAGTAATATTTTCGTGGATATAACGGCGTTTAGCATTGCGTATCTTCTAATTGCGATTTCGGGCCAGTTTTAAAGCGACCAATTATCATCAGTACGATCCTTTTTGTATTTTCGAAAGGTATGGTCCCTACCTTCAACTTCTTACTTTCTTCTCATTACCATACGAATGCCCTCAGTTAGTCAGAGAGGAGAACTTTGTTCCAGAATCCGATGTGAGTTAATATTTATACAACCTAACAAACATTACTCTTGTTTTATGAATTCATTATATATACTATGTATTTTTAATTAAAACAATTAAAATATTAAACTGCCTCTGTAGCCTAGTGGTATTGGCGTTTGGTTTAGAAACCGGAGGTCGTGGGTTCGAATCCTGCGGGGGGACTTAACAAATTTTCGTTGTTGTTTTCTAGTTGGCTAGGACAGTTTGGGTCGATTACCCAATTGTCTGAAAAGTAAGATGATCCATACGTCGGATGGGCATGTAAAAAGGCGGTCCACCCATCAACCCGAATTGGACCAGCGTGTTGGGATACGGTCCAAAACCCCCTAATGGATAGGGGTGTATTAGGGGAGGCCGATGCCAAGAAATGGACTATCAAAGGCTGATGATGTGATGTGATATGTACTTTGTTTATTTAAAAAAACCTTTTTGAATATCCAAATCCGTTTCATGAACACAATTTAAAAAAATGTAAAAGACAAAGTTCAGAAGAAAACAACTGAAAAAGTCTCTTTTATAGCTGTAAGTCTAGCTTTTCTAGATTGTTTTCCATTTTTTTTGCAACTGTGAAATTTGAATATTGATAATAACATTTATTTTAATGCAGTGGATTCGCAAATATAAACTCAACTACATTTAGATACTGACGAACTTGTCAATACACCTTTTAGAATTATACTATTGAGCTGCATTGACGATTTTTTATTAATAACCTAATACAGTTTATCTAATTTGGAAATAGAATTCATGTTAATTAAGCCCCTTGGGAGGTTCTGTCTAAGTGGCCGGTGTGTGCTGGATGAGAATAGTCGAAGATCGCAAGCGATGCCATGCATTAGGGGAGGACTATGTCCAGACGTGGACTGACACAGGCTGATGATGGTGGTGAACTCCCTTGGCTCCAAAACGACAGTTACTCTTTTAGTTAAACATTACATGGGAATTGAAAATTTCCGCGGTTCCCCAATAACAACGCGTTCGCTTTTGCGCCACCAGTTTTTGACATTAGATTTGAGTCCTTTTATATATTTGTTATATGAATTTTTTAAATGTTTTCACTATGCAAGTTTCTCATGTACGCTGATGACACAAAAATATTTATGAAAGTCTCTAATCTTTCAGATTGCATGAATTTCCAATCTGATTTTAACCGCTAGAGAATTACTACTATAGTGATACCTGTATAGTAAATACCATTACGTATCGTTTACTAGATAGAGGAAACCTATTGTCTTTGACTACAAAATTAACGTTAGAATTTAGAAAAGAACCAGCATAGGTTCATTAAATACTTAAACCTCAAAAAACCGGCGTCCAACACAAAGTTATGAACATTTATGCAGGTTTTACCACCTCCAACTTTTGAAAGTCGACATATGCTGCTGTATCAATGCAAGAGGTGTAACACGCAACACAAACACAAACACACACAAGAACGCACGCACGCACCCACGCACGCACACTCGCACGCACGCACGCACGAACACGTAAATCCAGTCCTAGCTTTAAGTTTTTTATGTATTATGTATTAATTGTAACTAATATGAGCTGTGGATTTTGTTTAAAAAATAAAAAGAATAAAATAATTTTATAGCCTACAGCTAATAGTGAACTGACACAGGCAGATGATGATGACGATAGTCATTAGTGATAATAATCATTACACGTTATTAATTTATAAGTCGATTTTAGAGTTCGTGCCGGAATTGCAGAAAATCTGCCATCGGCAATATTTTGTTCTTCCTACATTGCAGATTTTTATTTTGATCAAAGTGCACTATATCCTTAATTATAATAGCCAGTATGTTATATTTATTATAAGCTATGTTATCGAAAAATTTCATGAAAACCCATAAAGTAGTTTTCACCATTTTTATTCGTATAGGAAACCAATTTTGATTCATAATATTAACAAAAATTTACTAAAATCCATCAAGTACTTTTTGAGTGAAACAGTAGCAAACATCCACACATACAACCTTTTTGCAATTATAATATTAGTAGGATTACGTTGACGACCGTGACATGTGGAAATTATTTATCCCGTGCACTTGTAAGTATGCCGGGAAATATCCTGGCAACTGCTTAAACTAAATAATGAAGGTGCGTGTAATGTATTAATTTTTCCTTGCCGGTTTTGCTTTGGATAGGTCAGAATTTCCGAACCGGAGGTAGATTGACGTTAACAAGAGCTCGACAGAGCCAAAATTAAATAGGGCGATATTCAGACCAATAATTGTGCAAACATCTGAGCAAGTATCTGTTACATCCCAACTGCATCCGGGTATAACTCTACGCCATATTTGTAAGCAACGCTACATTTCGTACTGGAGTAATTGAGATCATTTGATAACATATCATGTACAAAATAATAAAAAGCTAAACCCTTAGATCAAGCGTATTCTAAATCTAATTAGTAAAGTTCTGCAAATTTACCATTTTAGTATTTTAAATTTATAGCTTATCCTGCTTCGGATTTTTAATTAGTATGAATAAGTATTAAAAAATTTATGAGATTCTTTGAAGACTTACTTTTATGTTATGGAGGTTCGTTAAGAACAAAGGTGACAGAAATTCCTTAAATGATTAGGGAAATAAAATGAGATTCTCCGGTGTAATTTTAATCCTATTTATGTTATGATTGTGATCGTGAGATCTTGTTGCAAATAACAATGCGTTTGATTAGCATTAAAGTTGAGTTAAATTTAAGTGTCATAAAATAAAATAATTAAACATCTTCAGATTATGGTGGTTGCTTGTAAAATATAATCACAAATAAAAGACAAAAGATATAGAAATAAAAACAAAGACAGTTAAATATTTTTTATTGTTGGCAACGGCTATTCTCTGCTACGTCGTTGTCTGAAAGAAGAATATTTTACAATTATTTTTCACGTGAAAAAGCTGAAATATGAGAGTAATGAATTTTTACCATCTTATCGGTATCTCAGAATCATGCTATTATAACTAGGATTTTACTCTTCTACTATTATTTAGTTCTGCTATAATTTTTATAAATATTAATATTTAAAACAATTAAAGTTTTATAAGAAAGTTTTGAAGCTCATGACCGTTGCAACGTCGGTAATAATAAAGAAAAATTCCAGAAAAATAAAAACAAAAATATTTTTTAAGGTAAAAGTTTTTAAGGCCCTCGGAAGGGTAGGCCGTAATAGATGAAGTTCATATGTATTGCATTTTTATTTTTCCCAGTAAGAAATAGAAATGGACTAGATCAAACTACCACGAAATACCAGCAATGGTGAGGTACATGTGTAAGGAAACGGGATACATTGCTGTGTTCTTTGATGCCATATTACACACAACACAGAAAAGAGCGAATTCGGTTCTGGTGCCATTAATTTTTGTTATAAGACTATGTTTTCGTTAATTCTATCTTTTATTTGGCTCAAGTATATCGGCTAAAATTTATTTTTGGATTCTGCCTTGTCTCTTGTTATTAAAACGGCCTTTACGACAACTCATAATAATTAGTAAATTTAATTAATCTTTTAATACTTACTTGTTATATTCCAAAAATATCTAGGTATGTTAAAGTTATATAATCAGTTTCGTTTTTACTATGACCATTCATGTTTATATTTAATAGTTTACTTTGATTAATTTGGTTTTTAAATACTTTTAAACAGAGATACTCACGTTAATATTTTTTGGCTGTGAAATGATAAAAGGATTTTGGACAAGCGTGACTATATCTGTATAAAAAGCGATGAAAATGATTTTTATAAATTGTTAATTATCTTACCAAGTAAGGAACATCATCAAGCTGATTCTGATAATGATCTTGTGCTCTTTCGCTCCGTAACGATTCCATGTAACCTTTTTTCTAAAAAATATCAAAATGAAAAATATTGTTACTTAAGGAAAAAAATATTTTTAGTTATCTAACAATCCCAGTGGTTCAAAATTTTACACGTTATGGGTTAGGATCTTGCCAACATTCTTAGGATTGATTCTACTAAAAAATCAGAGCAATCATCATCATCACATCATCATCATCCTGTGTTAGTCTACTTTTGGACATAGGCCGCCTACTGCACGCCTTCTCTATTTAGGGGGGTTTTTGGACCGTATCCCACCATACTGGTCCAATGCGGGTTGGTGGGTGATGTTTTTAAATAAAATAAATATATAAATATAATAAATAACGTGTCCTAATATATAAAGGCTAGGATTAGTTACCCTTATTTTTATAAAACTATCACTTGATTCGGCTGATTTTATTATTAATGCGCCCCGGAGGATTCCACTTACCTTGTTATTAGGGCGTAATAACTTAGCCACATACAAACTGAATGCATAGGTTAAGGGCCATCTACTGACTGACTAGGACAATAAGAATTAATTTTTTTGAAACCCTTTATTACCCTTACCTTGTTAGAGGGAGTAACTTCCACGGTGAAGTTCTGAAAATAATACGTCATATTTAAACATCCTTCAGTGACCTACTTTAGTTACATAAATACTTAATTTCGTGCTTATTTACAGTTCGTTTTATTTACTAATTTTAAATGTATAAATCAAGACCTTGTCCAATTAGGCGTAGCTACAGAAAGAAATGTTTTTTAAAGAGAAAAATATATTTAGATAATTACAATTTGTAATAAACAAATAAATTATCTCTGAATGTACAAAACGATATAAAGTGTAGAACCAAGAATATGTTTCCAATGTTATTCTCCTTAGAGATTTTTTCAGTTTTTTCACCTTTGCCTTCCCTATAGAAGTGTGTGACACGCATAGTATATATGTTTATGATTAACAGTACCAACCATAAGGATTGAAAGTATTTTTTATTGGATAGAGGCTAAGAAAAAGGTCTATGCCAAGAATGTAGACTTTCATGGCTCATGCATGAGGTTCTCAGGGCAGACATAGGTAATTGGCAATAATTACCCTTAAGCTCATCACCTTTTGTAATTAGGCTGGCTAAATGCAGTTGAAGAAAAGGATTACGTACACAAGCAGACGAAAGATATTAAATTAACGGGAGATGCTTTTATATCTGTTCTCTCTGACATCTGATATTCTTCTGCATGATCGTTAATACGAAGGTCGCTATGTATACTTGATACGCACCGCGAGCTTATAGTGGCAATAACTTCCAAAAGCGTGGATAATCCTTTCAGCAGTTTGGACGTCGGATTTTTAAAATGTCTAAATCTTAATTTCTAAAAAGGCAAAGTTGGCCAAAGCAGAGCTTTAAAGTGTTGAGCAGGCTCCAAGACAGATTTAAATTGTAACTGAAGAATAAGCCGTTACATCATAAAAATCTAAATTTTGGACTCTTAAGCCATCCCTTTGCTCAGCTGTTATAATAACTTACGCCGTACGGCATTACATCCTATTGTATCTGATCATTGCGTATGCGAAATCATAATTGACCTGATCACTTAATTTGTCGTTTGAGTTAAAGCCAGAGTAGTGTCTAGCAAAAGTTCCTGCCGGGGGGGTATAGGGCGGAGGAAGACTTTAGTGTTCTAGGCTTCTAGTATTGGTCTTATCGTGTGTGTTATACACATATTGTTCTTAATCTGTACATTTTAAGTGGTATACTAATGTATGATATGATGACATGTTGAGATTGCTTTTAACCATCAGGGTGTTGGAGTGAAGTCCCTCAAGACTGTGTTGAGACCACTTTTTTGTACTTTGATTGGTCTCGGAAAGGGCTTTCTTTGATGGACTATATTATTGTTGGTAGTATTTGTGACTACGTTTACACTCAGTGGTAAATATCCGTATTGAACAGGATATTTGACCCATTTTGAATAACGCGTTCAAAATTGAAAAGGCCTTCAAAATTATGAAATCAGTGGTAAAATGCTTCCCATAATGGTTGATATGTTTTCTATTTTTCCCCGTGCCTGTAAGCCGGTACGGTCACACGCATGGTAGGCAAACAACATCAAGAAAAAGTATTATATTCTAATAATGCTTACAGGGCCCTCTCTTATTAGACGTCGTGTTCGCTGGCGATCTCCAGGCCTTGCGTCCTGAAACCGGAAATCCTTGAGTGACGTTTTTGCCATAGGATGACATTGTAATCTTGCAGTTAGCCTCAGAAGATTTCAGGGACGCAAGACAAAACTGAACTCTAGAAAAGATCAGTATCATTGCCACGGAAATAGGACAAGCATATTTTATAAGTAACCCCCAAGCTAATAGAGTGTATACTGAGAAGTATGATCACTGTATCACAAGTACAAAGAACAGTCTCGCAAGAAATGCTCTCAATTGAACGGCACCAAGATCTGCGTAAAGTCATGGAGATTCTCTCAGCGCCAAGGTCTATGCCAAGTCTCTAGTGGGCTCACTGACTTGGTCTACAGTTTTTCGACTATGACCTCTTTCCATACACGGCCATCAGACTGGCTACCATTTGCTCTTTCTATGGTGGGGTTAAACGAATAGGGCCCATGACAGATATTTTGATAAGCGGTATAGTGCTATTGATTTCACCAATAGGAGCGTCACCTTAAGTAGTATTTCAGGTCAGCCAACTCATGTAAAACGAATGGACTCTTAAAGTGCAGGTTTTGCCAAATTGCGCTATATGCAATATCTGCGGCACTGGCATAAGTGATCACCCATAGAAGCGGCCGATTTCTTTAACCGCTTCTGTTTTAAGAGGACCCCGTTTGTTTTTTAGTAAGGATAGATATATGTTCTTTAGGAAGGACAGATAGATAGATAGTATATGCCTAGATTAGATTGCCGTTAACAGAATCTTGTCATAAGAAATGTTAAAGAATGGCTTTCCTAGTTAACTGTTTAAGTCGCTTTTATTTTATATTGTGGTAGTCTACCCCGCGATCATCCATCGTATATTAATTTCCGTAAAAAGTTATTTAATTTAATAATGTGTACTATTCGCAAAAACAAAAGAATTAAATAACTGTTAAAGTGTTGAACATATCACTTATGCGCCAAAAAGTTTTCAAAGTATTAACTAGTGTAATTTTTAGATGAAGAATTATTGTAAATTGCAGTTTAAGCTAAGCGGCAGCAATGTTGATTTTGTAACAATGCTTGTAGTTGTGACGAGTAATATTGATTATATATTCTTTTATTTGAAGCAAACAATTTATCCAAGTATTTTTTGATTTTACTACAGTTAATAACAATCAAAATTTATCACTTACCGCCTCCAACAATCTCCCAAAGCATATGTTAAATATTCCAAAGCAAGCTATCCTCTGTTTAGGAGCATATTTGGTTAGCTGGAATACAAATAAAATTAAGAAGAAGTACTATAATTTAGGTTTTGTTCTTAATTTATGCATGTTTATGTTACAGCTCTGACGTAGGGATGTGGCGACCTCACAGCCTACTTGTTGGCGGATCTGTCTTACGGTGGGAGCACGACACATCCGCAGTACAAGTGCAATTAGTCAATTGCCAATGCTCAGTGTAGCATTTATGAGCAACTCTTTTTAAGGGACGCAAACAAGATCGGCCGTCTTTCGTTCCCCGTTCCTTAAAAATTTCCTATGTCCAGCAGTGGACTGCTAAAGGCTGTTCATTATGATGAGGATAATGATCATTATTTCATATTTGAGAGAATTGCCTTTCAGTTTACAATATTTCATCAATTTGAGAGATATAGAATGTTGTACAGCGATTAGCATTTAACATTTGCTTAAGTTGTTTAGGATTTCATATAGTTTGGGTATGAGAATTTTATGCAGTATAAGTGTTTTTCACAAAACTAAAATGTCTACCATGTTTTTTGACATTTCAGTCTTGCAAAAAATATTTCAATAAAAACTTGCCTGCGATTGTGAACTAACGTTGCTTGCGAATAGTCCAATTATTAGAAGGCCAATGATTGCAGCGATTTCCTTTGAGTTCATCTTCATCAAAATCACAGAGCAGAGTTCGGTATCCGATCACTAGAAGAAACCAAGATAATTCTTTGCGTAAGGCGTATTTAAGATAATTCTTTACGTAAGGAATGCATGAATCTAATCGGAGTTATTAAAATTGATTGTCTTGTGAGACATCAAATTGATCGAATTAGTTTTTGATTGAAAATTGATCAATCATGGTATGGACATGCGATGACCAACATTATCACAATAAACTGTGTCTAATCAATTGTCTTATCTCATTGCTTTTTAACTGACACTTTTAACAACTGTTACTACTATTTAACTGCCTCCGTAGCCTAGTGGTATAGGCGTGTGCTTTAGAATCCGGAGGTCGTGGGTTCGAATCCTGCGGGGACTCAACAAATTTTCATTGTTGTTTCCTAGTTGGTTAGGGCAATTTGGGCCGATCATACATTTGTCTGAAAAGTAAGATGATCCATGCGTCGGATGGGCATGTAAAAAGTCGGTCCATCCATCAACCCGCATTGGACCAGCGTGGTGGAGTACGGTCCAAAAAACCCCCCTAATGGATAGGAGTGTATTAGGGGAGGCCTATGTCCAGCAGTGGACTATCAAAGGCTGATGATGATGATGATGATGATGACTACTATGACAACTTCACGTTCTTCTTTTTGACGATTATTAAAGTAAGAGGAACCAGCCTGAATTCAGCGCCTAAATTGATAAAATATCAGCGGAGTTGGCAGCAGTCTCTATTCTATTCATTCTATTCTGATCAAGTCCTTGAAGATGTTATGTTAGGTTAGTCAATTAAGAAAAGAGTATATGTTCTTTCCTAATTTATGACTGTTTTGGAATTATGGTCAGATTCGGATATGAAGGGGCAAGTCATGCCTCTGACGGCAATTCCTACGCAACTTCTTCAGCTGACAAAAATATTAGATTGAAAGCAGATTAACTTTTTTGCGGGATATTAACATCTTATTAAATTTTAATTTTAATTAAAATTCATCCTCCATACAGTCCTGACTTAAGCCCTAATGATTTCTTTACATTTCTAAAAATAAAGAATGACGCTTTCGAGTTAGCCTTTAGAGTGGTAAATTGTTAGCAATAGATTTGATCGGATGAAAAAGTATATTAAGCTACGTGGTGAAAAATTTGAAAAACAATAAAAGTACTATTTATAGTACTTGTCATTTGTGTATTTTACTTCAAACGATAAAAGTAAAAAGGCATGCATCGTATAAAACAACGGCATGCATTAAAGTCATTATCGAGGGTTTCATCTTCATCATCAGCCTGTGATAGTCCTCCGCTGGACAGGGGCCCCTAATACACCCCTATCCATTAGGGCATTTTGGACCATCCCCCACTACGCTGGTCCAATGCGAGTTGGTGGGTGGACCGACTTTTTACGTGCCAATAAGTGCTGGTGAAAATAGTAAAATCATAACATAAATCACGTTATTTTCATGAATAGTGTTTTAAGAAATAAAACCGCTCTAGGTCTATTGGCGGCCAAGTTTTAAATTTTATTATTAATTTTTTTTTTACATGTAAGATTTAAATAATAAAATACTAACAGCATAGCATTTCAGCTTGTATGCTATAAATACATATAATAAGTATCCAAAGTTAATGACTTCTCTGCTAGTTAATTTTAAAAGCCTGTAACTCAGCAAAAAGCATCTCACGAAAAAATATTCAGTTTACACATATTTTATATCTACCAGAATATAAACAAAATTCAAGACCTCAATTTTTTTGGCTGTCCGCTTCACGTGAAATGCTCCAAATACCAGGCCAGAAAGTTATAAATTTACAGTAGCTTGAAGTCGATTGTTCAGCATCAAATGTGTGTTTTTCATTTTCGTTACACGTAACCTCTTTTTCCTAATGACATTCAGTGAAACGTTCGCCTTGAAATAATTAGAATGAATAATACTTTTTTGTGAACCTTAAATATGTTATTTTCGGCATAATTAATTAATGTTTAAGCGGAAAAATTACAACTTCTTGCTAACTTAATCAATTTTAAATAACAAATGGAACAAAATCTGTCCTATCTCCTATCAAGTAGACAATATTGATATTTATGTTAGGCCGTGTTTTACACTTATTTTATTTGGGTTTAGAATTTGAATTTGTAATGAAATGACGCAATACATATCACATATACACATATTATGTATGTTTTAAATTTTTAGTGCTTCGGGTCCCCCTAAAAACCGGGGCCCTGGGGGGGGGGGGGGTTCCCATGTAGACGTGCCCTTACGGTAAAGATGGTATTGCTGGTTTTTTCATTCCACAGAGCGATAATCATAAAATCAAATCACACGCCATTAAGAAGCATAATATTCTCAACTAATGCGAAACGGCTTACTCGCATGTTCTTATTAATTAATGTTTTCAAACCTCTATTCAGCGATGTTAATAAATTGATTTCATTGATTTGAAAATGTTTAATGTTATTGAATTTTCTCAAGACGTAATTTAAATGTCGAGAAATTTATTTGAACTTAATGTTTAAGCTTTAATTATTATGCCATCAACTTTGAGTGTTCTGATAGTTCTTCTAGTTTCTAACTATTTAATGGATTATCAGGCAAGTGTCTATCATTTACCCATAGCGCAATAATTTGTAAAATAAGCTTCAATAAATGCGGCTTAGCAAATTGAGGCAAAAAGAAATTAATTCCCTAATTACGTGGGCTGTAGCCGGAGATTGCAAAAAAAGGCAATTGATTCTTATAATTTATTGTCTAATACGTAGAAGCGTAAAAAGTATATTATGTATTATTTATGTATGTGTCAATATCTAAGTCCAAGTTGATGTTAATTTACGAGAAATATAAAATAAAAAGCGACCAAATAAAAGAAAAACAACTTTTTTTAAGGCCTGTGGATTGTGCATAACAGTAAAAGGCGTGCAAGTTTGCTTTCATCCTTCTTCTTATAAGGTAAGTTCTTAATAAATTTGAACAATTCAATTTCGTCTCTGATAAAATAGTTGGCGGAGAAGGTAAGTGAATAACTGAATTTAGAGACAAGTTTTAGGAATTTTATCCTTTTTTTTTGTAAGCAGTATACCACGCATAGAAGCGCATTAAAAGGACTAAGCCCTTGGAATAACGGCCTCGGGCCAAAATCTAGGCCCAAACCGAAGCCTAAACCTACGCCTGAACCTGAGGATAGTTGGGATTACATGTACGAGGTAAGATTTCAGTAATATCACAATTGAAAACTTGAAAAACCGTAATAGAATTAGTAATTGTACTAATTTGCTAAATTGAAAAATGTATTTTTTTGTTATTAAAGGTTAAATTACTTTTGATATTGACTTAAGAAACGCACAACTTCAGTGCTGATATCCTAAGTCAAGCAGTCGTTAAAGCAGTTGTATAAAAACTGCACTATTAGTTTTATTACTCGGTAAATAATTCATAGCATCCAACATCTCAGCGAAGCGGTTGGATTTGTGGCGTTATTCAGTGCAAGCTATGAACTAACAAAGTTAAACATTGAAATTTTTATAGGATATTGGATACAAATAGTTGTTATGTTGCCAATGCTAAATTATAATCATCGATTTTTCAGAGCGTCCTATCTTTGAATTAAGTAAGTTTACCCATTATTAACATAGCCTGTATTTAATAATAAATATGTTAAAGCACATCTAAGACAAATTACTACATATAATTTGAGACTGTCAGTCACTGTCACTAATACAGTTAATTGGTATCCGGAAAAGATGCAGCGATGCATTGACGCAAATGATTTCCATTATGTTAGGCCTATATGGTCTTGTCATTGAAAGCTTGGAAAGTAAGAAGATTCCTCGTACAGATGGCATATAAAGTTGGTCTAAAATGAAATAAAATATAACCCACAGCTTAGAAAAGGTTTTCCAGGATACCTGACAATGCTTCTTTTTCTTATAAGTATGTACTTATAATTCTTCCAGATTATCATCCACTTTAAAAGATCATGCACCAAAAAACTATAAAACATTATCAAACATTTTAAAAATATTTCTGTTTTAACAGAAAGCCAATGAAGCATGGACATGAAGAATGTAACAAATAATAAATTATTGGGAATATTGGACTAGTACTTATTTACCCCTCGATAGGAAAGTTTTAAGGCTGGATAGACTCGTAAGAATATATTTTTGTGTACCTAGCAGCACCATCATCGTATCAATCTGTAAAATCCCTCTAAGAGTAGCCCACCACACTAATTTACAACCATTTAAGAGCGGTCGATGGATAGCGGCTTAGCCATCTCCGCTTTCAGTCCAAAAATGCTGAAACCACCAACTTATAGCAGCGTTGAAAGTATGCCTGGATGAATTGCGGTAGCCTTACTTTTTTAACTTACTTACACGCCAGGCGTGAGAATTATGATAACCCTTTTCCTCACAAAATATTATTAAATATCCTATTGGATTATAATCTTTTACCTATAAGTGATGTTTTGGAATATTCATAATAATCGCCAAAGTTATTAAATGCTTTGGTTTTGTTCATTAATAAGCCAAAGATCTTTATTTAATATGGAAGCATTACACTCTCTTATTGATTGTCAAATTAACACTACCGGTTCGGAAATGGAAGCCTCTGGCAATGGAAACTTAACGAACTGCTGACACTAATCATTCTTAACATTTTTGCATGATAAGCATTGTTCTTATTATCGTTTTAATATTTTTGCATAGCTTGCAAACATATTGAGACTATATTTGTGACCAATATATTTTATGGAGAAATTAAAATATTTCAATATCTATCACAATTGTCTTGTCTTACTCTTATATCTACCTTGCCTAACCTCGTAAACTTCCCGTACGTTATGACGATCATGTTAAAAATGTTCAGTTGCTCATCAAAAATTAGAAATTAAATTGTAAGATGCACGCACATTTCACATTATAGTAATAAACTTAACTCACGTTAACTAAAGTTTATGAGTGAAAAAAAAATAGGTGTAAAAAGCAATAAAACGCATTTAAGAATAATAACAAAAAGTTAATTGGCTGTTTATTTTATTATACTACTGTAACTTTTGCCATGGTGCAAAAAGCTCTTCACAACGCCATCACCTAGTAGTCTTCATACCTGTTTCTTCCTTAGTATTTTTTCAATTTGGGTAACATATAAATCGCTTAGCGCCAGATCTGGTGAGTAAGGGTTCCTTTAACCAACTCAGCGGACGGAATAGCAGCCATTGTAACTGAGAACCTGTGCGCAACTACGTTGTGGTGATTAAACAGCACGACCCTTCGAAATTTTTCTCGCCTTTCATATTTAAAGGCATTCCTCGACTTAGGGGTAAATGCTGCATAACATTGACCTTTACAGTGGTTCCAAACTTCAGGAAATCGATCAACAATAACCCTTCTAAGTCCTAAATATTCACCCGAGGCCACGTGACAAAACCTCTTTGGTGTCAGTGATGATGGCCTATTCCATTGCGAAGATTGCTGTTTTGTCTCGGAATCAAAATGATGGACCCATGTTTCGTTCGTTGTTTCAAAACGAGATGAAAATTTTTTTAAAACTTGTCCAGAAATATCATCAAAATGTCAAGTCCATTTTGCTTGTAAGCTACCTTACAGCCAGAAACCAATTCTAGGCACCCATCTGGCGGACTTATTTTTCATGGTCAGAAATTGTTTCATTGTATTGAATTCTTCTATTTATAGGATCTTAGAAGCTGTACTGGGATCAACCTTTACCCATTAAATGTAGATGTTCCTCATAACGAGAACACGAGAAAATTGTGCAACTTTATGTATCCATCTTTTTTGAATGTCGATTCCTCTCACTAGAGAATTTTTTGGATGACTTGGGGATTTAGATCGACTTACTTAAAATTGGTATGACTATTTGTCTCGCAAACTCATGATTAACATGTCTAGTATTAATTTATTTCATAATTTGGCGTAAAATTAAGAACCCACCAAGATTTTGTATCAAGCAAAAACATTTGAACTATGAAAAATTTGTTTGCAAAAACGGGTTACTCGAGGTATTTATTTGTTACTTTTTTATTAGTATGTATTACACACTATGTAACTAACAAGTATTGTAACATTTTAGATTCCAGATTAAATGTGCCAGCTTTTAATGGGTCTTGCCAAGGCTCTGTTGTACATTTTTTAAGGAGACGGTTTCGAAGTCGACTGTGATCATGGATGCTGGAAAGAACCCGAAACGTCGGGAATAAATATATTTAAGTAACGGGAAAATCCGTAAATTAGCGGATTTGATATAATTAAATACATAGTTTAATAAAGTAGTTAATTTAACTCTAGGTTAACTTAGGGCAATTAAGTAAATATATTTGGCCGTCTTGACGTTAATTAAAATGGCCTATGTCCAGCAGTAGATCAATAAGGGCTGGTTATGGTCATTTGGAGTTAGTTTGACGTTACATAAACCTTAATATGAAAATACGAAGTACGATGTAAAGGAATATAAATTGGTGGCTAGCATATCGGTAACTGAAGCTAAAAAATAATCATCATACGAAGTTGTTGGTGTTGTAGATAACAACAATACAGAAAACTATTAGGGCTCTAGAGAGACGTTCATAAACACCTGAGAGACCACAAACCTTTTATTCTGTAAGGTTCCAGAAAAGCTATGAAAATCTTTTTAGAGGCCAATTGCAATATCTGTGGTCCATTTTAAGGTTTAGTTAGTTTCTTGGCAATAGCCAATTACAATTTACTGCGTGGAATGCGCATATTGTATTCGCCATTTTTCTTGGCTTGGCTTTTAACATGTCCAGATTTACCTAAACAACAGTTATTGCGCAGGACTGAATGGCATCAACCTATTCATTGTATTCGATGGATGATTTGTTACTTGGTAAATTTGAACGTTTCTAAACAATTCTAAAGACAATCTTGACAGCCCAAATCGACTGTTTACATTCCCATTCGACGTATGGATTATCTAACTTTTCAGATAATTGGATGATCATTCATACTGCCCTAATCAACCAGAAAAAAACGATAGCACAGAGTCGTCCTCGGCAGGATTCAAACTCACTAGCTCCAGTTTGTAAAGGGCCAATACGACTAGGCCACGGAGATGGTTTGCAGTTCATTCATTTTACAAAGCGATAATTAGAAATTAAATCACACGCCATAAATCAGTAAAATGTTCGCAACTTATGTGGAACGGCTTACACGTTGTTCTTAATAACATCTCTATCCATAGATGTTAATAAATTAGCTTCATTCGTTTTGCATATCTCGAATGGTTAACAAGGCAATTTAAATATCGAGGGGTTTATTTCAGGCCTATGTTGCAAAAACTTTTTAACGATGCCATCAACATCGAGTATTCTGATACTTTTGCTAGTTTCCCATTATTTAATGGATTATCAGGCGAGTATCTATTATATATCTCAATAGTAATAAATTAATAATTTGTGGGACAAGCCAGTTTAAATGCCATGTTCAAGAATATGTGTGAATAATTATTCTTCTTCTTAGTCATCATCATTTATTCAGTAAAGGTCGTGTTAAGTCTGAGAGAGCTGCTGCCACTCGTTGTATTATAAACTGCCAGGGATCTCTGTTTTGGGCCGATCCCCAATCGATAGGCCTAACCGATGTCGAAAAATCGATAAAAGTAAATAATTATTATAATGATAAATACTGTGAAGAAAAATGAGAACCACAATGCGACTTTTTTTTTATAAATAAAACTGCGGAAAGAAGAATTCATTCACAATTGTTGTTTTAGGCGTATGGATTGTGTGTCGTGGTAAAAGGTGTGCAAATTTGCTATCCACCTTCTCGTGATTTGGTAAGTTCTAAAGATAACCATTTTGGTCGAGTTTGAAAAAATTGCTAGTTAAGGAGGACACTGAAGAACTGTTACACACATAAAAATCTTTATTTTCTGCTAACAGAATGTCAAGGGTACGAACGCGTTAAAAAGAATTAGGCCTTGGTTCAAACCTAAACCTAAACCTAAGCCTAAGCCTAAACCTAAGCCTAGACCTGACTCTATACCCACGCCTGATTATTACCATTGGGATTACGATTACTAGGTAAGATTACACAAACAATACTTTTAAGGTCAGTAAAAACAAAAACTGCTTCCCTTTTTTTTACTCTTTGATTGTATTTTTTTGTTATTTGGAGTTTTTTTATATAGAGACGTACTTTGGTACGTATATTAACAGGAAATCAGTGATACAAGAAAGCTAAAGTTTTTCGATTAGATGTACTTGGTCCTAATAATCTGCGTTGTTATTGTCAGGACATACTACTTACCATCGTTTATGTATCGTGTTGCTAAAGTGTCGCATGAGTGAGATAACCACAGGAGAAGCTTCTGTCTCTATCTTATCTAGGTCGTTTGTCGATAGAAACTGAGACTCAACAAACCCAAACTTTTCATAATTTTACAATGCCGTCATCATCAAACTAACGTCACTAAATTTTGATCTTTTATTTTGTAAGAGGGCCGTTTTAAGTAAGCTTATATTTTTCCTTAGGGATACTATTTATTTCTAACGTTTTGCATTTATTAAATACGTTAAAGTCTGTGTAAGATAAATTATAGTTGATAACTAAATAGTTAAAACTAAGAGGAGATATTAAGATGAATTGTTAACTGTAACTTTTTTATTTGGTTACGCCATTATATAATCGTTTCATATAGTAGTTTGGTTGGAAAGAAGATTGATGCATGACATGGGCGTAGAAAGTTGGTGTTAAACAGTCAAAGCAGCATTGACAGAGGTTTTATACCATAATCCTTGCTTTTAAACAGATTTTCATGAGACCACGCAGTTTCGCCTACAATTCGTAGCAGTATCTATTTATATCTCTACAAAGTGATTATCCATTTTAATAAGGTCATGCATCAAAATCGGTTCTTATAGAAACGGCGGTAAAACTTCATCAAATTTTAAATAATATTCTTGTTTCAACAGATGATCAATGAATCAAAACAGCGACATCAAGATTGTAACAAATAATAAATTATTTGGATTACACAACTAGTATTTTTTTACCCAGACCTAAGAAACCTAAGAATATCTTTTAGTCAATTTAACAGCATCGCCATCATCGTCCTCATTGTATCAGCCGGTTAATGCCCATTGCTGGGAATAATTTAGAAGCGATAGATGGAAAGCGTTATAATTATCTTCGCAACGACACGTTTTCTGAAATTTTGTTTCAGAAGCGTAAATAACCCATATATTCCATTTCTAATGAGCCCAGGACTGCTCGAATTGCTCATTTGTGAAGTACAGTTATTGTATTTATATCAATTGTGCTTTCACAGCAGAATACCACAAGACATTATGCTGTTAAAAGAACTAAAATATACCAGAGAATCTGTCCCAACAGTGGTTAGATAGCTTATTTTCGTGACTGCATAGCTGCTGAGCCAAGCATACTCAACACCCTATTAATATGCGGGATCCATTGCAGATTTGAAGCCCAGCCAGCGCTTCTCCATTTACAACTTAATCATAACCAGTTTGAGAAATATAAGAAATCATAATCCTTATACATTTCGTTTTATTCTCATACAACATATTTTATTTTTCACTAAACCAGTATTCTAATTTTGAAAGGGTATTCTCAACATCGTCATATTGCAAGGTACATGGTATATTTTTCAAATACTAAAGAAGTGCCATAAGCTAATAATACAGTCTCGTTACTATTTTTAACTGGTGTAGTAGTTCCTTAATATAGACCAGAAAGAGAAAAGGCCTCAAAACAGATCCCTGTACAATACCCCTCATAACAGGAGCCCTGGCAGATCTCTTGCCGTTCACGTCAACCTTCCGATTTCGGTGGTGGTGGTCTGAAGTCTCAAGGGTGAGCACCTGCGTCGGTTGTAGACCGACCTCGTGTAAAATCGTATTGCTTGTTATTAAGTAAGCATGCGTGTTAAAATGTACCAATTATTGGTTTAGTATTAACTTTTCAAAAAACTTACTTCTCGCAGGTAGTAAAGAAACAGGTCTTAAATTTTTGGGTTCCGTAATTTCGTTTCATTTGAATATCGGAACAATGGAAACTACCTCAAGGCAAATTTTTTAGGGCTTTTGAAGTTTTCTTTTTAATGCAACGAATGCATGGAACAAAGTATGTTTTTCACAGTTTAAAATTATGTTTTGCCACTTTAAAACTTCATTATTAACTAGCAGTCCCTGCCATGCGTTGCTGCGGCTAGGATTTACTTATTTTACATTGTAATAAACAATTCAAGGGCTAAAGATAAAGGGAGAGAGAATATCAGTCATGAGGAGCACCATTTTTTATTAGATAAATGTCATTTGCAAAAAAACAGTGACTTCGATGATGCTACAGTTACACCAGAATACCTACAATAGAAAATAATATAGGTATAAAAATCAATTGGATTGGTATTTAAAGACTGCAGAAGATTAATCAGAATGTTCCTTCTGATGATATCGTGCAAAATTCTATACAAAAGAGTTAGTCTTAAAAATTCATAATCATCATCACGTTTTAGTTGCATGGATATTAAAAAAAAAAAAAGTACAAAATTTGATTACATTCGTCGCAGGCGTTAGAACAACTATCGTATGAAATAATAAATAACAAATATTTACAGTACCTTCAATCATATCCGCTGATGAATATGTCATCAAAATATTGCCTTTAGATAGGAAACAACATCACTTTTATTTAATTTTGCCCTGTAAAAGTTCATTTCTAATTTTTACATTTCATATTGTTGGCGCATGTTAGGAAGCTATTTTATTCATTACTTTTTTATATTGATGGCCTGGTATAAAATAACGGCGTTATGAAATTATATATTTTTTTTCAACAATAGATAAAAATGATTATAAAATTAACTGACTAAAATTAATAAATTTTAGCATTTACTTTTTATTGTCCCAATTCTCCTATTATCAACGAAAAGTTTGTACTATTAAACCGCGCCATCTATTGACACAAACAACGCAATCAATCACCAACTGCCACAATCGTTTGGTAGCTAACATTTTGCATCAAATAATAATAGAAAAACAAATTGTTATAAAACATTATTGCGATAATAAATTAAGATGTAAGCTATTCTATCTTTTAAGTTGGAATAAACTGTAGATGGTGGCAACTATATTTTAAAATCAGTTATGTATTTTAGAATTCCCTCGCGGACAAACATCGTGACACGAGATTTATGTATATTGACATGTATTATTAATATTTTTTATTAATTAGCGTAGATGAGTATTTTTCTTGAAAAGTTAATATTAAACTAATCATTGGTACATTTTAACACGGTCGATTACTTTATATCAAACAAATTATATCGGTATACGAACCGACAAATATGCTCAGCTAGTTAAAACAACATTTGAAACATGAAAAATGATACTATGCCCTAAATGTCCTAACGGAAGCATTGGACTAAGTAATGCATCAAACGTTGGTCAAGAAATTAAGCCAGGAAGTTATCAAAAAAAACCGCGCTTGACCTTGTTACGTCGTATGAACGCGAATTCAGGTCATGATGGGAACCAACGGGGATCTATCTTGACGCCTTTGCTCTTTCTGGTCTAAATAAATTAACTACAACACCAGTTAACGAATAATAACGAGACTGTATTATAAGCTTATGGCACATGTTAAGTATTTGAAATAAAGCGACGTACCTTCCATTATGACGATGTGAAGAATACTCTCTCAAAAATAGAATACTGATTTAGTGCAAAAAACTTGATGTTGAGTAAATCAATCAAAATGTATAAGGTTTATGATTCCTAATATTTCTCAAACTGGTTATGATTATGTTCTCGATGTGGAAGCACTGGGCTGGGCATCAAAACTGCAATGAATCCCGCATATTTATAAGCTGTTGAGTATGGTTAGCTAAGCCGCTATGCAGTCTAGGAAATAATAGCTTTACTAAAAACCCCCTAATGGATAGGGATGTATTAGGGGCGGCCTATGTCCAGCAGTGGACTATTACAGGCTGATGTGAGTTTCTTTTACTAACTAACAATTGTTGGGACTTCTTCGATTTATTTAAGTTATTTTAACAGTTTAATATCTCATGGCATCCTGCTGTTGGGACCAAATTGATATAAATACGATAACTGTACTTCAAATAAAAGCAATTCAAGCAGTCCTATAACCTGGGCCCTTTAAAAATGGAATATATCGGGTATTTACGCTTTTTAAAGCAAAATCGAAGAAAGCGTTCAATTGTCATCTGGTTTAAGAAAATTATTAAGAACGTTTGTGAGCAGAATAATATTAATTCTGTACTTATTGACTATACACTTTAATAATAACACCTTGAATGAATATTTTACACTCTCTTCTTGTCCCTCACGCCTGGCGAGCACGTTGGCAATCCTAGTTCCTCAAGTCATACCTCCATCGGCGATTGATGGTCTCAGCATTATTGAGTATATAAGAAAAGATGCGCTATACATCGGTCGGTTCCAAATTATTCCCTGCAGTGGGCATTAACCGGCTAATACGATAAGGATGATGATGGCGATGCTGTTAGATTTTCTAAAATATATTCTTAGGTCTATGTTAGACTGGAAACTTTTTTTTGGAGGGGTAAAAAAATTCTTGTTGTGTAATCCAATTAATTTATTATTTGTTACCATCTCGATGTCGCTGCCAGGATTCATTAAACATCTGTTAAAACAAGAATATTATTTAAAATTTTATGAAGTTTTACTGCATTTCTAAAACAACCGATTTTGATGCATGAACTCATTAAAATGGATCATAATTTTGAGGTAACAATAGATACTGCTACGAATTGTAGGCGATAATGTGTGGTCTCATGAAAATCCGTTTTAAACCAAGGTTTATAGTATAAAACCACTGTCGATGGTGTTTTTGACTGTCTGTTTTTGACTCTTCTTGTCATCTTCTTACCTTCCTAACTACTATATGAAACAATTATATAATTGCGTAATCAAAAAAAATTACGTTTAAGTTACAGTTAAGAATTCATCTCAATATCTCCTCACAGTTTTTATTAAAGATAAATACATAGTTTTAACTGAAAAAATGTCAAAAAACAAAAAAAAAATGTTATCAAAAAGTAAAAAAGGGGAACAGTTTTGTTTTTACTGACCTTAAAAATATAGTTTGGGGAATCTGGCGTAATAATCGTCAACCCAAGGGTAAAAATAGGCAAGGTATAATCTCAGGTTTAAAGTTAGGGTTAGGTTTAAACCTAGGCCTAATTCTTTTTAAAGCGTTCCTACCCTTGGCATTCTGTTAACAGAAAACAAAGATTTCTATGTGTGTAACAGTCCTTCAGCGTCCTCCTTATCTAGATAATTTTTCAAACTCGACCAAAATGGTTATCTTTAGAACTTACCAAATTAGGAGATGGTGGATAGCAAACTTGCACACCTTTTACCTCGACGCACAATCCATACGCCTAAAAACAATTATGAATGAACTCGTCTTTCCGCAGTTTTAATATAAAAAAGTCGTAATAGGGTTCTCATTTTTCTTCACAGTATTTATCATTATATTAATTATTTACTTTTATCGATTTTTCGACATCGGGTAGGACTATCGATTGGGGATCGGCCCAAAACAGAGATCTCTGGCAGATTATAATACAACGAGTGGTAGCAGCTCTCTCAGACTTAACACGACCTTTAGTGAATAAAGGATGATGACTAAGATGAAGAATAATTATTCACACATATTCATGAACATTGCTTTTAAACTGGCTTGTCCCACAAATTATTAATTTATTACTATAGAGATATATAATAAACACTCGCTTGATAATCCATTAAATAGTTGGAAACTAGCAAAAGTATCAGAATACTCAGTGTTGATGGCATCGTTAAAAAAATTTGTGCAACATAGGCCTGAAATAAACCTCTCGAAATTTAAATTGCCTTATTAACCATTCGAGATATGCAAAACGAATGAAGTTAATTTATTAATATCTATGGATAGATACGAAAATATTAATTAAGAACAACGTGTAAGCTGTTCCACATAAGTTGCATGCATTTAACTGATTTTTAGCGTGTGATTTTAATTTCTTATTATCGCCTCGTAAAACGAACGAACCATCTTAGTGACCTAATAGCCTTTTAAATTTTTTATGCATAGAAATACTGGAAAATTACTACCATAACCGAAAGGATTGATTGCATTCAATAGATCATTGATAACCATTATAATTTAACTTTTATCATTCATCATCAGCCTGTGTAAGTCCAAAGCTGGACTTAGGCCTTCCCTAATGCTTGCCTCCTCTATTAAGTGGTTTTATGGACCGTTGTTAATAACAAAGTTCTATAAACCTAAACCAAATGTATGAATTAGGTGTTAGTAAATTTCAAGTACCTAGAACAAATTTCAAAGATGGCCAATACCACCAGGTCACATAGGTGGTTCGTTCATTTTACGCGGCGATAATTAGAAATTAAAATCACACGCCACTAATGAGTAAAATGTTTGCAACTTATGTGGAACGGCTTACACGTTGTTCTTAATTATTTTTTCTCATATCTCTATCCATAGATGTTAATAAATGAACTTCATTCGTTTTGCATATCTCGAATGGTTAACAAGGCAATTTAAATATCGAGGGGTTTATTATAGGCATATGTTGCTAAAACTTTTTTAACGATGCCATCAACATCGAGTATTCTGATACTTTTGCTAGTTTCCCACTATTTAATGGATTATGAGGCGAGTGTCTATTATATATCTATAGTAATATATTAATAATTTGCGGGACAAGCCAGTTTAAAAGCAATGTTCATGAATATGTGTGCATAATTATTGTTCTTCTTAGTCATCATCCTTTATTTACTATAGGTCGTGTTAAGTCTGAGAGAGCTGCTACCACTCGTTGTATTATAATCTGCCAGGGATCTCTGTTTTGGGCCGATCCACAATCGATAGGCCTAACCGATGTCGAAAAATCGATAAAAGTAAATAATTATTATAATGATAAATACTGTGAAGAAGAATGAGAACCAAAATGCGCCTTTTTTTATAAATAAAACTGCGGAAAGATGAGTTCATTCATAATTGTTGTTTTAGGCGTATGGATTGTGTGTCGAGGTAAAAGGTGTGCAAGTTTGCTATCCACCATCTCCTAATTTGGTAAGTTCTAAAGATAACCATTTTGGTCGAGTTTAAAAAATTAGCTAGTTAAGGAGGACACTGAAGAACTGTTACACACATAAAAATCTTTGTTTTCTGTTAACAGAATGCCAAGGGTAGGAACGCGTTAAAAAGATTTAGGCCTAGGTTTAAACCTAAACCTAAACCTAAGCCTAAACCTAAGCCAAAACCTTACCCTATACCCACGCCTGATTATTATTCTGAGGGTGACGATTATGAGGTAAGATAATACAAAAAATACTATTACGGTCAGTAAAAACAAAAACTGTTCCCCTATTTTTGCGTGCACATTTTTTTAAATTTTTAAGTACATTTTTTTGGTATTATTTACTTTTATATACAAAGACGTACTTTGGTGCTTGTTTTAACAGCAAACGTGTTGCTAAAGTATGGCATAGGTGAGATAAAAACAAGAGAGGCTTCTGTCTCTATTTAATCTAAGATGTTTGTCGGTAGAAACTGGGACACAACAAACCTAAACTTTTTATAATTTTACAATGCTGTATACTAACATCACTAAATTATGATTTTAATTTTTTTAGGAGGACCGTTACGAGTAAGTTTAAATATTTCCAAAGCTTTCGTATGCGATATAATTTCTTTAGAAGGTCTTGTAATTATTAAACACGATTAAGTCTATCTAAGATAAAGTATAGTTTATAATTTTTAAATATCTATAATTAAAACTGCAAGAAGATATTGAGTTGGATTCTTAAAAGATAGTAGGGTAGCATTAATGTAACTTTTTTATTTGTTTACGCCAATATATTATCGTGTCAAATAATTGTTTGGAAGGTAAGAAGATTCATGCACGACATGGGCGTACAAACTTGGTCTTAAACAGTCAAGAACACATTTGACAGTGGTTTATATCATAATCCTTGCTGTAAAACAGATTTTCATGAGACCACACAGTTTCGCTTACAATTCGTAGCAGTATCTATTTTTACCTCTTTAAAATTGTAATCCATTTTAATGTGCCAAAATCGGTTCTTTTAGAAACGGTGGTAAAACTTCATCAAATTTTAAATAATATTCTTGTTTTAACAGATGATCCATGAATCATAACAGCGACATCAAGATTGTAACAAATAATAAATTGTTTGGATTACACAACTAGTATTTTTTTACCTACACCTAAGAATATCTTTCAGTCAATCTAAAAGCATCTCCATCATCATCCTCATCGTATTAATGCCCACTGCTGAAAATATTTGGAAGCGATCGATGGATAGCGTGACAATCACATTCGCTTTGAGACTCAGGTACTTGCACTTGTATGACTTAGGGAACTGAGATCGCCAACATTCTAGCCAGGCCTCAGAGTTATAGTGAAAGTGTAAAGTCATCATTCAAGGAGTTATTATTAATGAATATTACAGCATTAATATGCTTCCGTTCATAAACGTTTATAACAACTTTCTTAAAACAGATGACAACTGAATGTTTTCTGGAATTTTGTTTTAGAATCGTTAATACCCCATTAATTCCATTTCTAAAGGGGCCCGGCTACTCCTAAAATTGGTCGTTTTTGAAGAACTGTTATCGTATTCATATCAACTTTGCATCCCAACAGCAGGCTGCCATGAGAAACAATAATGTGAAAATAACTAAAATATACCAAAGAAGCTGTCCCAACAATGGTGAAATTGCTTATTTTCTTGACTGCATAGACGCTGAGCTAAGCATACTCAACAGCCTATTAATATGCGGGATCCATTTTAGTTTTAAAGTCCAGCCCAGCGCGTTCCCATCTACAACCTCATCATAACCGTTTGAGTAACGTTAGGAATAAACCTAAGGTGTAAGGTAAGGTGGTGTAGTAGTTTATTAATGAAGACCACAAAGAGAAAAGGCGTCAAAACACATCCTTGTAGGTTCCCCGTCCTAAGAGGAGCCCTGGGAGATAAACTCTCTGAGTTTGGTGGCTTAAGTACGAAGTCCCAAGGTCAAGTGCAGCATTTTGGATTACTACTGGTTTAACTTCCTGACCAAAGTTTTGTGCATTACTCAGTCCAAGGCTTTGGTTAGGACATTTAGAACATAGTGTTATGTTTTCCATGCTTCAAATGTTGTTTTAAAAAGGTGAGCACCTTTGTCAGTTGTATAGCGACCCCGTGTACTGATATTGTTTGTTATTAAGTAATCGACCGTGTTTATATGTGCCAATAATTGGTGTAGTATTAACTTTTCAAGAAAAATACTTATCGCATGTAGTAGAGAAATTGCTTGATTTGAATATCGGATCAACGGAAACGACGTTAAGGCAAGGTTTGGTAGGGCCTTTTAAGTTTTCTTTTTAACGCAACGGAAGCATACAACAAATTAATTTTGTCAAAGTTTGAGATTATATTATGCGATCTTAAAACTATGTGAAATATCTAAAAAAAATCAAGTCACCTGTATTATTAAGAATCATAATATTTTTTCTATTCAAAAAATCCTTTTTTTTTCAAACAATAGGCAACAATTTAAATAGATATATAAAACACCTAGTTCAGTTACTAATAGCCCACAATCGCTTGGGACTATGAAGTAAAGACAAAAACAATTTGTTATTATGATGCAATGTGGTTCTAGAAATAAAATGACAATTGAGTTTTAAGGGTAAAAATGTTTATGTAAGAGGGGTATGTTTATGTAACATACATTTTATCATTATTAAACGTCACACGTTTTGAGAGCAGCAATCTATCGTTAAAATAGCTTGGAAAAATAAACGCGTTAAAATCCTTAATATTTGTTTAATTTTATGTACAGTACGGCTACGCAGTCGCTTTCTAATTCTAATTAAGAGCGACTGGCATCTGACCTTCGCAACTAATAGGGCTAAACTGAATTTGATGTATTAATTAGTTGCCAGTAATTTTGAAGTAGTACGGACGTCCTGTAAGGACTCACCAGACCAGCACACTTGTCAGTGAGACCAGCTTTTCCCATCTTATTTTTTACAAATTATGATGATGAGTCCATGTTAGTGTTGTTTAGAAGTTTTTTCGCGCAGATTCTAACCCAGTATTCCTTTTACAATTCAAGGAATAAAACCATTACACTTATAAAGTAAAGGCTGAATAGATAAACAATGTAACCCATAACAACAAGGTGTCATCAAACATTTTTCATGGTTTTCAACAAATTGTTACCAAGATTACAATCACTGAACGACAACACACTTATAATAATGTCGTGCATACCATGCCTTATCGAATGGAAAATAAATAAAAAGCACCATGCGGATTTGTTGTTGAGATATCAGGTTAAGTCCCTCATTAGACCTCTCTAGTCTTCTTGTGTTGCCGTTCCTATTAATAAAATAATCGAAAAAGTAGTCATGGTCAGTCCGACACAGGCTGATAATGATGATTATTGAATGACTGTTAGATATAGGGCTGCTCTAATGCATGCCCCCTAAGCATGCCACATTATGACATTTAATAGGAATTATGGGTTTCCAATGTAGTATTATTGTTTTTAACTTTGAAAATACTTACGGTTTAGTTAGTTTCGTTTTTGGTTTAACGCGCGTAGACTGTTGGGTCATTATTTACGTAAATCGGTTCATAATGTGATATTAATTATTATTACATCGACAATAGGCTTGGCGTAGTGGAGAGCATTCCTGACTGTTGCGCAAGAGGGTTTAGGTTTGATTTACACTACCGCAATAATATAATGTGAGGAACTCTGCATTTTTCTAGTTAAACTGCCTCCGTAGCCTAGTGGAATTGCGTTTTGGGGACTGTAGATCGTGGGTTCGAACTTTGTGGGTACATCTTGACATCTTTTCAGGTTGTGTCCGCGGTTATAGTTTTTGCCCTGGTCTCGTAGTTGGTCAGGACAGCGCGGCTCATCAGCCCGGTTACCTGCAAAGTGAAGTGAACCATGCGTCGGATGATCATGTGAAAAATCACCTCTACGCCCTATGAGAAGGAAGAAAGAAGGTGTGCACAATATGTGTAATATAATAACTGAGATATTACTAAAACAACAACAACAACAACCAACATTAAAAAAAAGTTGAAGATTGAAAAAAAAGTTGAAGCCGCCGCAGTTGAAATCGGCTTTAAGACCGTTATTTTTCTCGTGTTTGCATCCATTATATCATCATCATCATCATCATCATAGCCTTTGAATGTCCACTGCTGGACATAGGCCTCCCTAATACACCCTATTCATTAGGGGTTTTGGATCCGTATCCACTACGCTGGTCCAATGCCGGTTGGTGGGTGGACCGCCTTTACATGCCCATCCGACGCATGGATCATCTTGCTTTTTAGACAATTGGGTGATTGGCCCAAACTGTCCTAACCAAACAACAACAACGAAAATTTGTTGAGTCCCGAACCCATGACCTCCGGTTTCTAAAGCAAACGCCAATACCACTAGGCTACGAAGGCAGTTAGCAATCCATTATATAATGTATTTATTTATGTAAGAATTTTTTGAACTATACGATAATATGTTATCGTCCAAAAATATGTTTTTATTTATTAACTAGTTGACCCGGCAGACGTACTGCCTCGACCGATTAACAAAAGAAAACTACATAAAAATATGTAGTTTTCTTTTGTTAATCGGTCTCGGATCTGATAGATAGTCAACAACTGCAGTAAATCTACCAACCGTATTTAGCTCAAATTAGGTTTATTTTTCTGCTCTTCAGAACATATATGTAGTTATAAATACATTTTTTTTTATTCAAAGATTTTTTTTATTTATTTACCGTACAAAACTTCCCTGGAATTTCACAAATAATTCAAGACCAAAATATGGTTGGTTCCATATTTGTCAAGCCGTTTTCGAGTTTTTAAAAGATTAAGACATATTATTTATAAACATAGATAAAGAAGAAGACAGATGTAATATAATAGATATTATTCACATTTTACCATAACAGAGATTGTGATTGATACGTACAGTTTTACCGCCATTTTCGACTTAAACTTGTCCATCGTGACCGAAGGAGACCCCAAAGATATGGCTACGTATTAAACATAACACGTATTTCATTATTTACATCAATTCCACGTCACAATTTGAAGATACTCAAGAGGAGACGTGAAAATAATAGCGTTTTAAGGTTCTTTATATATATCATCATCATATATATCATCAGCCTTTGTTAGTCCACGAGCTGGACATAGGCCTCCCCTAATACACCCTATCCATTAGGGGTTTGGACCTTCCCACACCTGTGTCCAATGCGGTGTGTGGGTTGGACCGATTTACATGCCCATCCGACGCATGGATCATCTATGATTAGGAACATAATGGTATCATGGCCAATTTTTACTTAACCAACTGAAACAAAATGAAAAATTTGCGAGTCGAAGGATTCAAACCCAATTGATCACTCAGTTTCTACCATTTTCGACTTAACACTTGTGCATCGTGACCAGTAAGTACCTTTCAAAGATATTGCTCTTAAACATATTATATTATTTATTAATTCCAGTCAAGATTAAAGATATTCAAGAGGAGACGTAATATAATAGTTCTTAAGGTTCTTTACGAGGTAATTTTCAAGACATTTATAATGAGTATTTATTTGTACTATAGATAACGTAACAATATAAGAGATGTCTTTTACTATAACATTGAGGTATCGTAATGGTCAACTTTTTAATAGCATAAACTTTACAAGTATTATAACGATTTCTAATGAATAGTGTAATCACTCTGGCAATTTACAACGAAAATCTTTAAATGATAGACATTATGTTTACTATTGGTCACAATTGTTTAATAATAAACTTGTGACAGTTTAATAGATATTTAAGTAGATTAGAAAGTAAATCACACTGGCTGTGGATTCAAACGCAGTCCAAGAACTTGTTATAATATATAGAACAAAATAGTATGTATTCTTATAATATGCTACCAACTGTAATTTGGATATTCAATAAAACCAGTGATTTAAATACCATTTTCAATACTTTCGATTAATTTGATCTTAATAACATCTGAGCAAACTAAAAGGCGTCATGAGTCACATGAATACATCTATCCATTGGGCGTGAAAGTGGACTGATCCATCCACCTGGTCGAAGGGTTAGTTTATATAACTGAATATATAAAGTATATATGTAGTGACGTCGCTGGCGTATAGGTAACCACTTAAATTAGGAACGTTGCGCAGAGACGTGGTCATTTTACGAACATTAAAAACGAATCGAATGCAGTTATTTAGAAGTCGGTAAGTTTAATGAGGTGACTTCAATTCGGTCAAGATAGCACACGTCACCGTAGTCGATAATAGGAAAAATTAGGGCACTGCAACAGGTCACTTTCGTCTGAATGGCAAAACTTGTTTTTCGATATAGGCACCGCGGGTCACCTGTAACTTTCTGAACAACTGTAGTTATTTCGCTGTTCCAATTTAGTGTCTTGTCGATAAACATGTCTAGGTTCTTTACAATTTCACTAAATGGGATGTGATTGCCGTTAACATTTATGCATGGGATTGCAGAAAAGTCCACCTTGGCTAAATTGCGTGGACTGCCAATAATTATAGCTTAGCACTTATGTCTTATTTATATTGAAAAGAAGATTTAAAGAGAAGTGAAAATGTATTAATTTATGATGTATAAAAAGTACCACATATTGATTTAAATAAATATAAAATCAATTCTGTTTAAAAGACTTACTTCCCATAAAACATAATTTTATGTCAAAACTCTGTGCGCGTTTAAAAATGTTAAACATAGTAAGTTATAGTGCTTAAAGTTTTCTTATTAAAATCAATTAGTAACAATAAAGCGAATCATCTTCGAAAATTTGCACATTAATTTAAAAGTTAAGGAAGATAAAGGAAAAATAAGTTATTGGCGGTTGATGTTTTTTTATTTATGTCATTCAATCAAATTCGTGCTTCTCATGTGCTCTGAATGTGGTCAATGCTGTAATGAAAAATTAGAATAATAATAAGTTAATAACTCTCCAGCCTAGTGGTGAGGGTGTGCTTTAGAAACCGAAGTCTGGGTTAACAACAAATTCAGTTAATCCCATGAAAAAATGTTTAAAATACTCTTTTGATGGCTCAATTATTCTAGGACATCTTCAGGTGATATAATTTATCTTAAAACAGTTAATAGGTTTTCGTTGCATATAATTGAATGAAGATTCGATAACTTTCTCCAAATATTGTAGATGTCTTAATAAATACCAATTTTATAAACTATTATTTTGGTATTTTAAGAGTATAGTTTTTATAATATTTAATTTTAGTAATAAATTACTTTCACCAAATTTCGTAAACAAAATAAAGCCAAAAACTGTGTTTTTGAGTTTTCACTAAATATTAGGTTATGTGTAAATGCAAAAGTTTTAGATCTTTTTATTAATTAAAACTTTACCATTTGACTTCTTTTCATAGGACTTTTAGTTTTGCCGGAAATCGAAAAAACGTTTTTTACCCTTAAAAACTCACCCCCACCCCTTTCCGACCTTCGATCGCCGGAAATTATTTTACCTTTAATTTATATAATATTCCCCTCCTTTTTTAATAGGTTTCATTTACTATTGATTTTTTTCACTTTTTAGATATGACATTCGCGAAAACATTTTTTTGTTATGTCTCTTTTTTCTCAATGGTGCAGCATGAAAATCAGAATGCGTTCCGGTTTTCAGGACCACAGTAGCTAGCGTAATAACGATATGTAATGTGTAACGTCCGATTTACTTTTCTCTGTTTTCGTTTCAGTATATGTTATCTATATATACCAAATCTAATGTCATTCTAACGGCTTCAAACGTAGGACGTCTTAATATGGTTGTATATAATAGTGATAATGCCCTCCACTTTTATTTTGACTAAGGTCGCCGATCTATATTAGACATCAGCCAACAGCGCAGGACTAAACTGCCTCCGTAGCGTAATTGTATGGTCGTGTGCTTTAGAAACCGGAGGTCGTGGGTTCGAATCCTGTGGGACTCAACAAATTTTCATTGTTGTTTCCTAGTTGGTTAGGGAAATTTGCCGATCAACCGATTGTCCGAAAAGTAAGATGATCCATGCGTCGGATAGGCATGTAAAAAGGCGGTCCACCCACCAACCCGCACTGGACCAGCGTCGTGGGATACGGTCCAAAACATTGGACCGTATGCCGAATAGGGGTGTATCAAGGGAGGCCTATGTCCAGCGATGGACTAGATATTGTACAAGTTTCTTTTTCTTCAGTCTGATAGTCCTATGAGACGTAAAACAGAAACCAACCGAGGAGACCGACGCAAGACAGATTATTTACATTATCGTTCGATGCTTGGATTATTTTAATTTACAGGCAATTAGGTGGATCAGCCCGCATTGCCCTAACCAACAAGGCAACCACAAAGAAAATTGGTTTAGTTCCTGACACCACGGCCCCCGGTTCCTAAATCGCAAGACCACAGTACTAGGCTACCGAGGCAGTTAAAACAGGTAGTTAATTGTACAGACATATATTGTGGCATATTTGTTGGTCCGCGATATTCCACAAATTACAGTGCCTTTCGTTTTATGCCATAATTTGGATGCCCTTTGTTAATTGGTCAGTATAAAAGATAGCGCGCTTTAACGATGTTAACTTTATAATCAAAATTTTAATGTTTCATAATTTTAATTAACATGTAATGAGGTTAACGTACCTGGTAACTATCGTACCTATAGGGCAGGTTAGCCTGAAAAATGTGGATTATTCTATACACATATTGTATGGAGGAAAGATATGGTTTTTTATTACGCTTCAAAACTACTGAGCTAATTTTAAGTAGTCTTTATCTACTAGAGAGCTATATTATCCGTGAGTAACATAGGGTGAGTAACATTTATTACCCTCAGCAAAATCAATTCCTAAAATCTAAAATAAGAAGAGCAAAGCCCTACAGACGTACGGGCAGCTCATTTGTAATAAAATTATTAAATTTAAAAACGCTTGTTTACCACGAAATTAAAAACAGCATGTATACGTTTTAATAGTTTAGACAAATAATACATTTTTATGGATTTTATTGCGTTCCATTTCACGTTTCAAACCATTCTCAGGATCCATTGTCACGGGACCGATAGTGTATTATTTATCATATACAGTATTTGCGTAAGCAACAGAAAGTGTTAGGCAACGTAAGTAATTCCGAGTGGCACTGCGAATGGTCATGTAATAGTCGACTTTTACTCACTAATTGACATTGATGTCGTTTACTGATACAAAATATCTTTGAAATAATATATCAATAAACGATAAATATATGACGCTACTTCGTGGCAACACCATTGCAAAACATATATATAAAACTAATTTACTTAAATATGTTTATATCAGAATCGTTTCGGAATGTTATTGAAACTTTTCTTTTGTTTTTATAAGGTTACTTGTATATAATTATGACATATAGCTATACAATACTGTAAAGATTACAATTTTTTGTGGATGAAACATCGTTGTAGGTTACCACAAAGGTTTTGTTGAAGTTGTAACTTAGATATGTCAGTATAAAAGCTTTTAACATTAATTATACTTACTGAACTCAATTTCTTGCTCGACCTCTATATAAAAATAACACAGAATATTATATGACGAACCAATGATTTACATATATAATCATAGAATTTTTTTTCATACAAATTTTTACTATTTAACCTACCAGCTGCAATTTTAAGTTTGCTTTCTAAATATTTACTTAGATGAAATAAAAATAAACGAAAACATTTTAACCCATGTCGTCAAACGAATGGGGTACGCATGGCGTTATTATATTGGCGTCTTGGGCTCTTTAACGTCACTTCATTGATTTGGATTAAATTGTTAACATTATTTGTCTTTTCTTTGGCACAAACGTGTATAATTTTAATTTTAAATTCTTTCAAAAACAGTGATTTTTCTTTCTATCGCTTTGTTTACTTACCTTCTTTTTCTGTTTAGAAAAATATTAAACTTCAATACTATTGAACGGATAATATCGTGATATGAATGATGGAGGTGTTATCAATCTTGATTAAATGTAATAAATTTTATTATTGTTAAATTTATATAAAAAAATTTACATTTTATTTTCCGTTTAATCGGTGAAAAAGCCACCGATTAAACTTACATGAAAAGTTTAATCGGTAGCTACCCAATGAATTATGCACGTAGGCTGTTTTTCAAGACATAAAATTTTAAATGTTTACAATGTTAGTGACTTAATTTATATGCTTAACACTATTTAAAAATACTCACTTTCTTGTTCTGTATCTGAAAAAATGTCAAGTTATCAATTCGAATCTAGTTACAAAGGTCAATTTATACGAAAATTATTATATTTATTTCTTTTATTTTGTAAGTAAATAAAATAGAGTGGTAATAAAATACAATTTGATAAATTTTCCGTAAATCGGATCGAATTAGAACGTTACTGGTAACTTGTGAATTGTAAATTTTATTATATACATATAGTGGCAATAACGTATGTCTGTAATTATTTCTTTGTATATATTCTGTACAGGACGAGTAAATTTATTCAGCGAACTGAATAGTTTTATCTGATTATTGTTAGTTGTATGAATTGTTTTTATAGTAATAAAAAAATGCTTGTATGTGAAATTATTTTTTCATAATCAGCTTTAGCAGTCCACTGCTGGACATGGCCATTCTTTAATGAACGCCAAGACGGCGTCCATTAAAAAGTTGTTCATAATTACTTTATTCGACTTAGATAATTGCTTTATTTATTTATTGATGCCATGAAAAGCTTACAATGAAAAAAAAATAATGTTCAAAACTAACAAACAATTCAAAATCAATTTATTTTGAAAAAAAATACATAAATGACATAAACAAAAGTATGTACATCTACAAAAATACGCATACTTATATATGTAAAGGTATATAAATATACGTATAATCATATAATATATATTTATATATAATGCTTCTGGTCCTTTAATAGGATTTACCATATCGCCGTCACTGGAGCTAGTTGGTCCTATCAAATTGGCCGACGAAACTTGAGAGACCACGCGCCCGCGCAACCATTAAAATTTGGTCCATCGAGCCGGATATCTATATTTATATATATGAATGTACATATAAAACATATAATAAAAATAAAGTCATTGGTCTTTAGGTAATTTTTTAGACAGAAAATCTTCAACTTTTTTTAAAGTGATAAAACTATTGGCCCTCCTGAATTCGAGTGTTAGCGAATTCCATAAGAGAACAGACTGGATAAAGAAAGAGTCAGAACGGTAAATGGGGCATTGAAGATTTTTGTTACTGACTTCACATATGTACTGAAAATGGGGAGATATATAAGACGGCGTTGTGTTCAAAGAAAGGAGTAAAGAGTGGTCAGGGCTCTTAAAGAGCGTCGTTGGCGGATCGGCGGCCACTGAAGTTAGGAACAATATGTAGAAACGTGGTCCGTCACTTGTGCTGCGGATCTGTCTTACTCCCACTGTAAGGCAGATCCGCCGTCAAGTGGGCGTTGGGATTGCCACATCGCTATGTCAATTATAGAAAAATAAAAAAGATAAATTAGTTAAGGTTAAATATATTTAACATATTCATATAATCAATAATAATTAGATATAATCAATTCAAAAATCTTTTATAATTATTGTGGTTTGGCTAAACAAAGACAAAGAACTTAAGCTGTCACACGCATATTTTATATTTAAATCTGACATTGTAACCGTCCAAATTAATTTTCTGTCACGTGACTGCACCTGGCAAGGGTGAGAGACATAGGGTATGCGTGTATTGGTATGTATTTAACATAGTTGTGAAGTAATAAACGCAATAAAATCCCTAAAGCTGTATTATTTATCATTTATTATGAATGGTAAATTTGCTCAAGCGACAGAAAATATTTAAAAAATAATTACTTATTGAATTAAATCCAAATATATAAAATTTTATAATGCTTACGTTTTTTAACTGTATGCAAAAAAATACTACTGTTATTGGGTTAGATCAGTTTAATACAAATTTATTAGAAACTTTGATTATTGACATACTTACTTTTTTATTCTGTATTCAAAAGAAAGTTTATTTTTATGAATGGAATCTTATTTCTATTCGAAAAAAAGCATAGTTCTATCTGGTACGAATATAATAAAATCGTTCTTGTATTTCATATTTTGTTAATAAAATTTGCTTGTACTCACTTTTTTTTTCTGTTCGTAAAAAAAATGATTTGCATTTTGTTACTTGAAAACGTCTCTTATATCTTATGAAAGCATTTAAGAAAGTAAAATCATAAAAAAAACTATCTGTGTAAATATTTGGTTCGTTGTTAACATAATAATACGATGTATTTAATTTAATTTAATTAAAAATAAGACTTAACTTACCTTATAACTATTGTACCATCCAGGCAGGTGGTCCTAAAAACAAGATTTTTTGTTTTAATTTACACCAAAGACGTGTATATTTTTGCACTGAATTAAAACAAAAAGAAAATGTTGTGATTAACAATATAATTAAAATTTTAACTATTAAAATTATTATTCATAAATCAACTAAAATATATAAGAAAACTCATATCCGAGCAAGATTATCATTACCTATTTAAGTTGTACTAAAGCTTTCATATACTTTTATCAGTACATTTCCCATTAAGTTTAATATATTTTCCGCAACCGCGTGCATATCATTTTAAACCCTAACTTAAATTAACATGATTTAAAACAACTTTTTTCAGGAAGTCAGTAGAAACGTTGGAACACAATATTTTTGAATTTAAGTAACATAAAATAAAAATTAACGTACCGAGTACCCGTATAAAATTCCTGTTGTCGCCATTTTTTATAACATTACCTTTTTCCTTTAAATTATACATCAACTAACCTATTATTGTACCCGTAGTGTATGCAGACTTCCGCCTTGCGTTCTGTTTCACTCGACTACTAAATGCAGTAAATAGGATATATGTACTGCATAACCGCAAGACAGAACGACTTACACGCTTAGTACAGCACATGAAATAATAAAAATCTTATGTTTATTTCATGATATCAAACATAAATGTAAATTTTATTTTTGACATCATTAAATACACTTAACATTTTTATTAATGCAATAAATTTTCTAAATATTTATACTCTTATGCGAAGTCTTCATCCTTGTTTTGGAAATAACAAAAAAGTCAAAAGTAACTACTTACCGCTGCCTACAATTTAAAAAGCAACGGCTTAGTGTTTGCACTTTACATTATAATTATTCACATGTTTTAAATAATTGGGGATTAATAAGGATCAATTGTACTAGAGCTAAACAAAATGGAATTGATATATACAAAGTCTCTAGATATAACAAATATAGATTGCGTTGGTAGAAGATCAGTTTTATTGGTACATCAACATCATCATCATCATTATCATCCTGTTTTAATCCACTGCTGACCATAGGCCTCTCCTAATGCTCGCCTTCTGCATTCGGGGGTCTTTGGAACGTATCCCACCACGCTGATCCAATGGTAAATGGCCCGACTTTTTACATCCAACGCATGGATCATCTTACTTTTCAGATAATTGGGTGATCGTCCCAAACTGAATCAGAAAACAAAGATAACACAAAGTGTTTTCCCGCAGGATTCGAACCCATCGACCTCCGGTTTATAAAGCAAGGGCCAATGCCGCTAGGCCACGGAGGCGACTTATTGGAGCAGCGCCGCATTATGCAAGCCCCACGTGATGTTCAACCAATAAGAACACCCGACGTATAGGCTCCAATTGAGGTTGACATTAGATTTTAACCACCTATTTAATTCACGTTTTTTATATGCTATAGAAATGTTTTTTATGACATATAATAACGTATTCATTAACACTTACCACTTTTACCTTGGCAAAATTCCCAAAAATATTGATTATTCATCAATTGGATAAGATGATTCGAATGTATATATTATGATGAAAATACTAAAATACAGAATTTGTTTTATTTCTAAGATTAATCATTCCATATCAATTGAAGAAAAGTGCCTATTATAATATTACTATTCAATTAAAATGTATATTAAAATGTATGTCAGACGGTATGGTGAATACTTCTTCTACTTCCATATTTTCGACACAATACGTTCCAATCTATTCCATCAAATCATTAATGCAGTGAATTCTGTGCTATTGCCTACGATAGAAAATTAATGTTCTAATCGTTTTGTTATAAATAGGCCATTATGATTTCATTTGCTAACTACAGCGTTCCGTAAGATTCTATTTAGCTCCTATAGGTTAAGTTATTATAACCGCTATTCCATACTCTATTTTGATAAGCTTTCGAGTTAATAAAAATTAATTACATGAGGTTAACAAACTATCAATAATTTTATAAACAGTGTCATACTTACAGCCTGCAAAATGAAGTAGAGGGTAAATGTTAATTGATATATGAACAAATTTTCATTTAGTTATCATTGTATGAATTAAGGTTCTCTACAATTTAAACTAAACTATTTTACTAAACTAAACAATTTGGCGAGCGGGAAAACTTATAATATATACTTTTTAAAACTTCTGTACTGTGTTAGACAGTTACCTTAGAATTTAAACATTTACAAACATATTTGATTACAAGATTTTAAAATTGTATGCCTTCTACGTTCTCGTCTACAATTCGCTTAATTTTAAAATTGGTGTTTTAAGGAAACTAGTTCTTCGTAAATAAATAATCTTAAAATGGTAATCTTTAAAAACGTATCCTCAGATTTGTTACCTACCGTGCCATTAAATCTTTTACGTAGTTGGTAAGAACATAGCCATATTTTTTACCTTTAACTTATAAGTTATCTGTATTAATTTTAACTTCTTTTATTAAGTTTTAATGGAAACTTTTAAATTATTTTGACCGTAATTAACAAGCTAAACATAATACAATATTTAAAATATACTCGAAAAGACTAATCTTTTATAATATGACTTACTTGATTTATCTGCACAATGTAAAAAGGTATAAATGTTACAAATAGGTAAATGAATGAAGTATTTAGTAGAAGAGATTGTTAAAAATAAACTAAGTAAGTGTTATTAACAAGTTATAACTTTTCTTATTGGTTGAAGCGAAATTATGTCCAACATAAACAACTATATACTGAATGTATCACGTTTTTTTGGTATAAAGGACCCATAAGAATTGCAGCGTAAAATGCCAAAGTATATCTGTTAGGGGATTTGATAGTGCATCAAATCCGACCGGTGCTTCCTTGGACGGGTCCGAGTGATAAATTTTTCACGTTCATAAGTGCTCAGTAGGGCGTAAATTGAATAAATCATTTTGACTTATACTTTCGATTTGGTGCCAAGCATGGTAAATTATTCTACAGGATCGATATTCGAATTATTAATTGCAAAATTAATTCATACTTACAATCTGAAAGAAGAAAACATGTTTTATCATGGTTGTTTATTTATTAAACAAAATAAATTAAATTTTAATACATTTTAAATCATAATTATTTATTTTATTTACGCGATTATTATACATATCAAATCCACTAATTTACGGATTTTTCGCGTTACTTAATTATATTTATTCCCGACGTTTCGGATTCTTTTCAGCATCCATGATCACAGGCAGACTTTAGTCTACACAGACAGTCTACCCGTGATCACGGATGCTGAAAAGAATCCGAAACGTTGGGAATAAATATATTTAATTAACGCGAAAAATCCGTAAATTAGTGGATTTGATACATTTTTAATCCTTATAATTTTTGTTATGTGTTCAATAGTCCATTCGAAAATTCATTTGAATGGTAACAATGTGTAAAACAGTAAAGTACTGTATTAAAATATCTTTAGTTTGTTGTATTAATTACGTAAAAGTAATAAATTGTAATAATTCTTTCAATCTTTTGGTATTACTCACGTAAGTCCACTGTAAAAATTAAAAAACATAAAAAAGTTGTTATCTGCTGATGTAGAGTCAATTACAGTATTATTTAATGATTTTGTAAAATAAAACTTTTAGGCATTTTAAACTAACAATATCCCCTCATTTTATTTTTAAATAATTGCACGTTCACAATCGTCTGCTTGTGATTGATTTATGTTAATTCATAACCTACTATCCTATTGTCTGGGTTTCGCACGGTCGAACATGTTTTTTTTTACATTATGGCATAACAATATTTTTTGTTACATTATCACCTTTTTTTCGCCTTAACTTGGTTTCAGCTGAAATAAATAGATATTATCACCTTTTTTAATAATAAACGTATCCTATGTCATTCAGAGATAATGGAGTTTTGTAAGGTCCAAAAGAATTTCATAATCCGTTTAGTTCTTTTACACATTCTTCGGTACATGCTAAAATATAAAATTTTTATCTGATAGTATCTGATATAATTTTAAGATGTAAATCAACATTGATAGAATAAAAATGATATGAAAAGAGCTTACCAAGCCTCTAGGCATGCCGTTCAACTCCTGGATACCATTTTCATCCTGTATGGAAAGTCTTAAAGTAGTACAATTTTTATAGATCAACTTTAAAAAAAAAAGCCTACGCCGAATAGGACACTGAAGAAAGTCATCGTAAACGAATAAATAAAAAACATTCAAACATTTCAGTTCAATCGAACCAACAACTACCATACTTCAAAATATATTTTGTTAAGTACTAAATGTCTGTAGTGTATTTGGGCCGATCACCCAATTGCCTGGAAAGTAAGATGATCCATTCTTCGGATGGGCATGTAAAAATTCGCATTGGACCAGCGTGGTAGGATACCGTCCAAAAACCCCCTGGTGGAGAAGGCGTGCATTATGGGAGGTCTATGTCCAGCAGTGGACTGACACAGGCTGATGATGATGATGATGATGAAATATCTGCAGCGCTTTGCATGGGTGGGCTTTTTTTCCATTTCGGCGTGAATGGTAATATTTAATAGAGATTCTTTCCTCCTCTTTCCTTCCTTTCGGTCCTCTTTTTACTAGAGCTCGGGCGGTAACACTGCGATAAATAAAGCTTTGTAATAGCAAAAACATTTATGAAATCTTTTAAGCAATTTTCGAGCTTAATCGTTACGTATAAAAATACAAATGTTTTCATTTTTTAATATTAGTACAGACTATCATAGATAAAATCTTTACTTACCCCACTCAGTGCCCCTAAGCTAGATCCGTCGGATGGAACCTATGTGAAATATATTCAAAAAATTTAGAGGAGTGTAATTGTTTATTTAGCTTAGAGGTTTCCAAGTCCTAAATATTCCTAAAACTAATTTAATATCGTCGCCGTCGTTTCAAGCCTGTCAAAGCCTACTGTTGGCATAGGCCTCCCCATAAGTCGCCAAGAGGTATTCGATCCGTGCCACCTGCATCCACCGACGCCCGCCATTTGCAGGTCGTCACTCCATCTGGTGGAGGTCGTCCGATCACTGCAGATGGTCAGTACGAGGCGCCACTCGAAAACCTTTATCGGTTTTATCGGTTCTCGAGCTTGGCGCCATTGTCACTTCAGCTTGCTAATTTTGCGTGGCACGCATTTATCACGAGAGAAATACGAGATAGCGCCCATTGCTCGTTGAGTGACTTGGAGTTTCCTCATGAATCGGCAGTGAAGGACCATGTCTCAGTGCATAGGTCATCACTGGCAAACCTACATTGGTCAAAGACAGAATCAAAGGCTTTCTTATAGTCCAAAACGCTAAATATAAAGCTAATTTATTACCTCTTCTTAATTTATCGCAAATCAGATCTGAAAACTATGTAAACAAAAATATCCACAGGTAGACGATGTTCCACCACTAAGAACGCTTCATTTTCTGTCGTCATAAATTGCTGTGTATAAATAGATTTAAAATATTTTTGGCTTTTATTATTATATAATACATAGATACTGGATATGAAAAAAATATTTAAAATAACCTTACTTGTACTATGCAGACGTGCTCGTCACCGATCGTCATGCATGGCTGCGGTGCTAGCTGAAAAAGTTATACTTATTATAGTTAATTTTGTTGCTTTTCAGACAAACTCTCTAATTTATGTTCAATAACTAGTACTCAAACAATCTAGAAATCAGTAAGTAATATTTGTGTGGTTTCAATTAGATATCAACTGACCATCGGTTTTGACAGATGACAGTCGTTATAAAGATTCATTTTATTTTTTTACTAGCAACCCCCCAACCCCCTTTGAGGGTGGAATTTCGTAAAGTTCGTTCTTAGATGACCTCTACTCGGTGAAAGGAATATTCCTACCAAATTTCAACTGTCACTTCGCCTCATGGTTCCAGAGATATCGTGATGAGTCAATATATAGGAGGCAATCTCTTTTATATATATAGATAGATTAGAGCGACAAGACAAGCAGAACGCTCATAAGGAAAGCCACGAAAGACGCAACAAATCCATTTACGACACAGATCACGAACAGAGACAAGAGATTACGTCGTTTACCCAGTAGTTACTCACGCTACGGTGCCGTTCATGCAAAACAAGGCAAGACGGTGTCCTCAATAATCCATATTTTACTTATAGATTAACTGCCCCTTTGTGCACCCGGGGTTAATGATGGGGGAATATGCCCATATAACAGGGAACTTTTTAAATACTTTAGCACTATGTAGATACAATGCACAAATAAGTACGTATACATTAAAACTTTATTTGTATTCTTTACAGCTACTTAAATTATAAGTAAACTAGATGTTTATTCTTTCTCTCTTTTATCGCTTGGGACAGGAACCAGGGGGCCTTAATTTCTCGCGGGTCCATGGATATGAGCTCAGATATCCCAGGGATAGGGGACATTGGTTATATTTTATTTTTGTGTTACGCATTTTATTAATCATTTAGAGTCGGCATCTCACCAACACAGAATTTTGTAAGTAATTGTTTTTACGCAGCGATTGGTATGTGACGTCGACAGGTAATAAGGTAAACTGCATTGATAGATGGGTTAAATATTCGTAATTTTACACAAACTGGCATCCTATAGGACTACTAATAATAGTATTTATGACCAGCACCGGATTTTTAAGGATTTATTTGACACATCTAATCGGCCACCATGGCCAACAATCAGTCACTAAAAAAAAAGTCATTTTCTACAGGATTCGAAACCATGACTTCTTTAAGAGAGTGAGGTAGTACGTATTTGTTATTTTAAGGGACTATCATAGAGTCGGTTCAATATTAAAAATTAAGATTAGCTTACCTCACCGATTGCAACTAGATTACAAAACAGCACGAGCAAAATTAGTTGCATGGTGCTAAATTAAAAATTATTGTTTTCCCCGTATATATATGTTCGTATACCGTTACAAGATTTTGCTATTTGCCTTTCAATTAAAATCCTAATTAACATTATTTTTCATACAGTTGGCTTTAATTAAAACCCAAATTACGCAATAAAGTTACTAAAGGTTTCGAAATTGTTTGAATCTTTAAAGCATTGACGGATATTAGTTCGCTGTTTATAAATAAATTTGGACAGTTAACCCTGATTGCTTTACAGTTTTAAATTATTTACACATTCACCATCTGAATTAGTCCACTGCTGGACATAGGCCTCCGCTAATACACCCCTATCGATTAGGGGGTTTTGGACCGTATCCCACCACGCTGCTCCAATGCGGGTTGGTGGTTTTTTCAATCAGTGGTAGCGTTTTGTCCAAGAAGTGAGTGTATCACTCCTATGTTGAAAACAGATATTTGAATTTGATTTCAAATGGCAGTAGGCCGGTCTTATTGTCAGAAGAACTGATGGCCGATAGGAAAATAGATTCTGGAGTGGACGTCGCGAATTTATAATCGGTCGTTATAGGAAACAGGGTACTTATTCTTGAGAAGAAATAATAAAAGATGCACTGAAATCTTAATCAGGATCTGAAACTTATTAAGGCTTAGGGAGTTCAGTCTTATCATATAATATGTTTTGAAATCCATTCTATTTCATTACTTTTTTTATATAAATTAAGAAAAAAATTAAAATTTCATAAAACACATTTCTACACAGTGCATACTTTTTTGTAACTTTTTAGCCCATTATAGGTTTGATATGTTATTACCAAATACTCTCTTAATGCTCTAATAGTACTGCAGGCATTAATAATGTCCTTCTAATCGATTGCAACTACGGCGACCGATCTGTATCACAGATCAATAACGCTTAAAAGAAAAAGAAAAATTACAAAATAAAATACCAATATTCCTAATCGCAGTAAAATAAAGAGTCACATATGTACAAAAATCGAAAAAAAATCGTCGCGTCATCATGCATCAGCCCGCATTGGCCTAACCAACTAGGAGACAGAAATAAAAATTTGGAATACCCGCAGGACTCAACCTCCAGATTCTAAAGTGCAAGCCCATACCCCCAATACTCCTCCCCTCCATAGCCCTCCGTAGGCTAAGGAGGCGAGAAGATATATATCGATCATCTTATTCACATGAAAGCGTGAAAGAGCGGGAACCTTTCTAAAAAACTAGTAAACAACAATGAAAAGTAGTTTAGTCCCCCATGATACGAACCTAAGACTCAATTCTATTAGCTACCGAGGCAGTATAGTCATCATCATCAGCCTGTGATAGTCCACTGCTGGACATAGGCCTCCCCTAATACACCCCTATCCATTAGAGGGTTTTTGGACCGTATCCCACCACGCTGGTCCAATGCGGGTTGGTGGGTGGACCGACTTTTTTACATGCCCATCCGACTCATGGATCATCTTACTTTTCAGACAATTGGGTGATCGGCCCAAATTGCCCTAACCAACTTGGAAACAACAATGAAAATTTGTTGAGTCCCCGCAGGATTCGAACCCGCGAACTCCGGTTTCTAAGCCACACGCCTACACCACTAGGCTACGGAGGCAGTATAGTTACAATTCTATATAGGATCCACATTGGACCAGCGTGGTGGGATACGGTCCAAAAACCCCCTAATGGAGAAGACAAGCTGATGATGATGATGATATTTCAATCCATCAAAAACAATATGAATCTCTAAAGGCGCTATAACGCTCTTATTTTTTGGCCGAACTTAACCATGACGTGATATTTAGTAATAAAATCTATCCGATTTATGAAACTTTGTATAATTTTTTAGACGGATATAATTTAAATTCATTACGGTGTCAATGTAGAAATAATTCAATCAGCAATCATCTATGCGTTTCAGAAAATCGCTTTCACCTCATAGCAAAAGCAGAAAAATGTCTCAACTTTTATTTAATTCATAGTACAATAAAATAAAAAGCAGTCTTTACTTTTTAAATTTATTACACACATTGCCAGGATAAAAAAAATACAATTTAAAATTGGTTAAATTATCAGCAGCCAATGTACTTTCTACAATATCCAAATAAAGAGACCTAACATCTGGATAGGATCCAGTTTTCTTTCATTAATTTGAACGATAGTAATACCGCCGCCAGTTGTCCTGAAACAATACCACGTACTATTGATAATATAATAATCATTGCCTTAATTCAATAAATAAACACGTTTGACAATGTTTCCTTTTTAGCACACGCAATGACTTTGTTTTGTTAATTTGTTGTAATGAAAAAAAAAACATTTATTTTGTTACGACTAATTGATCTCATGGACCTCTTTAATACGGGTCTTTGGTTACTTTATTATTAAATTTCCAAATCAAAAAAGTCGATCCAGATTCTGATAGGGCTATTATGTTTTCCTGCAAATTTTAGTCGTAATATTAAAAAATGTAAATTCTTTATATTACTTACGCTTGAAAATGGCTGAAAAATGCACACTAGTAAATAATCTTTGAAAATAAGATCAAATAAAACCACCAAATACAAAAAAATCATTTTGATGTCCATCAAATAAATTACAAATACAACTTTTTATTACGTCGCAACTAGAATGTAAAATATTAATAAATAGAAATGCAGACATGATGTTAAAAGAGTTCATGCTTAAAGTTTTGTTAATAGTATATTATTACTTTCTACGCCAGGAATTAAAAAAGACAAATTATCTTAAACCTGAAGCCGTAGAAGGAAAATTTGACTTTGATGTTGATTCAATAAAAAGAGACCTGTTCAATTGACATTTAAATTGTACCCTTCAGTGTGTTTCAAGCCATTCTGGGTCGTATGAATAAATAGCAAATTCTCTGTTTTGAATCGAATTTTACTGACTTATAGATATTTGAAGTTAAATTATCCTTTGTACTAAAGTTCCCCTCCTTACTGCTACTCGGTAATAATAAATCTGGTATTACTTACTATCTTATACTGTAGGGAAAAATTCAATGAATGAAATGTTATGAATCATTCTGATGAGAATTTTACTTTACTTAGTCTAAAAGAAAAAACGGAACGGAACAAAGTAGCGTCATACGTGCAGCGTTGTTACTGATGAATTTTCACTAAGATATCTATCTAAGAGGGCGACAGTCAACTAATGACAATGCTGAACTTTTAAAGGGTTATATTGCGTAATTTAATTTTTTCTTTTCCTGAACTCAAGTGTAAGTAGGCGCATTTACGACGTTTCACATTACGTGGCCGTCAGTCTTCTTGTAAGATGCAAAACTTTCGTTAACACCATACAAAGTTAAACGTTAACGTTGCGACACTCAACAGTAGTCACACACACCCTACACTTAGTCGTAAAGGACATCACGCACACACATGACAACGGCCTCACCGGTGAGGTCGAACTTACACATCCTTTGCTATATGACACTGTAGCTTAACACCAAATCAGATCAGCGCCAACGCTTAAAAAGTAATATTAATGTTAGCTCGAGCTCTTTTAAGCTATAAAATATATCCTTAAGAATGTGTGTGAATCGAGTCGAGGGGCTGCCCAGGGGGGCTGAGCCCCTGGGCAGCCCTTTGATTCAGCGTGAAAACTGGCACCACAAAGTGGCGGCCCAAGCCGAGGCTCCCATTTTGGAAGCATTTTTAAAGAAGAAGGAATTCCAGTTCACACATGCTTTACTCATAGAAGCTTTACTTACATAATCATAATGGTGCCAACCCCACTTCTAAAATTAAAATAATAAATGAAGAAATAAATAAATATCTAAATAAAGAACGAAGCGACAGAACGATTAGGAAATTCAACTGATGGTTAATGTTACTTCCAGCCCATGAGAAATGCCTCGTAAGAGGCTGCACAGCTATCCCCTAGTAACCTTCAGCTTTGTGCAGCTTGTATCGGATGGGCATGAAAAGTTGGTCTACCCACCAACACGCACATTTTGGTACATTACCACGCGGGCAAAGTCATGGGCAACAGCTCACAGTCGATTAAGAAAATTCTTAAATCAAAAATTGTCTTCTGCTAAGCATTAAAGTCTTTACAGCAAGTACATTTAATGTGCAAAACTTGGTAACTATTGATATTATATAAACTTACTTGTTTTTTTCTCAGCTTTTGAACTTTTTCCGATCGGTAGGGCTAAACAGAATTCATACATTAAAAAAAATAACATCTATTATAATAAAGGTAAAATTAATAAATATTATTAATATTCTGACTGTCTAGTTTTCATACATTAATATTTCTAGTACAAAACTTTCATGATCAAACAAAAGACAGTTGAATATATTTTTCATTATATACTATATTGTGATAATCTGTTTAATACTAAGCTTATACAATCTAATGATAGTTTCACTTAAATATAGTATACAAATATTTAATGAAATAAATGAATACTGAAAAAGTTATAAGCTCTTACAAACGTTACTTCTTGCACAATTGTCTCAACATAAATATGGTCTCCCGTCCCGCTAAACTGGCACTATACGTGTATTATGATTATACGTATGCATTATAAACATAATACAATCTGTTCGTTTCGCATTATTATTACTATCACCAAACCATGTTCAAGGAATAAGTTATGATTATATTTTCCATCGCACTATTATCAGGCTTTGGACATTTAAGGTGATTAATTCACCAGAAACATGCATTTATTGTAATTAATTTAATAATTCTACGAAAGTAAGTATTTCCATTAATTACGAATGCATACATGTTAAAACAGAACATGTGTTACAATTATTACTTTTTCTCACTTACATCGTCCTGTCGACTTTTGATTGACAAAACAAAAATTTTAAACAATTTTTATCACTTTTATTTACTTATAAACGTTACTCATTAATTGTTTAAAGTGTTCACTTCCTGCCCCGATACACATACAACCGCATTCTGATGATATTTTTTCTTGTACTGAATGTTCTCCTATTTCTTAAGTTATATCATCATCAGCCTGTGTTAGTCCACCGCTGGACATAGGCCTCCCCTAATACACCCCTATCCATTAGAGGGGGACATAAATTTCACCTAACACACATCTTCTTCATCACGAGTTATATACCTGACTTAAAGAAAAACGGAATTGATGTGAACAATGTAACTCATAGCAACGACGTGGCGTCCTACGTGTAGCATTCTTGTTGATAAATTGTCTCCAAATATCTTTTTTTATTGACTACGTAGGCAGACGAGCAGTCGGGCCACCCGTGCAAAATGCTCACCGTCGCCCATGGACATTGGAACTACAAGTGGTATCACCAACGTGTCATTTACCGTGAGACATGGGATGTAAGTCTCGTTTACCCAGTAAATACTCCGGCTTCGGTGCCCTTCAAACTGGAACACAGTAGTGTTTCACACTACTGCTTTGGGGCAGAAATAGGCATAGGATATCATAATTGACAGGACGAAAATCTACTAATGAGAAATCCAAACGTTTAAAGGTTAACATTGTTTCAATTAATTTTATCTTTTCTTTAGCTCAAGTATATTTAGGCAGCTAGAAAATTATAAATAATCATACCCCGTATTGATCATGGTCCAAGCTTCTCGGCAAAGCGCTCTGTAATAAAACACGTGTAATTTTTTAAAATTTACAAATAGAAACAATTATACGGCAAGGAATAAAATTTAAATTACTGACTTTAAAATTTAGCGTTGTTAAATAATAGCACCCTTCGAGATTTTGATTTTCAGAATATTTCAATTGATGAGATAAGCTAGTAATATTACTATGTTTGTCTGTCGGTACAATGAAATATCACAGCCTTTTAGTAAACGTGTTAACTGCTTAAATTGTGTTTTTATCAATGTCGAATAAACGAAACATTGTAAATCGATTTTAAATTACGAAAATAGATTTTAACGATGTATTGACTTCTTGTTATTCTTGTTTTATATAAAACCAGTTTTTGCTATATTTACGCCCTTTAAAGGTTTAGTAAAACGAAATTGAATGTATGCAACTTACCGTTACCTGAAAATTAGAATCACTGCTTTAGTAAGTGGATATTATACCCATAATTTTTGAATAACATTCAGATGTAAAGTATTATTAAAACGCCTTTATTAGCTTCATACGTATGTAATGTAACGAAGCAGAACATGATTTTGACTCTCCTTAAAACGTTGGATTAACTCTACATCTGGCATTCTTATTGAGGATGATAATTTAATACTTTAAACAGTTTGATCCTTCCTCCTTACTAGGATAATGTGGATGAGCGATTTTTTGTATTCCTGAGACCTGGTGTGACAGCGTCAGGGCCAAGAGTAAATATAAATTTAAATAAATAAGATCATTTTCTATAAAAATCCACAAACAAAAAACTTATAAAAAATAAAATCGTTTAAAAAAATTAAAGAATTTTCTATACAATCCAACTAAAATAATGGAAAATGAATTTTAATTAAAGTAGTGTAAGTAAATATTATTTAAAGTAAAAAAAGCGTGGTATGGTCAATGGTAAAGAATTTATAATTCAACAGGTTGTCATAATCCATACTCGAATTATAAATGCGAAAGTAATTGTGTCTAACTGCATGTCTTTACCGTCATATTAACTGAACCGATTTTGATAAAATTTGGTACATACGTAGAATAGACTTGAAGACAGGACAAAGGCTACTTATAATTGTACAATGTGATTGAAGTTAAGTTGAGGCAGTATACATGGAATTACATCATTCTTAAAGATAAAACCATGAAACTTTGTCTAATAATAGATATAAAAAATTAAGACGCTTAATTTATTCAAATAAATGTCTCTATTTCCCGCGGACTAAGTTACAAGTAATAATAAATAATCAAATATACTTACTATTGCCATCTGTACAAAAACAGTAATTAATTGACATTAGATTATTTTTAAATCCATACGTTAGTGAAATATGTTACTATTCATTAACAAGTTATTCAAATTTTATTTGTTATCCTGAAGTTTAAATTTCAAATTTTGTCTTATTTTATAAATACTTATGTACGCGCGTGAGAAGTTATACTTCTTTGGCATCATTAAAAATTAATATATTTATATAAAAAAATATTTAATATAAATTTAAATAATATAATAATATATAATTAATAAAATAATTAATATATATATATATATATTAAGCAGACGGCTTCATACTGTTAATTTTGTGTCAGGTGGTGTGCGCGCGCATGTTAAAATTTCACTCTCATAATTTTTTCATAACGCGCCTAAAAAAGAATAACTTCAAAAATAAACGCAACCAAAAACGAACCTTAATCCTAACTCATAGAGCACATTATGCAAGAACTATCGCAAATAAAAAACGACAACTCCATTATCACTACACAAAAATCAACCTTATCACTATGTAATAAGGTCCATTTCACCGTTTTCATTATAAACTGTTAATTTTGTGTCACAGGTGCGCGCGCATCTTAAAATTTCACTCCTCATAACTTTTTCATAACGCGCCTAAAGAAGTATAACTTCAATAATTTCCAGCACTACATGTTTGATTTACTCATATTTTTCATAGCCTTACTTTTTTTACATAGACACAACTGCAAAAATAGCAATGTGTATACATAAAAGGTAAGCCAAACGCAGAAGATTCTTTTTTTTTAATTTATAAACATACAAATTCTTCTCAATTTGTAAGAATATATAGAAAATTCTGGAAATTTGTTTTTGGGCTGGGATTATATAACGTATAACAGTTAAATGTATTTCATAAGAAGCTAAAATATATTTTTTATAATAGATTCAATAAATTTCACCAACTGAAATATAAGTCGATCGAACTAGTATTCAACTACGAATTCTTTACACTTTACATATCAACAAATTGGGAAAATTCTAATCCTTAAATATATCAGAATATTGTAAAGAATTAAGAAAGAAATGTTAATACAAAAATAAAACAACTATAACTCAATCGTTCTTAGCTCCCAAGATTATAATTATACTTATTATAAGTATTGTTACATTTAGTAGAAATAAATTGTATACTTACAGCCTGCAATAGATTATTTATAATTATTCATACTTATTCCATGTATTTTTCACGTAAAAATTTTAGGGAATTCCACCCTCAAGAGGGTTGCGGGGTTGCTAGTACAAGATAATGTTATTCGATTCGGTTCTATCCTCGACGTTATTTTTTTTTAATTGGTTGCCCAATTGATGGAAAGTGAGGTAATCCATGCGTAATTTTCACTTGGGACTATTTGTCAGTTGATCTGTTGAGTGTTGTGGGCTCTCCCGTTTTAGGTTCGACTAGAAATATCACTACGTCGATTATTAATAGAGCAATTCAAATAGTAGTGCAATTGAGTAAATATAAACTAAACTATGAAGTTTTATAATCATAGATATGAACATGTTACGCAATTAATATGATTATTCATTGTCGGTTCGGGAGTCATCGGTCTCAAGATCGATATTTCGCGAAGAAAAATAACTACATAGGTGATACCTGATATCCATATATTCATCAAGTATCAGGTCATAGTGAGTGAATATACAATAGGCGCCGATACGAAAAAAACTGGAATATAATTTCTAGCTTGATCTGCCTTAAATATTGCTCAGATTTGTTCAACCAAAATGTTATTACATATAACACCACTTACGCTTTTTATCTGCAAAAAGCCAAAAAAATGTTATTTTTTTAATGTAATTATACGTCAAACAAGTTTGGTATGGAAACAAACAAAAGGCTTTTAATTTTCTTTCTTTTTGTACTTTGATCCTATTTATTACATTTATTTGAAGCCAAACCTAGGAATTTTATAGGCCAGATATCATTTGCTCAGCAAGATTCCTAGTTGAGCCTGACTAACAGTTTAATTATCAAATAGCATTTTGCATCCCTTCCCTGGCCTTTTGTAGTAGCAATGGCTCTTGTTTAAGGAAACAGAAGTCGTGGGTTCAAATCCTGCGGGGAAATAAATGTAAGTTATTATTATTAACTTGTTTTCACGGGCCCAGGAATCGACAAATTGCCTAAAAATTAAATGATTAGTTTATACATCGTATTGGCTTGTAGCCGGTCCTGGTTTTTCAGATCATTTTTAACGGACGTCTTTTATACCCATTTAATGCAATTAACACTTTAGGTTCTTGAGCTCAGATGCCATTCACTCAGCTTAGATTAGTAGCTTAGATCTAGTTGTATTAAAAGCTGATTCCATGATAACATGCGAAAATGGCTATAATAGAGAGTTCATTCATGTTGGTTCATCGTATTATTAATGTCGAGAAAAAATCCTTTTATTCAATAATATGTGGTATTCGCGTAAACAAAAGGATTAATTATTATTACCGTCATATTAATAAATAAAAGAACAGCTAAATGGTTACAATGAACATTACAATTTCGGCATAGATTGCAATTAATCAATTTCTTAGCGTATACATATCGAACATCGTTATTTTATGTTCCTTGTTGTCTAAAAATTGCATTTAAAAATATTGTAAAACTGAGGAATTCATGGTTAAATAACCGACATATACTTGAATTTATTTTTTCATTTATTATTGTTACTCAAAATAAAAAACCATAGAGTAAATAAATACTTACAATCTGTGGAGATAAAATATTCGGATTAAATACATCATTATCGTCTATGTAATTTTTGATAATAGGCATTGGACAACATACGTGAATGTATTAAAAATAATTCATTTTGAAAACCCTAAATAAGCCTGAGATGTCGCATAATAATCGCTTTACAATTCCTTCATTTGTACAACAATAATAATATGCTTTCGTCGGTAGATTTTTTTTAAAACTTGAAACGTACGTTTTTTATGTGTTTAATAAAACTTTTTACACAAAATAAATGAAAAAGTAAATGCATGACGAGATGAAGTGACGAGATTCCCAAAGTGGCATGTGTGGACTGGATAATAATAGCCGAAGATTGGCCTATGTTCAGCAGTGGACTGACAGGCTAATGATGAGGAAATTAATGGATATATCCTTTGTATGTGGAATACTTTTTAAAATTCTTCACGTTTATAACGTCTAATCTGGTGACATTTGCTTTGGTAGCTATTAATTGGAATTTATGAAAGTATTGTTAATTGTATAACTTCATATTGAATGATAATTAGAAGATTAGCAATAAAGTTAATACTTACATAAGTCCACTAAAAATTAAAATACATTTTAAATTGGAAATAACATTATTTTAAGATGATGGTCAGTCAGGTTTTAAAAAATCATGAAAACTCATAAAGCTGTTTAAAAAAGTTTTTAACGTGACAACGTCTTATAACAATGTTAATAGGGAGATACTCTCGAAAACTGTGTCACAGCGCCGCTCACGTATCGCTGTCTATAAGCAACCATAAGAGACAGTGAGAGGCACGCGAGAGTCTCTCTTACTCGTGTGCAGTTTGCCTGCTTAAGTGAAATTGAGACAGAAGGAAAGAGAAAGAGGATTCGTCCTTCTTCCTACTACACGAATGAATATTCACATCATTGTACCGCTAAAAGACGTATAATTTTCGCCCGTATACCGATTTTACAGGCAACCAATTTTTATTATAACACTGAAAGTTCATATTTTAAAGCATTTAATATCTTGCCTTTTATCTATAATTATATGTGACAGTCTTAAAATCCATTTACTTAATAATATCATACAAATTCGTAATTAATTTATATGCCATTGTTAAGTCGACAATTAAAAGATAATTGAAAAGTTCCTTAACGAATAATAAAGTAATAATTCTTATAGATTTCCTTTATCACGAATAATATGCCTAAGGTGATGGGTGATTAGTATATAATGCATCTTTTTATCTTTGTAAGTGGGAAAATGTCAAGGACAGGTAATGTGAGACTCTTTGCCTAAAAAAACTAAGTTGTATAATCTGGCACCTTATTGATGAGACAAAGGAAAGGACATGGTATTTTTCGCAATAAAACCAGCGTTGGCCATTAACACGACTCCCCTCATCGGGTTTTTTTTATATTTTTTATGTGTAAACTCTATCTTTCTTTTTAGTTGTTTATTTAAGAAATGAGAACAAAGTACGAAATTTTTGTATCTCTCCTAGGTTACTTAATAAATACGTTAAACTAATAAGACATTTATTTGTGTCCTACCAGTTGATTGTGAATACGGAGACCGATTCATATTAGAGATCATACAGCAGCGCAGGAAATATTATAGTGCACAAATGTACGCACAAGCAACAGTGCTCTCCCTATTTCTTTAGTCACCACAGACCATCGGCTTTTTCATATCCATCTGACGCGATGAATCATTCTACTTAACAGGCAATTAAGTCATCAGCGTGAATTGCCTTAACAAACTACGAAAAAACAATAAGAAGTTGTTGAGTCCTCACAAGATTGGAATCCACGATATCCGGTTCCTAAAGCGCAAGCCCATACCGTTCTTTACAGACAAAGAATTCTGAAGTGTTTGCATGCTAACTAATAAAAATTGAAATTAAATATGTAATAAATTACCATAGATCGTGACAAACCGCGTGACCCCGCTACGTTATTGTCCTGTAACAATAAATTACATTTGTAATAACCGTAAGGGTACTTATTATAGAGAATACACGATTTTCTAAGATAAAAATTACGGAATATTATTTACTTTTTCATACATATAAAAGTTCATTTATAAGTAAGCTTTAACCTTCAGATTACAAAAACATAATTTGATTGTTGAAAATATTACATGATTTTTCTGGAACGATTTTCTTACTAATGCGTAAGTTTTCATTTTATATTATTTTAATTTTACTACTTACCACGTATATCTTATCAATATTCAATTCACCGGATGGGGCCTAAAAGAAAAAGAAATGTGCCATTCTAAAATATCTTTGCTATTAACAAAAAGGTGTACCACGTATTTTTTTTGTTGTAAAATATTTTTATTACAATTAAGTTATAAAAATGAGATATATTTTTATTTTAAGCGTATAGTTTTATCAGTAATTTAACAAGTACATAAAGATATATGCAGCTGAGCCAGACGAGATCTGTGTTGTATTTTTTGTTAAAGCGATGAGACAAGAAGTCCACCTGGAGGTAATCTGCCCTGTCCATAGTAAAAGCAGCGTAAGATACCCCAGATCCAAACACCGCCCTGAGACATGAGGTTTTGTTTTTTTACCAGTAATTACGCTGGCAATGGTGCCTTTGAAACTGGAAGACCATGGTGTTCACACACTACTGATTTGCAGCAAAAATAGAAGCTGAAGAGGCACTACCCCAGACGGTCCATTGCAAAAAGGGACCTATCTCCGTATGATTTAAATAATATAATATAAAATCTTGAGCCTTATTAGTGGGCCGTTATTAAATATCATTTAACAACCAGGTTTTGGTTCAATAACATTCTTTGACCCGATTACAATTACAATAGCCAAACTATCATAAAGATCACAACTACGCAGGAGATAGAAAACATAATGTACGGGCAAACCAGATGAAGTGCACCTTTACCCTTTGGATGTAACGGATAACCAACCTGACCGTCTGGCCGACGCATTGATATCCTTACTCGCGGAGTATATAGAGATTCGAACTCTCGACCACCGGTTTTTATGTGCAAGCTCAAGTCAATTTGCAACAAGTAAAATTTGGCCATAAATGATATAATCCACAGTACAATGAAAATTTTTTATGCATCCACTGTTCTTAGTGAATTTTTTTTTTAAATGTCAAAAACTGAGCGATAATCTCCTTATATACAAAGTCAAAGTGATTTTTTTTTATTCAATATAGAAGCATCAAACTTTTTTTGTTAGTCCGGAGGGCGTGTGATCAATCAAGTGGTCATACAGCAATCATTCCTTTGACACACAAACGTTCCTCTTAAACTTATTAATTTATGAAAGTTTATTGTTTGCTAGGATTTTACAGCAGAAGAGTCATTGCCCCGTGAAAGATTTCATTCTTCTTCGGAGTCTTGTTTTGCATGTACAAAATTATGTTTATTCTTAGTATTTATATAATGCGTATCGCAATGTTTTACAAATTAATTTTATGTTTGTAAACGTCACTACATAGTATAATACAATGTCGCTTTCTCTCTCCCTATATCCCTATGTATGCTTAAATCTTTCTGATACGAAACGGATTTCGATGCGGTTTTTTTATAGATAGAGTGATCGAGGAGGAATGTTTACGTGTGTAACACATGCTTAATATTGTAGGTATATTTTCCTTTAATTAGCTCCCATGCGAAGCAGGGGCGGATTGCTAGTACATTATATTTAAAAATGTGTATTGAGAAGAAACAATCATTACATTAATTTCAGTAAATGAATATAACGACGCTACTTCATTGATATAGGTTGCATTATTTATATTAATTCTGTGTTCCAATTCAAAATTTCTATTGAATATACTATAATGTATTAGTGTTGATACAAATAGTTAAAGAACATGAATACTTACATTCACTGGACAGACATATCCATTTCCAACCGTAGTACATGGACCACGCTGTGTTGATTGCACGGCCAGCAGCTGTTAAAATTAATTATTTAATTTTTTTATTGGGCAAATGGGCTTATATCAACAAAAAAATTAGCATGTAGCTGTGCACTGCTGGACATAGGCCTCCCCTAATGCACGCCTTCACCATAAGGAGATTTTGAACCGTATCCCACCATGCAGGTCCAATGTGGGTTGGTGGGTGGACCAACTTTTTACGTGCCAATCTGACATATGGATTATCCTACTTTTCAGATAATTGGGTGATCGGCCCAAATTGTCCTAACCAACAAGAAAACAACGATAGCATAAAGATGTTTCCCCGCGGGATTTGTTTAACTTATTTTTTTTGCCATATATTGTCAAAATAAATAATCATTAATTTATAAAAACAAACTCGATTACAGATTTTGTTTTTCTTTGACTTCGATTCGATTACAGGCAAAAATAATGAGCATTTCATTAGATAAATATTTTTAAGTCGTCATAAAACTTGATAGACTTAACATTCGTATTAAATTGTTGCGTTGTGTAAAATTGTTTTTACACAAAGGTTATAAGGTGTACTAAAAAGCGATATAGATCCATTTTTGTCAAAAACCTTCTGGCGTACCACAAGGGCTCAATGATAGACTTCTTTTATACCCATTTCGCGTTTGTCTTTTTTATTTTTTTAATATTCACAGATTTCAAATTCTCTTGCCTTTTACATGTCTCTTTTTTTAATTTGCCAAAAATAAAAACGAACACACGATAATGAATTCACGTAAAATTACGAATATTCAATCGCATTAAAAAAGAATTAATATAAACAAAGAAACCAATTAATTACACGTAATGTAAGGCTACGTTACACGTAATTAGCAATATTTCACTGAACAATTATAAAAATAGAAATCTATACAGTAAATTTTTACTTTAGGTTACAAAATTTTACCTTGTTAAATATCTACTTCTAAAATAATAACTCACCTCTCCGAACGCAGCAAGGCCACAAAGGAGAAGTAACGAGAATAGGAGCATGGTGCTAAATTGATTAAAACGAATTCTCTCTTATATATAAGGTCAACCGTCGTTAGATATGGCTCTTGTAATTAAAAATTTGATTACACATAATGTTCCTTTGTTAAGTTTTAATTAACTTTCATGTCGTGTTTCTAACTATAGTCGTTAACAAATAACTAAAAAGAAAAAGGCATTAGACGCGCTTTGCCAAGTTTATATTATTATTTCTTTTAGAAGATTATTGTCTACTGATGCGATATATCCTACCAAGTGTGAAACTCACCAAAGAACCATTTCATTTCTATTATATATAAGGCAGAACTGCTGGCTGCACTAAAAAGTATCGGGAATGGAATATTTCCACTATTCCTGTCGTATTAAAATATTTTTAATGGCAAACTCCTTGATTGTGGAAATCCATTTATTTACTTAAAAAAAGATTCTCGGTCTTATCACAAGGTCTTGTTAAACTTTTTAGTCGTTAAGAAAATGGAGTTGACTCGAAGAAAATTCAAGAGCAATGATTTATTATGACTTTCGAAGTGGTTTAACACAAAAACAGCGTGTTGACTGGATGATTTCTGCATTTGGTTATGAAGCCCCATCACAAGTTTTTGGATGACCGTCAAGGTCGTCCAAAAACTGCGTTCACGTTAGAAAACGTTGATAGTGTGCGTAAACTGATTGAAGAAGATCGACATGTGACATACAGCGAAATTCTGGCAAATTTAGACGGCAATGTAATTGGCATGAGTCAAATACATATAATCTTGCATGAACAATTAGGTGTAGAAAAGTTGTTTTCCCGATGGATACCGCATTCGCTCTGTGAAGAGTAAGAAGCGGCTCGCGTGGTCAGAACTCTCGAAAGATTCCACGCAGGATGCTGCATACAACATCATATCAGATGACGAATCCTGGATATACGCGTACGAACCCGAAACAAGAAACCAGTCACAAGTTTAGATGTTCAAAAATGAGTTCAAGCCAACAAAAATTGTTCGTTCACGGAGTGGGGCAAAAAAATGGTGGCCACGTTTGTCTCCAAAACCGGCCATATCGCGACTCTTGAGGGACAAAGAACGGTTAACGTAGAATGGTATGCTAGCATTTGTTTGCCACAGGTCGTTTCTGAACTCCGTAAAGTGAATTGCAACCGCCGCATCATCCGCCATCGTGACAATTATTAGATTAGATTAGAGCAAAAAAACATGGAATTATTAGAACATTCCCCGTACAGCCCCGACCTAAGCCCCCATGATTTCTATACTTTCCCAAAAATCAAGAATAAATTGCGTGGTCAGAAATTTTCATCACCTGAAGAAGCTGTGGACTCATACAAAACGGCCATTTTGGAGTCCGAAACTTCCGAATGCTTCAATGGATGGTTCCATGGTATGAAAAAAAGTGTTCGTGACTGTTAAGACCACCCTCGTAACTGTTACGACAAAATTACTTGTTAATTCAATTATCATAAGTTAATTTTGCTTTTATTTTCTCAAAAGCTGTAATCTTTCTGAAAATTCACCAAAGTTCCCGTAAGCATCATCATCGTCATTATCATCAGCTTGTATTAGTCCACTGCTGGACGTGTCGGCATAGAACGGTGGCCCCGTATTAAAGTGGTGGCTTAAAGGAAACACGGCTCTCTCACGTTTTGCGGGACGCAGATTCTTTTGGACACGTCTCTTTTGGGCGATACTTGTGGCGTATTAGCGGAAGATAAGACCCAACATGCTGTGGAGGACGGCTCAGTCTGGGTTAAGCAACGCCGAGAGCTGCTTAGTGTCATGGGGCATGATCTTTCGCTTCCACAAGTAGTGCGCAGGATGTGAGAGACCGAAAGATCGTGGGGCGCCGTCCTTGCGTCCTGCGAGGACGTGATGACTGCGAAGGAAGCCACGGAAACACAGGACAGGAAGGCCAACAGAGCCTTGGCTATCCACAGACCAGGCTAGAAGCAGGCTAGGGCGCCGAAAAGCGACGTATGGGTGCAACTCTTCCCTGATACTGAGCCCCTGGTAGCCAGCAAGAGGGTGTCCGCCGTCAAGAGAATGGCACAAGAGAGGGTGCCGGTTGCCATGCTGTTTGCTCCGGCATGGCACCTAAAGCGACGGTCCGGGTTAACTAACATATCCGGAGAGAAGAGGCCCGCAAGGGCACACGTCGCACTGGATCGCGAATACTGTCATCAGTACCCGCGGCCCCGGCTACAGCGACATGAGAAAGAAGTAAACGTTGGTTTTTAGCAGGTATAATGGACGCTCCATCTTGGCCGAAAGCCCCACATATGCCTGCTGCCTCACTCTGGCGGTGGGGAATCAGCAAGCTGGACTTTTCCAATGGAAAAAAGGGGACATTCGAAAGATTCTTGAAGTACCGCTACCGTTGTAATTTACAAAACGGAGTTAGGGGAAAAATAGTGTCTGTACTACGTTAGCTAATGTTTTTAGCACGGCCGAACCGTAGGTGGAAAGACCAAGGAAGAAGGGTAAATTTAGTGCAGTGTAATGTACCTCTGTTCTTTAGCGGCCGTAAAGGAGCAAGCGTAAGCATTTTCCACAACAAACAGGCAACAACAAAAGGCTTTTTGTAACAAACATACATACATACATAAAATTGGCGATTGGCCATATTACCGCATCTTGTCCTTAATTACTATAAAATATACGCAATAAAACTACTTTTGAACGTGTATCGCGTTCATTGTATACTTTTCCTCCCTGGTGGTTTGGTCATGGGACAGACTGACAAGAATCTCGCTGAGGAACCGTTACATTTTATGAATTCCTTAGCAATATCAGAAAAGCTATATTTTTGGGATGTCTTGCAGTTTTTCAATGCTTGGGTTTGATTTTATTGATGATGAAATAACAACCATTTTCTCTGTTGAAGAGAACATCCTAATGCAATATTTGTTATGTGTAATATATATTTAGGAGGACTTTTGTTGCGTTGAGTCAGATGAAATGGCTGAGTAGATCCTAAATGTCAGCACAAACTGTAGATTGTTATATGCGATGGTGCTTTTCGTCCACATTGACTTATTTGACAATAGTTCTTATTTTGTTTGCCTTATGTAAGACTGAATGCATTTACAGTACACTTTGTACACTCCTAGAACTTGTAAAGAGATATTTCACATGACAGATCGTACGACTGGTACGACACTGACACACATGGCAAAATTTACAACTTAGTGTAATGTCGCCTTTTCTTGAATTTTATTCAGATAAAAAAGAAGCAATTTTCGTTAATTTCATATAGTCTTATTATTAAATAAAAACTAATAAGTTACTTGACACGCAATAATCTTTAATTAACTATAAATACATTAAGATATTGTACATTACTCTCATAAAAATATTCAGCGTTCATCTAGTCTGAAAACACGTAGCTTTGTCAGCTAACATATAAAAAACAAACTGTGGTATCTATGAGCAAAAGCCCTAAAAAGACTGTTAGAAGCCACCGTAGTAAGATATACAAGAGATCCTACTTTCTTCCTCATTATCACATTTCAGCAAAAGGGCAATGTCGAAGGAATCTCAATAGAAATTCTAAATATATTATTATACTGGTCATGGTCATGAGATAGACTCGCATTTCACGCGTTTATTTTTAACCTTATCTGAGTTCCCGTCCGATTTTAATAATTCCTTCTATTTATTTCACTGGATTAGTTGACCGCTATAAGTGGTACGGCTAAAATAGTGTAGAATACCTATCATAATGCTTTTAAAAGTAGAATTTTAACTATCTGGGAGCATCATGCATGTCTAGTTGGTTAGACCAACGCGGGCTGATCATCCGATTGCCTGTATAGTAAAATGATCCATGCGCTAGATGGTCTAAGAAGTTGGCTCTGCGCTTAACCTCTTTTCGGTCGTGTCAGTTATTCGTCCCATTGTACCTTGAGAGTGAAAGAGGTTGGTGTACTTCCTGCACACCTTTATTTGCGTGTACATTTGTGCAATATAAAATATCATCCGTAGTTGGCTCTAATATAGATCGGTTGCCGTATTGAAATTCAGCTCGATAAACTTCACCTGGATGTTTTGAACACATACTTTCAGCTCTTCTCGTTTTGGGGAAGAATAATGTGAAAATACACAAAAAAATAAAAACACAGAAGAATTGTTTCAACTGTTTATAAGTGTAATTTTCATTAGTTGTTTTGTACAAAGTGAATCGGAAGAACTAATATTTAAATTTTTACAAAAACAAATCGGAGAGCTAAGTGAGCTTCGGGTCGTACTATTCCATTTTTAATGACGAAAGATTTTCTGAAATAAAATAATATTTGAATCACAATCACAGATAATGCGCACAAAAACAGTATTCTGATTTATAAACAAAAATTTCTTCGAATTTGAACATTTTCTTATTTAAAAGATTTTGTTTTTTTTGTTGGCATGTAAAAAGTCGGTCCACCCACCAACCCGCATTGGACCAGCGTGGTGGGATACGGACCAAAACCCCTAATGGATAGGGTATATTAAGGTATATTAGGGGAGGTCTATGTCCAGCAGTGGACTATAACAGGCTGATGAAGATAATAAAAGCGATTATTATACATATCAAATCCATTATTCACGGATTTTTCGGGTAAGCTATATAGTCTAGCCGTGATCATGGATGCTGGAAACAGTCCGTAACGTTGGGAATAAATATTTATAACTAACGAAAAATCTGTAAAATAGTGAATTATATATATGAGGTGATACAATTAAAAAAATGTGTGCGCACGTACGTGGGAGTGTGTCTGTGTGTGTGTGTGAGTAAAGATAAAGTTAGTCTGTTTGACTTATGGGATAATATTGTTACGTATATACTGATTAATCACGAGACAGTACAGCCCAGCGAATTGATTTTTTTTTACCAATAGGCCGTAACACAATTTTAGTAATATTTCTTGCCTTAATGTCAGCTAATAAATGATTTTCTCAAATTTAACCAGCAAGGGGAGAGCAGCATGTAAATCTGGACATTAAGAGGACAAATATACTTTAGGCAAAACTTACCGGAGGCTAGAAAAAATATATCGTGGATATTTAAACATAACATTGCATTAAATTACCACCTAGGATATAAAACAATATTTTTGAAATATAAACAAAACCTATTTAATAAAACCGTTATCTCATAAATATATAAACATATTTATATTAAAAAAACTAAATGCTTAGTCGATATATTTTCGTTATTGGCTTATAATTTAGCCCCTGCCAATAGGAGTATAGCAATGAACTAAATTAAATTGTGCAAGAGGTTATATAAGACTAGAGTAAAAAATTGAGTTTGAAAAAGAAACAAACGCAATAAAAATCCATTAAATCCAGCTGATTAACTTGAAACGGCATAAGTCAAAGATTGACTGTACTTAAATTAACCACATCCCTGAAGTGTACACGTAAATATCATTAATGAAGTCTCAAAAAACCTACGTTTTTAATAAAATTGACGATCTCGTCCTATATTAACAGAAAAAGTAATTAATTAAGTAATTATTAACTACGTACACAATTAACAATTAAAAAATATTTAAAAAATAAACATAATAGTAAAAATCTTTAGTTATGATTTCTTTCAGTTATTTATATGCAGGTTTATTTATTTAATATAGCGGTAGGTACACTTCAATGAAAGATTTAACTTTTTTTTGTTACTACATAAAGACAAGTAGTAACTTTTATGTAATAATAATAACAAAATTCATTCAAAATATCAAACTTTATTTGACTAACACTGTTCCAGATAAACCATGAGCTATTTGGGTACAAGAAATTTTAAACTATATAACCCAATGGTGTACGATATTGATGTAAAGTATACCCACCTACCCGTATAGGACAAGCTTGATGAAATACGGTCCAAAAACCCCCTAAATGGGAGAGGCGTGCGTTAGGGGAGGCCTATGTCCAGCAGTGGACTAACACAAGGCTAATGATGATGATACATATAACTATGTAAAAGTAAGTAGCGTCATGTTCAAGCCTTAATGCTATTTATACAACAACACATGGTGACTATAAGTAAGGTAGCAGGTTCTAGTCCCAAGTCTTCTTTGCTACTAGTATAATAATATATCCGTATTTAAACTCCAGAAAGTTATTTCTTTACGTGTACTAGATCTTTTATCATCTAGAGAAAAATCAAGCGCTGGTAGTCCAACACTTGAAATAGAACTATTCCTGATAACTGACTACACTTACACAGTTGTAGACTTTATACTTATTAGAAAAAACATTTAATAATCTCTTCAAACGCTATAGTTCAGCCAATTAAGATTATGAATAGATGTAAACATTGTAACCCATAGCAACTAGGTGGCATCGTACTTCGTCGTCGTTTCAGTCTGTCAGAGCCGACTGCTGATAGGCCTTTCCTATAAGCTACCCAGAAGTATGATCCTGCGCCACCAACATCCACAGACCTCCTGCACGTTTCCACAGGTCGTCACTCCATCTAGTAGGGGATCATCCGACACAGCGATGGCCAGTACGAGCCTGCCACTCGGGAACCTTTCGTCCCCAACGTTTATCAGCATCATACTGGGGGGTCGTCCGACACTGCGATGGCCAGTACGAGGCTGCCACTCGAGAACCTCTCTTCCCCAACGTTTATCGTCATAATACATCTAGCGTTATTATTGCTGAATCGTCACCGAAATGTCAATGGGCGAGTGACCGTGCATTAGTATTATATGTCGCCATCTCGTTGCTATGGGTTGCATTTTTTAGTCCTAATGCAAGTCCAGTTTGGTTTAGCTGTACTATAACATCTTATTTTATATGTGTCGATAAATGCTTAATAGGCTTATATGTATAAAAAAGCGGTCATGAAGTATTTAAATATTATTGCTTCTGTAGATAACCCTAATGTTTAACTTACCACAACCTTGAAAATATAATAATAAGGAATTTATATTACATTTCATGTTTCTTTAAAGTTTTAACATAAAGCGCTACAATCTAAAAGCTAATATATATAGCGACTGGCATCTGACCTCCACAACCCAAAGGAATCTTCAAAAACTTGTCCACCTTTAAAGACTCTTTTCTCATATTCAAAAATTATTTCAACATGGATTGAATACTCTGTAAGGAATTTCTTGAATCAAGTCTTTTCTTTCTTTCACCTAGCCATTTTGTCAAGTTATCATTGGGTCGGCTTCTTATCCATCCAGATTTACCTGAATAACAGTTTTTACGCAGAAAGACTGGATTCTAACCTCCACAACCCAAAGGGTAAACTACATTCTAGGGATAAATTTGTTGTCAGTTCATTCGAGAGGTCTGATATTCTATAAAGACTGCCAAAGATGTTCTCGACAACCAGGTTTTAGAAAACCCATATCTATATCATAACTCTACAACCAGAAAATAAAGGTAATACACAGATGTTTCCACGCGGGAATCGAACCCACGACCTCCAGTTTATAAACAAGGGCCAATAACACTTAGTCACTGAGGTGCATTATAATTTAAAATAAAATATGTTTTTGAAACAAATGCATTATGACATTATATAATAACTTAAGTAAAAAATTAACTCACTCTTTCCAGCTGTAAGATATAAATAAGTAGTTAATTGTTATTTGTAACTGATTTTTGTACTACTCTTTTCTTAGCATAGCTATAATTAAAAATGATTCTATATATTTTCTAGGATTGGGGTTAGTATTACCAGTTATTAGTTTTCCATTCGCAATATATTTTTCATGGACCAAAGCGTCTATTACGAATAAATTAAATAATACTGGGATTTTATTCGTCATCATCATTATCAGCCCGTGTCAGTCCACTGCTGGACATAGGCCTCCCCTAATCCATACCACCACTTTTTCGATCGTCGACTATTCTCATGCATCCCACACCGGGCACTCTGCGAATGTCGTCACTCCATCGTGCCGCAGGACGTCCCACGCCACATTTGTCGAGCCACCACTCCAGAACTTTCCGCCTTCAGCGGTCGTCAGTTCTGTGGCTTATGTGACCGGCCCACTGCCACTTCATGCCGCCCAAGTTTTTTATTCTTACTTTATAAGTTCATCATCATCAGCCTGCGTTAGTCCACTGCTAGACGCATAGGCCTCCCTAATGCGGCGTGCATACGTTTGACGAGCCTCGGTCCCCACTCCAGAACTTTCCGCCTTCAGCGGTCGTCAGTTCTGTGGCTTATGTGACCGGCCCACTGCCACTTCATGCCGCCCAAGTTTTTTATTCTTACTTTATGAGTATTTAATTTTAATGGAACTCATTAATTTGTGTCAAAAAATTGATAATTCTAAGAATAATTAAGGTTTGTTGCCATTTGGTTGTTATGAGCAAATTCAAAAGCTTATGTGTAATCTATTTGATTTTAAAAGAATCTTACTCCTTGTTCCTGAAAGAAAATGAACACACATTTAGTGTTAAAAGTTAAGTTAATAATTAAATGTATAAACCAAAGATTGTAATTAATCCTTTTATTAACACGAATAATACACATTGAATAAAATAAATTTTATCGCGTTTTTTTACATATTTAATTATATTTTAACTCCCGACGTTTCGAATACTTTCGAAGATACGTTTTTTGAGTAAAACTTACGTACAATTTACCCGATTATAGTTATAAACACTTTCCGAAATGCTTTTATGATTCCATAAATTAATCCCCTTTTGTGTAATAATTGTTGAAAGTGCAAAAATAATGATAGTTTGATTGATAAAAAACATATTATTTTAATGCCTGACTTTTAGGAGCGGACATGTTTGAACGGTTGGCTGATAAATACAATATACGAGGGCTGCACTAAAAGTGTCGGGAATGGAATATTTCCACTATTCCTGTCATATTAAAATCTTTTTAATTGTAAACTTTTTGGTTTTAAAAATCGTATACCATTTATTTAATTAAAAAGTGATTCTCGGTCTGTCACAAGGTCTTGTCAGACTTTTTTGGCTTTAAGAAAATGGAATTGACTCGAGAAAATTCAAGAGCAATGATTTGCTGATGCTATCGAAGTGGTTTAACACAAAACAGTGTGTTGACCGGATGATTGCTGCATTTGGTGATGAAGCCCCATCAAAAACCACAATTTATCGCTGGTTTGCTGAATTTCAACGTGGACGTGTCAACCTTAGTGTTGATCTCCTTCAAGGTCATCCAAAAACTGCAGTCGCACAAGAATGCGCTGATTCTGTGACGAACCCGAAACAAAAAACCAGTTATGAGTTTGGGTGTCCGAAAATGAGTTAAAGCTAACAAAATTGTTCGTTCACGGAGTGTTGCAAAAAAAATGGTGGTCACGTTTGTCTCAAAAACTATTCCCCTTGAGCGACAAAAAACGGTAAATGCAGAATGGTATTCTAGCATTTGATTGCCTCAGGTCGTTTCTGAACTCCGTAAAAAGAACCGCAACCGCTAGATCATACTCCATCACGACAATGCGACTTCTCACACCGCGCACAGAACAAGAAAACATAGAATTATTAGACCATCCCCTGTACAGCCACGAGCTGAGCCCTAATAATTTCTATACTTTCCCTAAAAATACAGAATAAATTGCGTGGTCAGAGGTTTTCATCACCTGAAGAAGCTGTGGACGCCTACAAAACGGCCATTTTGTAGACCGAAACTTCCGAATGGAATGGTTGCTTTATTGATTGGTTTTATCGTATGAAAAAATGTGTCCAATTTTGCGGAGATTACTTCGAAGAGCAATAAAAACACTTTAAATAGTAATGTTGTGCCATTTCCTTGATTCCCTAAATTTTCAATGCTGCCCTCGTAATATAACGAATATGGTGATAATACTTACTAGAAGCTGAAACAAAAAAGTATTATAAAATAGGTAAGATAAAAACCTGATAAAAGCTTGAACAATAATGAATTGCAAAAACAGAATGTTAAATGAAAGGCGATTTTATTGCTTTATTCCTGCTTTTACTCTGCAATAAAAAGCACTTATTATCAGTGTACCTTCTTTTATCTCCCATATTAAAAACAGTCTCTCTAGACTGACTTCCTTAAGGTAGAAGGAACTAAAAGCTTTGTTTTTTTTTTTCTGTTACCTTATTGTTTCGCTTCTAATTTTGTTTTTTTTTTTTTAAACTTTGGAACCATAGCCCTAATTAAACCCAGGGAAAAATAACGACACAATTGCCTCAATTTTCCTAGAACTAATACTAAATTGTAATTAAGAGTTTAAATGCATAGTCTATTTACAACTTTGAAAGTGCGTCTTTAAAAATTTGTTTCTAGTGCGCCTTAGCACGTTCAATCACCAATAGTAGGCGCATTTAATCATGAATCTTAAATGGCACAATATTTGTTAGTTTGATACCAAAGAAAAATAAGAGTTAAAATAAAAACCTGGGTTTAGAGAAAGTTACGCGATTTTTGCTAACCAATTTCTATTCAATTTAAACGTTTTTGATTCACACAAGTTCTTGGTAGGTTCTCAATTTTACGTGAAAATTATGCAAGACATTAATTCTGGATATTTAGTTTAGTTTCTGAGATATTTAGGAAACAATTTGATATAATGTTTAATCCTTGAACATGTCATATATTTAGAATGGGGTAAAAGAATATAAATGTCCTTACCACCTGTAAACATAAAAAAAAGAATGTTACTAATTTTACGAAGAAAATTATATCATAAAAAAACTAAATCATTAAGTAAGGTGAAAATTATATGCGAACGATACGCAAATTTAAAATATATATATTAAAAATTCCTACATTACAGGATTCTTATTACTTTGTTTTAGTGAAGCAACTTTTATTATAAAATGGTTAAAATGTTCCTTTTGAAGGAAAAAATACAGCTAAAAAAAATTGCTGCCCCAGATAAATGAACCATCAATTTGATTGGTATGCTAAGTTTACACGTGGTGAAATGAGCACCGAAGCCTGTAAGCGCAGTAGACGCCAAAAACTGGTTGTTACGTGATTTTTAATTACCGTAAACCAAAACTGAATAATATAGCAGACTCTATAAACATATCAACTGAACGTGTACACCATAGCATTCACGAATATTAGGCTATGAGGAAGCACCGTGCAAAGTGGGTGCAGTGCGAGGTCACTTTTGATCAAAAATAACAACGAGTTAATGATTCGGAGCCGTGTTTGAAGATGATTGAGCGTAATAAATCCAAGTTTTTGTGACGATATGCGGCAGTGGATAAGATTTGGCTCCATCATTTCTCACCGAAGTCCAATCCTCAGAGAATGCGCACCATGAATTCGCTCTAAAGCATGGAAAAATGCAACAGTCGACTGGAAAGGTTACGTCGTCTGTACTTCGGTATGCTCATGGACCTATTATGATTGATGACCTTGAAAAATTAAGGACCATCACCCAACTACTTTTATATAGCGATATTATAGGTTTAAAGAACTAAATAACCGAAAACGGCTGCATTTGAAGATAAAGACAGTGTTGCTTCACCAAGACAACGTACAGTGTGACAAGTCTGTGTTAAAACGATATCAAAAATCCAAGAATTGGGCTTGAATTGCTTCCTCATCAGCCGGTTCTCAGATCTCGAAAGAATGCTCGCTGGTAAGAAACTTTCGTCGTATAAAGAGGTAATCGCCGAAATTGAGACCTTTTTGGCAAAGTACAGATCGTAATACAAAATTATTATTGAAAAGTTGAAATGGTAATACAAAAAAATGTGTTTTACTATGGCAGGCCGGGAACTTTTCAATTGACCTGTTATATTAATAACTGTTAGGCAATTGCAGCAATAAGTTTAACATAATGATATTGTGTTACTTACATTTCCCTGTAGAATGGATTGATGTAATAAATTAATATGTAAGGACGATAACATAATACATTGCAGCCCCAAACCATTGCTTAGTTTGGCAATATATGGGCTTTCACTATGACAACTAGATGACAGGTAAACATACAAACTTTTGTTTTATTGCTTCAATGTGATGAGATAAACAACACGTTTGGCTAATCCAGAGTGTAACGCCTGGGCCATAATAAAAGTATTGGTGGCATCTTACATGCCAAAAAACTGGCATATGCAATGAGACAGCTGATTACGTCATATTTACGTAGTAATTACGCAGGCAGCGGGTCCTTTGAACCGGTAATCAGCTATGATTACACTTTACTAAATTGGGACAAAAATGAGCACCGCGGGGGTACCCCGACGGTCATTCGAAGACTTTTCATTTTTAGAAAAATTACTTTACTTTATAATTATATCTAAAAATATCTGATAATATCGTTACAATTTGATTCTTTTCTGTCTCTATGTAGTTCTATATGTTTGACTAAATATTTTCTATATAATTATATTCCCGAAAAATTAAAGAAATATACAATTATCTTGTACTTTATTTCTAAATACCCTACAGACTTCAAACTCTTAAGATTTCAACAAAAGAGATACTTATCAACAAAAACATTATAATAAATACTAAGAATAAAGTTTCAAGCAAGCTCACGCTCATAACCTAGTTATATTAGCATTTCATTAACATAAACATACACCGAGGTCGTCAGTTGGAATCACGCTACTAAACAATAAAAATGCTAGCTGTCAAACGCAGTTTCAAGTTTCGGTTGAAGAAAGTAATCGCAAGAAAGAAGATAAAATTTTTAAACAGTTAAACTACTTTATATTGAAAAATAAGGGTATTATTTTTATATTTATCAGCAAATAAATACGAGCTATACTTACTACCTGTGGAAGGATTAATTAACTTTTAATAAGTGTGTAAAAGTGGACAGAACTACAGATGTAGTGAGATTTTCCTTCGGGTTAACTCAAGTCTTATCGAAATACGACGAAACCCTAACTATCAGTGAATGGTCTTATTAAATGAGTAACATTTTCATATCCATTTATAAGAAACTTAACCTTTTAGAGTCAAATGTCTTACTGAATAATTCAAAAAAAATCTAGCTATATCTGAAAGTGTATTTCACTGTCACATTGTATGTATTACGTAAAAGTATCTGTCAATGTAGTAAGATGCAGCTATCAATGTAGTAAAAGGCAGTAAATATGTATAAATGCGTCGTAACATAAAAATCCAAAAACCAACTAATATATGAAAAGATTTAATTTTCTTTCTCGAAATGTTTACAAAGTGTAATAAGCTATGTAATAGTTAAAAAAATTATGAAAAAATCCAAGGCTCAACAATAATATTACAACAGTAAATACTTAGAAATAGTTTCATTATACTCACGATCTTTGCCTGTAAAGTATCCAAACCTTTATTAGTGTTTATTCTATTAGATAAAAGAAACTGATCGCATTCATATATACACGTAGCTGGGTTCAAGATCTCAGACTTTAGTTTAAGCCGTCCTTTGACCCCTATCGGATGGTTCATTGAAAAGTAGGTCCCCTTTTTACTTGGGGAGGTCCGGGTCGGTAACACCACGGTGCTTATTTCTTCCGTAAAGCGGCTGTGTGAAAACACTATCGTGTTCCGGTTTGAAGGGTGCCGCAGCCAGCGTATTTACTGCGTAAACGAGACCATCCTATGTCTAAGTAGGCAGGGCGTAGGAAATATCCCTGGTATTACCAATCTCAATAGGCGTCGGCGCCCACTTTCTTTAGGTGGTTTGACTGTTCGTCTACCTTCGAATGCAAATAAATTTAAAAATAAGAGTCTTCAAATAGTATTAATACTTCTGGACAAATAACATAACATCATCTACTCCCAAACCAAGTAAAGCTTGTGCTATGGAAACTTAATAACTTATAAATACATAGATTTACTTTTTCTTTGTAAATAAATGCATATAACATTGATACAAACGCCCGGACACGAGAAAAACACAATGTTCATAACACAGTATTTTCCGTGGTGGGAATCGAACCCACACCCTTTTGCGCTGTAGTCACGGTCTCTAACCACTGCGCCAAGCGGGTTGTCTTTATAAATAAACAAAACGAACAAATCATAATCAACATCATACGGAAGTTGTTATCTATAGGAAAGAAATAATCATCATCATCATTATAATAAGCCTCTATCAGTCCACTGCTGGATCCTGGTCGGGGGTTGACTAACACTCCGTTTTCCTTAACGTGCCCACCACTCTAGAACCGTATAGGTCCATCGGCCATCCGTTCTTCGTACCACGTGGTCGGCCCTCTGCCACTTCAAGGACTAATCTTTTGAGCTGTCGGTAGCTTTCATTCTCTGCCACACGTACAGAAGGTACGTGAGTTAGGCATCAGTTTATGTCTCCTAAGGATCGTCGACGATCGGTTTACGGACCGGAACGCCTACGGTCTGGCGACTGTATTAATCGATTGCTGGGGGCGGTGAGAACCGCTCTGGAACGCGGGTGTATCTAGTATACGCAGTGTGTATGTGTCGCTGTGCTCGTAAGCGAGGGCGAACTACAGGTTATTTTTTTCATCGCCAGTTGTGCCCAGACTCATGTCTTTAGTAAGCTTCATCTAACACAGAGTTCGCAGAAGCTCCCGTCGCCACGAACTAGGTGGCCTACATTTTGCTAAAATGGAGGCCACACGTCTGAAAGGTACGTGAGTTGGGCATCAGTTTATGACTCCTAACGATCGTCGACGATCGGTTTACGAACCGGGACGCCGACGGTCTGGCGACTGTATATAATCGATTGCTGGGGCGGTGAGAACCGTCCTGGAACGCAGGTGTATCTAGTATACGCGGTGTGTGTGTGTCGCTGTGCTCGTAAGCGGGGGCGAACTACAGGTGAGTGTGTGCTATCCCTACTCGTGTGGTGTGTAGGGTCTGATGTCGGGACCCCCGTTGGGTCCGGAGTCTCAGTGACCCCTTCCTCGTCCGGGTCGAGAAGAACGTTTCGCGGTCTACGCTTTTGGCTAGACGCGTTTTGATCGGCCGTATACGTTGCTGCTTTTACCAGCAGAGGAGGGAGAGAAACACATAGATAAAGTAGTCAACCACAGCAGTGGTTGACTTCTTTATCTATGTGTTTGCGAGTTAACTTTTTAAAATGCTCGCGTAGTGTTGGCAATTTGCAGTCGCTGTGTAAATCTACGTTTTGTTGGTACCACTGCGCCCCAGTGGCGCGGCGGATGAATTTGTTTTGAACTACTTGTAGTTGCTTTAGGAGTGTGGAGGATGCGTGAGCGAAAGTTTGGCATGCATAAGCCATGATTGGTCGTATACATACCTTGTACAATATAAGTTTATGTTTGAGTGACATTTTACTTTGAGAATTCGTTAGGTGAAAAAGGTTTGGTCGAAACGAACAATGCCTTTCTCCTAACGTCCTGAATATAACTTTTGAACGACATGTTGCAGTCGAAGGTCACGCCTAGGTATTTGGCCTTCCTTTCCCATGGGATCGGTTGGTCGTAAAGTTTTAGTTGCCCTAGTGTCTGGTGTCGGCCAGCGCGTGGCTTTATCCTGACGCCTGGGTTGAGGACCGGGGGTATCGTATAATCATGACGCAATCTAGACCGATGAAAGTGTATTGCTACACTTTTATCGGGATTGACGTCGATTCACCATTTACGAAACCATTCGCCTAAACGATTGATCGCGTTTTGGAGCTTTTTATAGATATAATTCGGTCTAAGCGACGTACAATAGAGTGCGGTGTCATCGGCAAAAAGTGGCGAATAATAAAGGTAATAGGACCGATCCTTGAGGGACGCCCGCTTGGAGCGGACGGCTCGTGGACAGGGTGCCCTCGACACGATATCGGAAAGAGCGATTCGACAAGTAGGCTTGGATGATGTGAACAAGCCTGTCCGGCACTTTGAGTATGTACAGCTTGTAAATCAAGCCGTTGTGCCAGACTTGCCAAATGCCTTTGCGACATCGAAGAAGACGGCCCCTGTGATACGGGGTTTGGGTTGATGAAGGCCATTCAGAATGAATTCCGTCAGGCGATAAATTTGGTCAGGACACGAGTGCTTCGGACGAAAACCGAATTGCTCGTCTGGGATGAGGTTATTGGACAAGGTGTGGTCTTTCAACCGGAAGAGAATTATGCGTTCATATAGCTTGCCCAAGCAGTTGGAACTACAGGTGAGTGTGTGCTATCCCTACTTGTGTGGTGTGTAAGGTTGGATGTCGGGACCCCCGTTGGGTCCGGAGACTCGGCGACCCCAGTCCGATAGTCAGAGGCCACGTTTCAGCCCCGTAGGTCATCACGAAAAAAATGATAAACCAGACTAAACTGGCCCTCAACACTTTTCTCTCTAAGGCAAAAATATTATTATATTTCGGTTAACAAAATATTACGACAGCCTTTAGCATGTTAAAATGAGATGAAAAATTTGAAAAACAAAAAAAATACAAACGCAATGACTTGTGACGCAATAAAAAGAAAAACTTCAACGACAAAAGAGCTTCAATGCAAATTTCGAGCAAGTAAACGTTCGTGGTCATATTAATATTATGTCTCGGAGTACTTACAACGGCTGCCTGAAAATAAGTTTAGTTGGTAAATTAATATTTATTTAGAGATCTCATCATTATCAGCCGGTGTCAGACAATGGACTCTCCTAATACATCGTGATTAGAAATATTTACAATTTTGTTTTATTAACCTAACATAATCACATATTTAATGGATCGAGCTTCTCTGCATTTAAATTTATAAGTACTCTACAGACGTCAAACTTTTAAACTATTATAAAAACATTGAGATACTTATCAGCAATTAAATATAGCGTCAAATTAAAACTAACAGAAATAATCTTTAAAACTAATTATCAATTTGGAAACTCAGTTAAACTAGCGTTAGAAAACTTCTTCATAAACTTAAACTTAAACGTAAAGACGAACGAAGTTTACAATTTGTGTAGGTCAGATGTCAGCTTCTCTGGTTAAAAGCTTCGTTTCGACAATTCTATGTATACAAGTAGCCAAAAACTTTTTAACTTGCGCATTGACTTTCTTATAAAACGTGTTAGATAATCTATTTTATTGTACCAGTTTCAAGCAATTAAATGCAAATTATACTTACGACCTGTAAAGGATTAAACTTTTTATAAATGTGTAAAAGAAAATTACTTAGCTTAATTCGCTATAATCTTAATAATCGATTCTAGTCTATTTTTCATGCAAAAAAATTTAGATTAGCACTATTAACTATTTATCGTACAAGAATTACTCTCGTTAAGTTATTCATGTTTTTATTATAAAACTCAATGCACTCAATTTAAAGACGTTTTACTTATCATAAGTATGATTCAACTTCTATTGCGAGTTCTACCCGACATGAAAATGTTACCTGTTTTTTCTAAAACGGGAGAGAGTTTTGGACTATTAAGATAATGAAAGCAAACTATTAGAAGACTAGATTTATAGTAAAAATCGGTTGGCTGTAAAGTCGGTTTACTGACGAATTTTGAACGTGACAACGTCATAAGAAAATAAAATAATACTAAAATTTTATTTGTTTAATAGATATTTTGAATGGACATAGAGAAGGAGGTGTATGGAAACCACCATTGAATTGATCAAGTTACATTGACGAAAACAAATAATTATAGTATTGCATAGCAGCTGTCCATACGGACGCATCACTCACTGAAGCAAGAGAGAGACAGATGTCGAACGCTGCCGAACGCGGAGGCCGATCGTGCCTCTCTGTCGCTCGTTCCGCGCTCTCGCTTGCACTTCAAGCCTTAAATGGAACGCCTCACAGCGATGGAACGCCGCATGACGTCACGTTTTTCATGCGTGCAGACGGCTCCATCGAATTATCAGGCGGTGTTACATCAAAAATACTTAATTTTTAAATACTTGAGATATTCATCAATATAACGTTGATGTACCATCAAGATATGTTATCGCCGAAATCTTTTATCTCCAATATGACGTTATCTTAGTCATTTGACTCTAAAACATTATCTACATAACGTATGCATCTAAATAACGTCCTAAGAATACTATATAATTATATGATTTTAATAATACTTACTCCAAACAGCTTTTCAATGTTTGGTTTACCGCGTTGGTACTAAAAACAATTTAGTTGTACTAAAGTAATTATTTACCACCTTATCAGCAGAAATTTTTAACAATGGTTCAGAAATATCTTCTAATATGTTATTATATATATTTAACCAGTATTCGTTCAAAGCGTATTTTAGTTTGCCTGCGCTAATTATGATCTGAATATTATGTGAGCAAAAAGGTAGACGGGCTAAAACGTACTTTTTTCTCTTATAAATTAACGGACATTTCACGAATTAGATTGCTTGACGTATCGTTAATTCAATTCTATGTTTTGATTAGCTTTAATATAGGTTATATAGCGTATTTAGTTTGATTGGGTGACAACTCACTATACCTCATAACTTAGTAACTTAACATGTAAGTTATAGTAAATAAAGCAAAACTATATAAAACAAAGTAAGAGCATTGCGGCAAGATGGAGTGACGACATGCGCAAAGTGGCCGGTGAGGTCTGGATGAGAATAGCCGAACATCAGAAGTGGTAGAGTGTATTAAGTGAGGCCTATTTCCAGCAGTGGACTGAAAAGGCTGATGATGATGAAGGATAAAAGGTAAAGATTTTGACGTTCATCAGTGCTCAGTAAAGTCTAAATTGAAAATTTTTTGACTTTGACTTTGACTATGATTATGATGATGAAGTAAAAGTTTTTAAGGTAAAGTAAACTCACTTTTACTAAACACACATATCCGTTTCCAACCGTTGTACAAGGACCGCGCTGCGGGGCTGGCTGAAAAACTTTTATTTTATAATAATTTCATACAAAAATTGCAACTGAAATGTAAAAACCTTTTGATTTTAGCATAGCTTATGAAATAATATTTATCGAAGAAGCTTAAACGCTCAGAATGTTAAAAGTGATTACATAAGATTTTACAAAATGTGTATCAAACTAGAAACAAAAGAATAACATAAAAAACACTGGAATGGAAGATTAAGGGAGGTTCCCTTAATTATTTTTTCTCCTATTTAACCATTTTCCTAAGTTATACCTGAACAGTTTTTACGCAGAGCAACTGACATCTAACCTACACAACTGAGACGGTAAACTGCTTTCTAAAGTTCTTCAGTTGTCCATAAATTTGAAGAAATTGACATCCTGTTACGACTTACTAAGATGGTCTCGACTGAATGACTTTTACATGCAATGCTTTTCAGACACCCACTTGACTGATCGGCCCATATAACCAACAACTAATATCTATAACACTAAGTATTTATTTTTGTATTGGAAAGCAGATGGACAGACGGCCCACCAAATATTAAATGGTCACCGACGCCCATCGACATCGGCAATACCAAGGGTTCCGACAAAGCGCTGCCTATCGTGAGACCTATCATGTTACGTCTCATTTACCCAGTAAATACGCTGGCTAGGTGCCCTTCAAACTGAAACACAGTTGTGTTTTACACAACTGCTTTGCGGCAGATAATAGACACCGTGGTGGTACGACCCAGACTGGCTCCTTCATTTCCTCACGGGTTTCGCACCCACGATCTCCCGTTTGTATAGTAAGGCGATCGATAGATTTTCAGGTGGACCTCCTTTCTTACCTCTTCTACGAAAATATGGAAAGAAAGAAAGCACGACTTTTCTCAGCAATTTCACCGTGGGCCTGCCTACAGAAAATTAAACCGGAAAAAAGTATCTCAATATATATATTGACATACTTTTATGTTATACTATATATATAATAATTACGCAAATCATTAAAAATTTGCTAGTGATAGTGTCTTATAGCAACTACGTTGCTCACTCAGTTGTAATATATATAGCGATAGCCCTTGGTAAAGAAATAATTTATAATGTTAATATTCTAGACTATAATCTTTTGTAATAATTAATCTTGATAAACATTTAATTAATCATCACTTACCTCTCCAAAAGCAGCAAGGCCGCAGAGGAGAAGTACAGAAATTAGATGCATAATGCCGATTGACCTAAAACCTTTTAAGTTCTCTTTATATACGGTTGTAAGCCATAACGAGGTGTTACCTTTTTAATTAAAAATTTTTCATTTTCAGTTTTACACCTAAAACTGTTACTTTAACATTTTAACAATCTACAATTAACTATTTTATACCAGTGTGCTCGTAGCTATGGTATGAGGTGTAGCTTTAGAAACCGAGATCTGGAGTTCGAATCTGGACTCAACAAATTTTGTTGTTGTTTCCTATTGTTGAGAAGTTGACCGATACCATTGTCTGAAAGTAAGATGATCCATGCGTCGGATGGGCATGTAAAAAGTGTCCACCTACCAAGCCTGTCATTGGATACGGTCCAAAACCCCCTAATGGATAGGGGTGGATTAGGGGAGGCCTATGTCCAGCAGTGGACTATCACAGGCTGATGATGTTGATGTTGATTTGCCATATCAACAAATACGACATTAAGGGGAAATTATCACTACATAGTATAAAACAAAGTAGCTTTTTTCTGTCCCTATATCTCTATGTATGCTTAAATCTTTCAAACTACGTAACGGAATTCGATGCGGCTTTTTTAATATATGGAGTGATTGAAGAGAAGGTTTATATGTATAACACATGGTTAATATTGTAGGTATATTTTCTATCTTTTGTGCTTAGTTTAGAAGATTTAAGCATACAAAGGGATATAGGGACAGAGAAAGCGACTTTGTTTTATACTATATAGTGATGTCGCTCTATACGAGCCCTGACCACTCTTTATTCCTTCATAAATTCTCCTATCACGCAGCCCTAGATATCTTCTTATTTCTCGTATCTATGTGATGTCAGTCTCAAAAGTCTTCGATCGACACATAATCGTCTCCTTCAATGTCCCATTCACCGTTCTGACTTCGTGCACTCTACATTCTTTATCCAGTCTGTGCTTATTGGAATGCGCTACCTCTCGAAATCAGGATGGCCAAAAATTACACCATTTAAAAAAAATACCATAGAGAACTTAGAGACATGCCGAATTGAGAATAATATGTTACTGTATGCTTGTGTTTCCACTACTTTTTCGTTTGTATTTTTATCTGTACACCTCGCCCCCATTATCTTCTACACCACCTTAGATTGACTGGGATAAAATGGCAAATATCTGTTTTGTAGAAGACACATATATAGTTTTGACGCAGAATGTCTAGCATGTGAATCACATAAAATAACCACAGATTAAAATCCTAACAAATATTAGATCCTTGACTATTAAAGATGTTATTGAAAAACCGGTGGTAGGTCCCTGTTTACAGGAGACCGTCTGGGTGACATACCTGCGGTGCCTATTTCTGCCGCGACAGCAGTGGTGTGAAACACTGCGGCGTTCCGGTTTGAAGGGCACCTAGCCAGCGCTTGTTACTGGGTAAACAAGACTTAACACCCTATGTCTACGGTAGGCAGCGCGTCGGCGATACCACTGGTATTGTCAACGTCTATGGGTGTCGGTGACCACTTCCCATCAGGTGGCCCGACTGCTCGTCTCTTGCGTATGCCATAAAAAAAAAACATAACAAACTTTATAAGCGTCGTTGTAAAAAATAGCTTATCTTAGTCTTTTAAAACCGTTTATGAATATTAGCCAACTGCCTCCACTTTGCAGTTACACAGTACGGTGTGTCGTATTATCTGTATATATTCTTAACTACCTCCGTAGCCTAGTGGTATTACATTTAGAAGGTCGTTGGTTCGAATCCTGCGCGGATTCACCTACTTATTAAGTTGAATTCTAGGGCAATTAAGCGTCGGATGAGCATGTGAAAACATAGCGCGCTTATCTCTTTTCGGCCGTGTCACTTATCCGTCCCATAACTATAAGAGCATAAAGAAATAGAAAGTGCACCTGTGCCTGCGCGGACACTCGTCCACGTTAATATTTCCCACACAGTTAGCTAATCACTAATATAGATCGGCCGCCGTAGTCAAAATTGACTTTCAGGACATTCTTATACATTATATACTCTTAATAGCTTGTTATAACTTCACAAATAACAGACAAACAAACGATAGGTAATGAAACTACAGTTACTTCAACATTGTATTAAATAAATTGACTTTGGAAATAGAAATCTTGATCAAAAACATGTATAAAATGGCCTTTATTTAATAAATAGGAAGTCATAATTCAAGCTGTTTCGCCACAATTGACACTAGAAGCAGAATACGATGCAACGAAACGAAATAATGGACAATTTCTCTAGATAATAAATATTGTTGAATTTAAAAAGCAAGTATAACTCTCGATGATGTAAACCAAATTCATTCAATAATTAAAATGATTATTAGTTTTCTTTATAGTCGAGCCGCCTCCGTGGTCTAGCGGTATTGACCCATGCTCTATAAGCCGGAAGTCATTGGTTCTAAACCCGCGGGGAATCATCTTTGTGTTATCGTTGTTTGCTGGTTGGTTAGGACAATTGGGGCCTATCACCCAATAATTTCAAAAGTAAGATGATCCATGCGTCGGATCGGCATGTAAAAAGCCGGTCCACCCACCAACCCGCATTGGACCAGCGTGAATGGGAACGGTCGAAAAACCGCCTGATGGTAAAGGCGTGCATCAAGGCAGGTCCATATTCAGCAGTGGACTAACACAGGCTGATGATGATGATGATGATGTACATATTTCGTCAGAATTTATTTTAAAGCCGGAAACAACATGTTCATGCATACCTTTTCAAATTCAAATTCAAAAGTTCTTTAAGTTAGGCTCTGTCGAGCTCTTAAGAAAGTCAATCTGCTACCGGTTCGACATTTTTATACTTTACTAGCAGACCCTGTCAAGCGTCGCTGCGGCTATGATTTATTTATTTTACATTCTAATAAACAATTTAAGGGCTTAAGATAAACGGAAAGAGAATATCAGTCATGAGGACCATCGTGTTCTGTCAGATAAATGTATTTGTAAAAAATTTGATGAACTTGATGATTATACCTGAATACAGTAAAAAATAGCAGTGGTATAAAATTCGATTGGATTGGTATTTAAAGTGGACAGACTGAAGACGATTAATCAAATTATTCCTTCTGTTGATATCGTGCTAAATTCTATACAAAAGAGTTAGTTGAAAAAAAATTTTTTTTTTTAATTCTTAGTTTTTCATTAAAAATGTTGTAATTTAATTACTGCTTTTTGGCGAATTGCTACAAGTGTAAACGGTATAAAACCTTTTCACTCGCTCCGGTAATTTGTCTCAGCGTTTGGCGAACAAAGCAATTAGCTAACGCGGTCATACAAGAGTGTTTTAAAACTATCACCAAATTACTTATATCACCAATATATCTCCCTTTACCCTACAGTACATACCTACAATTGTATCCGAGGTTGAATATTTCATCAATATATTTACTTTATATAGGATACAACATCACTTTAATTTAAATTTTCTCGCTAAAAATCTTACAATTGTCAATTTTACAGGCATGTTAGGAAGCTATTTTATTCATTACTTTTTTTTATTAACTGGCTTGGTATAAAATACCAGCGTTATGAAGTTGCATTTTTGTTTTCAACGATAGATAATAATTATTATAAAACTAAATGACCAAAATTAATTAATTTCAAGCAATTACTTATATTGTGCCAATTCTTCTATTATCAACGAAAATTTTATACTGTTAAACAGTGTCATCTGTTGACACACACAACGCAATCAATAGTTATAGCCAACAGTCGCAATCGTTTTGTAGCAAATATTTTGCATTAAATAATAATAGAAAAGTAAATTGCAATAAAACAGTATTACGACTATAAATTAAGATGTAAACTATTCTATCTTTCAAGTTATAATAAACTGGTAGTTTAGGAATCCATCGCGGACAAATATCGTGACCCGTGATTTATATATATTAAGATAGCCAAATCTGTCATATGATTTGTACAAATTTATTCTTTATTTATTTTTTAATTCACATCTATCTAGCCTTGGCACCAAAATCTGCTCGCTGCTAGAATGTATGTCTACGAATTATGCATTCTATGGTACCCTTCCACTGGTCTGGACCAGTCAAGTCTGCAAGGGTAAAGATAAATGAAAAGGCATACACACATATAATCACAAATTTCACGTATATAAAGAAATTCGTCATACTTATCAAGCGAAAAATCGGTAATTAACAGTTTCACAGCTTCTAAGCAGCTATTCATTATTGAGTGAATACCATATTTTGTTACCAAGAACACATAAAGAAATAATTCAAAACAATCGAATTTACAGTTAATAATAAAATAGTAAATAATGTATTGTAAAGAAGGTGCTTACATAATTATGTTAAATTTAACCCTTGCGGTACAAAATTCACGCTGATATTTCTTTTAAGATTTTGTTGCATAATAACAAGTCATGTAACATATTCATCTGATGGTAAGTGATACATCCGCCCAGCCTATAGGAAATGTAGCTCGGCAACTCTCCGCTCTAAAACATAGAAATTTACATGTTGTTTAAACAGTAATCTCACTGCCTACGGTGCCCTGAAAACCGGAACCCAGCTGTGTTTCACTCAACTGCTTTGAGATAGAAATAGGCACTGCGATGATACTTCTCTGATTGGCACCCTGGATAAAGTAAATGGATTTTCATAGATATTTTTATTAGAAATACAGCTATCGTTAGAACTGCACGATCTAATAATCTGATTATTTATTGCAGCAGTATTTAGCGTGTTAGTGTTGCTAGCATGCAACTTAGTATTCGGCTCAGAGGAGGTGAGTAGTTTAATTGTAATGAAATGAACATAAATATTTACATATACTAGTATGTATATTGATAATTTTCAATAAAATCGCATACCGCGCTTTCGTTTACGATGTTTCATGGTGGACTATTAATTTATTAATATACTAACGAGTTGCCCCAGTTTCGCACGAGTGCAATCTGTAATAACTTTAGAAAGGTCTATATCAATTCTATAATATTAAATATCATTTAAATTACATGCTGCAGAGGACTATATTAAAAGGACATTGTATTTAACGATTTTAATTTGATTGAAAACAATGTGAAATGGTGGGTTATCCTTAAGTGCTAGACGTAAACCATCGCATGCTTTTTGTTAAACTTTTTAAGTTCTACAATACTAGTACAGTGTATAGACTTATCTTGTAGGCCAGTGTTTTTAATCCAAGAAACCTCTAAATTTATCAGAGTTTCTCTACAATATAATGCAAGTTTTATACATATAAACCTTCCACCGCTTCCAAATCCGTTGCATAGTTGTAAATATTTAAGCGTACATCGGTTTGGAGAGACAGCGAAAGTAACTTTGTTTTAATGGTGATCCATTTTCAATACTATCTCTACTAAATAAGTACTTTTTGGTACATTGTTTCAGTATTTTTTTCTGAAACTGCAGTGAACCTCGTCGTCTTGTCAAAAGGATTCATCCATTAAAATTACTAAACGTTCATTTACAGAATAGCTTAAAATCTTTTATTTTTACAGATCCAAAATGCATGGGTACGTGACTTATTTATTCTAAATATATTCATTACCGGGTATCTTCTTTTCATAGCCATTTACCAAAGTTATAATAGTGACGTCTTCTAATCTGACCAGATTTACCGAATAACAGTTATTACGTACATGGACTGGCATCTGACCTGCAGAAGTAAGATGAATTAAATGTCAGTAAATTTAAAAGACCCACAATGGACCAGCGTGGTAGGATACGGTCCAAAAACTCCTTACTGGAGAAGGCGTGCATTAGTGGAAGCATATGTCCGGCATTGGACTAAAACAGGCTGCTGATGACGATGATGATGAAATTTAAAGGCTGTGACCTCCTGTTACGACTGTCAAAGTTGATCCTGACAACCGGAACCGACTTATTACGTACCCGACACACGTACAAGGCCCAATTTACTTTAATTGCTAAAAAGTAAACTGTGAAGCATTACGAAAAAATCATTTGACCAGCGAACAAATAAAATTATAAATAACAATGCCAGCACAATGCAGCTATTGTTGTCACGAAAGCAAAACCCCAAAATCCTTAAAATATACCAAAATTCATATAGAAATTTTAATTAGTAATGCAACGAACAGTTGTTTGGCCGGATACCGGATATTCGGCCTCATCGCCGGCCGAATATCCGGTATCCGGCCGCCGAATATTCGGCCGGCCAAACGATACCTGCATTTTAGTTTACGGGCGGGTGCGTCGTGCAGGTTTCAACCCGTTACGTATTGTGGTTGTCTAGGCAAAAAGCGAGTGTCATTAGGTCAGTACGAACGAAACTATTCCGTACACCTGCACCCGCCTAATTTGCTAAATAGATTTTTTTTTGTTAAATATGTATTGTATAGTAGTGTATAAGTGATTGTGAACTTGTACTTCATTCTGGGTTTATTTTATTTCCAAATAAACGATCTCCGTTGAAGAATTATTTTGAAATAGAAAAAGGCGATGCAAGTACATAGTGTGTCTAATTTTCAAGTTGAAATTATCTCGTGGTGACGAAGGGGATAAGGCAGGGACTTCTTCTATGAAAAACCATTTGCAAAGCAAACATCCCGACAAATATTCCGACATTTAAGGTGGTCCATCTTCAACTTCATGCGGCGGAAGCAGAACTTTTTGTCGAGCGCTACCGCTCAGCTGGCTTCGCGTAAACAATTAACTTTGGCAGAGACAGTAGAAAGAAAAGAGTATTGAGGTATAAATAACCCAAAATCTAAGGAATATCATTATTTAATTGGTGAAATGATTGCGTTAGATAATGAGCCACTATCAATAGTGGATAGAATTGGTTTTAACAGGCTTGTGCGTAAGGCAGTCTCTCGGTACAAGATTCCTAGTCGTATATTTATGACTGAAAAATAGTACCCGACAATTATGCCCGAATCAATAAAAAAATGATGGAAAATATTTCAAAAGCTGCAGTGGTGTTTGTTACGTCAGATATATGGACTTACCACCACAATAATAAAAGCTTTTTAAGTTTTACAGCCCACTAGATATCTCCTAATTCCAAACTGGAACATGGCGTATTGGCAATCAATCCCTTTTCAGGATCTAGTACTGAGGAGAATATAGCGAACGAACTGAACGTTATTGCCGCGCGCTGGAATATTCCTCTGAATAAAATAAACGTTGCGGTGCACGAAAGTAGGGCTAATGTAGTAAAAAGATTTCGGGGTGGCTGAATACGATTCTGCTTGTTGCTTTATTCACTCGCTCCAACTAGTCAATACTGAATCACTTAAATATCGGTTAAATTTAACATAATTTAATGGAGATGTTGGCTGCTTCTATATTTGCGCATTGTAACCCATTTTAATCACTCGGGACTACCCGCAAGCGAAACTTAAAGCCACTCAAAAGGAGCTGAAGCTGCCGGAACATCAGTCCATGTTGGAACTCTACCCACTATTTACAGGAGCGTTTATTAGAGCAGAAACGGGCTGTTTCTTTATATATTGCCGACCACGATAAATTATGTAACTTGACTCCTCATCAGTGGAACTTGCAATGTGTCTGCCTTCTTAAACATATCGAGGAAAAAACGAAAATTACCAGCTCGGGTTTGTCATTTCACACGTGGCTACGATCACGAGGTACCTATAAAAATAAGAAACTGCACGGAAAGTACCAAATTTGTCGAAGGTTTTGATGTCTTTGAAAAATGGAATAGAGCAACGTTTTCAACATCTTGTTGACGATTCAAGATATTTCCTGGCTGATTTATTGGATCCACTGCCACTGCAGCCTAGTGGTATAGGCGTTGCTAGTAGGTAGTGGGCTCAAGCCTACGGGACTAACAAATTTTCATTGTTGTTCTGTTGGTTAGGGCAATTTGGCCATCACCTTATTGTCTGAAAAGTAAGATGATCCATGCGTCGGATGGGCATGTAAAAAGTCGGTCCACCCACCAACCCGCATTGGACAAGCGTGGTGGGATACGGTCCAAAACTCCCTGATGGATAGAGGTGTCATAGGGGAGGTCTATGTCCAGCAGTGAACTATCACAGGCTGATGATGATGTTGATGACGATTATTAGATCCCAGATTTAAAACCAGTTTTTTGGGATTTTTTTGACTTTTACTTAAAAATGGTCCAAGTTGATCGACAAAGTGACCCTTATCCATGGTGGGCAGGAAACGCCAATCAATTCCCAATATTGATAAAATATGCCTCCTCACTGAACTCGCTAAAAACACTGCTACACGAGCAGTGTTTTTAGCGAAAGACTCGTTTTTATTTACCACAATTTTCTATTAGTTAATTATGACAATTAAACTCTCTTTTTATTTATTTAGTAACACTTATTTTATTTGATTAAAATTAACATACGATACGCTATGATTGGTTGAATGGATACCTAATGCCGATCATAGGATTTCTTAACTGCTTCAAATGATGCTTTTTGAAAAGTTTAAATTTTCCGTCAGAGGTAGTATTCAAAGTTAAATACCAAACAGAATCACTATTCGGCATCCGGCCGGATAGTGCGCACCTATCCGGTTATCGACCGGATAGTAAAATTATGGCCGGATAGGCCGGATACCGGATAGCAACCGGATATCCGTTGCATCTCTAATTTAAATGTTAATAAAGCCCACAAAAAAATTAATTTTTTCTTCGCCCACTAACATACGCATGTATATGTATAGAATTTTGTTTATATAAGTATATAAAAAATTATATATATGGTAATATATGTATTATAAACTCAAACCATAAAATATTTATTTATTTAGATATTTTATATGTACTAATTATTCGTTGCTCTTTAATTATTAAACAATATAGTAAAAAGTTCCCTTTTTTCGCTGTGATTAGATTGTGCACCTAACAAAAATTTGTCTATATCACCCAATGGTTGACCTGGAGACCGTGCCAATGGCATGAAACAATATTTCGTGATATGATTTCGTTACATTAATTTGCATATAAATATAACTTTCAGCCTGCAATGACTACAGCTGAATGCTCTTCGTTGTACGGAGACCTGGCTTGTTCGAGGAACATGAGAAACAAAATTGTAAGTTAGAATTTAAAAGGGTATTAATCTTGAGTAAAAATTCATAATCATAATCATCATCAGTCTGTGATAGTTTACCACCTCCCCTAATGCCACCCCTATCCATTAGGGGGTTTTGACCGTATACCAACAAGAACTTTCACATGCTGCATGTCGGCTGGCGACGCATGGATCATCTTACTTTTCAGACTATTGGGTGATCGGCCAAAATTTCCCTAACCAACTAGGAAACAACAATACGGTCCAAAACCCCCTAATTGATGGGGATGATATAGGGAATGCCTATATCCAGCAGTGGACTATCACAGACTGATGATGATGATGATGAAAATTTTGAAAATGTTTTTGAACCGATGGTCAATTTTTTTGACGTTCATAAATGCTAACTAAAGCCTAAACTGATTAAATGAGTTTTAACTTTAAATTTATCACCAGATCAGCGGCACGAACTCGAAGTTGAAGAAGCCAATTATCAGCGTTCGTAAAAGCAAGATAATCAAAGGAGTAACACGTCGACCTCAGCCACGTAAGCCAACAAAGAATCGTCTGAAGTATGGAAAACCAAAAAATGTAATTCGAAAGAGAACCAGAAGACCGAAATATCCGATGAAAAAGCCAATTCGTAATATCCATGTGAGTATCTTATTGAAATACGTACAATAACTATCTTCTTCAATAATAGTGTAATCCCCTGAATCGTGGCGTTCTATTCGATTCCGATTATGTCGGTGGATCTATGTTAGAGATCAGCCAACGATGCAGGAGATATTATAGCACACAAGTGTTCACGCAGACACGGGCACGACAATGGGACGGATAACCGACATGAACGAATAGAGATCATGCCTATCCAACACATGAATTATCTTAGTTTACCAAAATTCCCCACCAATCCAACAGCTAGAAGACAACTTAGAAAAGTAATAAGGTGGTAGGCTATAGAGACAGTTACATATTTAAAGGGTTTATAATCACTACATAGTATAAAACAAAGTCGCTTTCTCTGTCCATGCATCCCTATGTATGCTTAAATCTTAAGGTTCTTTTTAATAGATAGAGTGATTGAAGAGGAAGGTTTATATGTGAACACATGCCTAATATTGTAGGTATATTTTCTATCAGCGATTTTATAGCTCGGTGCGAAGCAGGGGCGTGTCGCTAGTGCTATATAAAACCTTGAATATCAAAAATGAATTTGTTTTTTCAGCATTATAACAAATATTGTTATAGATCGAATGAAATTTAAAAAAACCAATACAGAACACACAAATTTTCCGTAAACAAAAAGCAATGGTTTAGATTTTTAAACAAGCCTTTTTTTCAATCAATCAAATCCAAGGCTCTTTTTGAAACGATATTTTTTATTTTATAGGTCTTCTTTGACAGTTACGTAAGTAATTTATTAGTAATAATTAATGTTTAACTTTCAACAGTTATTTTTGCTTAATAATACAGAAATTGACTCAATTACAATTTACTTGACGACGCCAAATACAGTCAAAATTAGCATGAAACGAAAAAACATTGTGTCACCAACTGCAATTTTAACATTTTCATAAGTATATAAGAACGGCTGTTGACTACAATGTTTAAAGTTATAACAAAAATGAAAAACTATTAGTTACGAAAGAGTTACCGAAAACATTTGTTTTATTCCTCACTCATTAGGAAAATTTACACAACGTTCTAAGGAACTTTGTTTATTGCATGTTTATTAACTCTAGAGTTGTGGCGATTTGTTTTCTTTCCAATACTAAAATTACGTAACTCACCTTACAGTTAAAATAGTAAAATTGGCTAGTTTTCGGTTTATCAGATTTATCAAGTCTGAAAAGATTCATAGAGACTTGAACAATTTATTATTACTGTTCAGAAAAAAACTATTAACACTCACTTTTTATTGATGAAAAACAAAATCTTACGTATTGAATATTTTACAAAACGGCTGAATTCTCGCCGACTAATTTCAGAACCATCAATATAACCTACGGGATAACTACCGACTTGTCCTGATAAAGGACCACCTATAGGTCCGAAACTAGTCGGCAATATTACCTATTTCACGTAAGTTCAACCGTTTTGTAGAACATATTCTCAGTGAAATTTCTAACGCAAGTTTTAATTGTTTAATTTAATGTATTATTTATTACATAGACGAAAACCGTTAGCACTAATGTAATGTTGTCATGATTGTGAAGCTTAACAATAATATTACTTTACAGGAAGAATACGGCAAAAAGTAAGTGCGCTAAAAATATAAATAAATTCCATTTAGCATTTCATCAAGTATTGAAGTGATCGCCTTATTGACCCGCCTTACATATAAACCTTGCTCTTTAATCGCTCTATATATAAAACAATGCATCAAGTTCATCAAGTTGCGTAGTTTTTAAGATTTAAGCATACATAGGGATATAGGGACTAAAAAAGCGACTTTGTTTTCTACTATGTAAAGATATATAATATAAATATAATATATCGATTGCAGTATTTTCTGAGCAACAGTTTTTACGCTAAGATTTCAAATATGTTTGATAAATGGACTAGATGCTATATAAAACTTGATAGCACTGACTTTCTTTATTAAAAGGTTACCATATTTGCCCATCCGATGCACGAATCAACTTACTTTTAGCCAATCGGGTTATCGGCTGACAAAAATGCAACTAAAAATAATTTAATTTAATTTTTTTAGGGATTTAAGCATACAATTTAAGGTATCCTTTTTATAGGAGACTATCTGAAAATTATCTGTCTGTTATTTTATCATCGCAGTGTCTATTTCAGACGCTAAGCATTTATGTCAAAGCATTACTGTGTATTGGTTTGAAGTGAGCTGAAGTCAGCGCAATTACTGGGCAAAAGAGAAGCAGCATCCCAAATCTTTAAGTGGTCACCGAATTTGTAGCGTCATGAGCAGCTTGCACTTGGCGTCAATTGACGGCCTGACGTATTTAACCATTAAAAATATAATAGTTAAAAGACATCAATTCGATAAGCGATGATCATTTCAAGGGTGGGCTCTTTTCTTATAGTTTAAAATATTTTGAATAAACAAATGAATATGCGTATATTGTTTACTTAATAACTAAGGAATCTTAATTAATTCCTTAGTTATTACATCATCATACATACATCATCAGGCTGTGATCTCTCCTGAGTCCACTGCTGGACATAGGCCTCCACTAATACACCCCTATCCATTAGGGGGTTTTTGGACCGTATCCCACCACGCTGGTCCAATGCGGGTTGGTGGTTGGGTTATTAGTTATTAAGTAAACAATATTGGAAAAAGGAATTAATCTTAATTAAATGAATCAGATCACATCTTTATACCATTTAATTTAATTTCAATTCAATACATTAGTTGATTTTATGTTTCAGCCAATCCGAACCGTCCTCCGAAAGCAGTTCATCAGAAGAATGAAAAACTGCTCCAGGATCATTAAACATTTTAAATTTAAAAAAGGTTTTTCTTATTTGTGAGATAAATAAAATTGTTATCCATCTTAAGATAGCGCTTATTACGTTGTCCTTTTAACTTTGAAATATTGTATGATTAATAGTTTTGTAGATATTAAAGAAACAAAGATAAGAAACGTTTCGTGCAAATATTTTTTTTGCGATTAATTTTAAACTTTTAAAAAGTTACAAGAATTGCCTCCGTAGCGGTAAGGGCGAGTGCTTTAGAAACCAGTAGTTGTGGTTCGAATCCTGCGGATTCAACAAATATTCATTGTTGTTTCCTAGTTGGTTAGGTTGTCTGAAAAGTAAGATGGTCAATGCGTAGGATGGGCATGTACAAAGTTGGTCCACCAACCAATCCGCATTGGACCAGCGTGGTAGGATACGGTCTAAAAACCCCCTAATGGAGAAGGCGTGCATTAGAGGCATATATCCAGCATCATCATCATCGGCCTGTTTTAGTCTACACTTACACAGGCTGATGATGATGATGACGATCTTGTAATAATTAATAATTTCACTATGTTGTGTTTTTGTGAGTTAAAAGAAATGAATAACATTCAGGATTACAGCCATCATAGTTTCGACTGTAAGTTGATCTAATTGCAATGAAGCATACCTGGATTACTAGAATATAACCCCAGCCATATAATATTAAATTTAAAACACATTAAAAACTAAACCTGATAGCATTTTGGTCTTTAGCGTTCTTATTAACAGCTCATACAGAGACGCCAATCATTGAGAGGCAATTAATGTATAACTATGTAATGCGGGCGGTGCCACTATGTTACTATGAATTTAGAAGTACTAGAATTATGCAGGCACTAGAATTATGAGTTAACGTAATTCTAGGTCTTTTTGGTTCAGATTTATTAAATGTCTTACTGAATTAAAGGCCAAAATCCTTATTATTTTTTAGTTACTAGCTAATTCAAGAAGAAGTCAAATCTGCAATTACAGCCTTGCACCAAAGATAAACCAAATTATTTGAGAGATCCGAAAAATATATATTGAGTTTAATAGATTATATCAAAAAAAATAGTTTAATTCAACCCCCTTCCTGCATTCCGCGAACTCCTTCTTCAATCCTCTAGTCGTATCTTACAATACTATTGACACATAATGGCTAGTAATAAAACAGGGTAGGTGAACGGTGAATGTTTTACTATAATTTAAATAATATTCAATACTCGTTCAGCTGTAAAAAAAACATATAATTAGTACCAACACGGAGCAACACATCAGAGAAGAAATCAGAATATCTTTAAAAAATACCCTTCTTATCTCAAAAGTTGCCATTTATAAATTAAATACATTTTAGAGGTAATAGATCCCCTTGCAGTGTCACCTCACAGGTGTCCCCGCGGTGCCTATTTCTGTCGCCAAGCAGAAGTGTAAAAACACTACATAGTTCTAGTTTGTAGAGCACCGTAGCCAGCGTATCTTCTGGGTAAACGAGACATAAAGTCCTATGTCTCACGGTTGTCCCACACGACAATATTTACACACTACATTTTCTGCGGAAATAGTCTAGAACACCAATATGGTTTGACCGTTTTTGCTGTTTACTGACCCTGTAGCCTAGTGGTCTGTGTTTACACACACAAGAGGTTGGCAGTTATAATTCTTCTAGGACCTGACAACTTTTTATTGTCGTTTCCTAATTGGTTGTGTCAATGGATTGTGTTGTTTTCGAGCGAACATACAATAAAAGAGTGAAGGAAGCATATCACCATCATAATCAGCCTTGTGTTAGTCCACTGCTGGCCATAGGCCTTCCCTAATCCATTTAGTAGGTTTTTAGACCGTATCCCACCACGCTGGTCTAACACGGGTTGGTGGGTGGACCGGCGTTTTACATGCCCATCCGACGCGTGGATCATCTTACTTTTCAGACAATTGGGTAATCGGCCCAAATTGCCCTAACCAATTAGAAAACAACAATGAAAATTTCTAGAGTCCCCGCAGAATTCGAACCCAAGACCTCCGGTTTATAAAGCACACGCCCTTACCACTGGGCAACGGAGGCAGATGGAAGGAACCAGAAGTATGCACGCCTGTGCACAACCATACGTATTGTTAATTTAGATTAATTGCACAGACATACCTTATCTATAGACCTGTAAAGGTAAAGTAATTAGAGCATCAATTAACCATTTCACTCTCATAGACGTAATAGTCAAATTGACATTTATATCTAAAAGCATTAAAGCATAGACATTTATTCATATTAAAAATATTTCACAAAAAAACTTTAATAATGTTGAATACTAAACGAAAATTATTATTAAAACGTTTAGTCAATAAAAAAAGTCATTATAATATACATAGATAGTAAATAAAACGTACGTCAAAATCATAACTCTGAAAAGATAATAATATCATTAACGAATATTGAAGTTTTATCATTATGGAAACTAAATTAAAATCATTTTTTTCCCCCAAGCAGATCGGAAGCTGGACGGACAGTTCCTATCCGCTTTGTACTGATCTAGTTAAATAAGGAATTATAAAAATATGTATACCATTCAAATTTTAAATATAATTACTAATATAAGTACTAAAATTCATAATATTTTTATTCATATGTTAAGAGCTAACCTGGATAAGGAAGTAATTGTTTATTCTTGAAAAGAAACGATTATTGAAGACAATTATTGCAATCGGTATTTAGGCTGTTTAAGGAGTTTTTTTATAAGTTAGAGGAAAATTTTTATATGGACGGACACAGTTACAAATGCCGACGTTATCCAACGTACACGCAAAAACATGTATCTTGTTCGTACTATAAAACAAAAGAAACTCGCAAATCTGAGCCACATTTTCAGCAACACCCAGTACAGGCTTCTTCAAACCATATTGAAGGTAAAGAATACGGGAAACGCAAACCACGAAGGCTTAAAACTTCATGGCTAAAAAATATCCAAGAGTGGAAATAAGGTCTATGGATCTGTTCTAGACGGATCTAGAGAAAGACTAGTCTGATGAGGAAATCTATGAAAGCATTATCCAGAATCGTTTTTGACAAAGATAAACTTTGGAGTTTGACTGCCAATCGCCCGTAATTAGAGAAGCACATAACGAAAAAAAAGAATTGTTTTCCGCCGAACTTTTAGATGACGATAAAGTCAATGAGACTTGAAATTGACAAACATATTAAATCAGTAAATAATATAACATGTAACTCGGGTTAGTATGTGTTAGAGTTGTTGTAAAAACATTTTCGATTTCCTAATACTCTATTTGATATTATGGGTCTAGCATAAATTATGATAATGAAATGATATGGTTAGTCCTATGGCGTAAAGTAAAGGTTAATTAATACAGAATATTGAGAAAGACAAAAATGTTTTTGTCTTTAGCTTTATGATACTAAACTATTAGCTCGTGTACATGGAGTTTTTTTTTGTAATATACATATAATACAAAAAGACAGAATTAATGACAGCATGGTCGATGGGCCAAAAAGGTTCTGGAGTGGAGGCCGCGTTCGGGAAGAAGGAGCGTTAGTCGACCCCCGAACAGGTGGGATGCCGATCTCCGTGTAGTAGCCGGCTCAAGTTGGCAGCGAGTAGAGAAAGGCCCATGTCCAGCAGTGAACGAATAGGGGCTGCTAATGATGATGATGAAAATTATATACAATCTATTTCTTAGCCAGCCTACATATACAAAAAAGTAACTATTAAATGAGTTCATTGTTACATAACAATTTGAGTCATTATCAAATAACCACAACCAGTCACAGAATGGCTATAAATTTTGTAAACATAATTTTATTGATGACAACTATACTGCGTTCGTCACACAACGTGTTCCTAATATAGGAGGAATTGAAATCAAACTCTCGGGCTCAGGTCGAGAGATAGTCGTCTAAATTATGTGAGTTTTCTACAAAAAATCTTTTTAAAAAAATAGTTAAACTACTGTAATAATATTAATCATTTTTCTGTATCCAATCCACTATTTTACGGATTTTCGCGTTAGATATATATATTTATTCCCGACGTTGCGGAATCTTTCCAGCATCCATGATCACGAGAAGCCTTGGACGCTGGAAAGAGTCCCAAAGTTCTAGAATAAAAGAGATGATTCAATATGTGTAAAAGAAATAAGTGAGCATTTTTTTTATTAACTTCTTTTATAAACCAATATGAAATGCAGACTTACATTAATGTATACTCTACTGCGGTGACGTTTACTAAGAGGCATCTGTAAACCATACGAAATATTAATTTCTTTCTGATACTGAATAATAACTGCCTCCGTAGCCTAGAGATAAGGGCGACACGGGGGACAAGAGAAAGGAACAACCATTGGTTTTTTAGTGGGTATACCGGCCGCTCCATCTTGGTCCGGGGAGCCCTACATATCCCCGCTGCCCCCTCACTCTGGCGGCGGGGAATCCGTAAGAAAAAATAAAAAGCCTGTCCTTTAGTTGCCGGTTACGGTTACCACAGGACAAAATAGATAGGTCGTGTAATTAGTTGTTAACGTGTGTTATTAGTTTTTAACATTGTAGTGTAAAGTATAACATGGAAAATACATGTAAAGTGTATCTAAAAAATATATAACATACTAGCAACCCCGCAACCCCCCTTGTGGGTGGAATTTCGTAAAATCCGTTCTTAGCTGACCTCTACTCGGCGGATATTCCTACCAAATTTCAAGTCTCTACGCTTTATGGTTCCAGAGATGGCGTGATGCGTCAATATATAGGTGGGAATCTCTTATATAAATATAGATTATCATCATATCATGTTTAGCAAACTAGGTAAGAATTTTTGTGACACTAACCTCATTATTATTATTTTTCTCATAGGCGTTTCCATCGTTTGGCATGTAAACTTCTAAGCCAATAGGATCTGACTGAAATTGTACACATTTATTATTTGTTTGATTAACAGCAATAACTATTAACATAATAGACAGGCAATGGCCGTAAAAAACACTGTCTTCGTAGCCTAGAGGTTAGGGCTTGTGGTTTAGAAATCGGGGATCATTGGTTCCAATCTTGCGAGGACTCGACGACTTTTCATTGTTGTTGGTTAGTACAATGTGGGCTGATCACCCATAGTCTGTTAAGTAAGATGATCCATGCGAATCTGACGAAAATATTTGAAAATTTTTACTGGCGTGGAGCAGCCGGTGATAACTTCTTGATGCCATTGACTATAAAATTATAAAGATGGTCATTTAGCACTTGGTATTTTAACTATTACATATTTGAAAACAACAAAAACTCACCGTTTCATGCATATTACGAATACAAAACTTAACTTTCTTTATTTCAACACAGACAGCCTGTGAAAGAAGATAATAGGAAGTTTGATATAAACTATTACATTAATGTGTTTCAAACAATCAAAATCATATATTGTTACATATTTATTGTAAACAAAACGCTATTCATTCAATGTAGTGTAGAATTACACTACAATTAACAAGCGATTTAGAGCCACATACAATACATCAGAGTAGCGTTTGCACACTACATCATATATCATCATAATCAGCCAGTGCTAGTCCACTGCCAGCAGTAGACTAGCACTGAATAGGCCCCCCCTTCTACACGTCTTCTTCGTCAGGGGGTTTCTTGACCGTATCCCACCATGCTGTTCCAATGCGGGTTGGTAGGTGGACCGACTTTTTACATGCCCATCCGACGCATGGATCATCTTACTTTTCAGACAATTGGGTGATCTGCCCAAATCGCCCTTACCAAATAGAAAACTGCAATGAAAATTTAATTTCAAGTCCTCGCAGGATTCGAACCCACGACCTCCGTTTTATAAAGCACACGCCCTTACCACTAGGCTACGGAGGCACACTACTAATTTGTGAATTTGATCACAATAATCACAGTTCGGAACCTTTACCTGAGCTGTTCCAAAATAGTTGCAGAGGAGTAGAATTATAAAACACCGAATTTTGATGCCATTTCGATCATGAGCTGTAGCTAAAGTTAGTAGAAGAATGTTAAATTTAAAACTTGATGAAGCAGTAGAAATTTTAATTACACTCTTGTTCATTACGGATCGAGTTAATTGAATGACGCTGTTATTGCGCTAGAAATTATCGAATTAAAATTTAGAAACTGTGTTTCACTTATTTTTGTTTATATTAAACAAATAAAGTATATTGATATTTAGAATTCCGTCATGGTTTCGACCCAACATAGAGTCATTGTACGTCCATAGAGCAGCAGCATTTAGCTGAGCTTAAACTCTGTGGGTGGTCAATGCATCGACGCTTAGTTAAGCAGTAGATGAGTTATGCTGAAATAATTAATATTTTAGGCAGTGATATTCAGTGATTTTTAAGTACAAAAGCTTCTGTAAACACGCCTCTTAATTTTATTTTAGCATTAGTACTTTTTATTATAATTTGTATTAGTTTTTGAAAAGCTCTTCCAAGCTCCCGATAACTCGACCATATACGAGGGTGGATTGATAAGTTTCCGGCCTGACCAAGAGATGGCGCCACTAGGCCTACCTTTTCGCCAGATGAAGTCGTTTAATTTTCACTTCGTGGCTCAAACGTTGCAATAAGTCTGCGTAGTATTGACCAGTGATAGTTTTACCCTTTCAAGGTAACCAATGAATATTCTCTTGCATGGATGAACGAACGAACGAGGTCGTTCGCCGATAAAAATTGTTTTTGCCTTCTTTGGAGTTGGTTCCCCTGGTCCAATCCACTGTTTAGACTGTTCTTTGGTTTCAAGAGTGTAGTGGTGGACCCAAGTTTCTTCAACGGTTACGAATCAACGCAAAATTCGAACTTTCGATTCGATGAATCGATTCGACTTGAATTAAGGTATACAACGCCAAATTGGCGGTAGAAATGTTCTTTCGAATCAATTTTTGGTCGACTGTTAGCAAACGCGGCACCCATCTTGCACAGAGCTTTTCCATATACAAATGTTGGTGCAAAATATTTTGTACACGTTCATATGACATCTTACAGGTCTCAGCTATCTCACGCACTTTTAATCTGCGGTCTTTCAGCACTATTTGATGGATTTTTTCGATCATATCTGGAGTTGTGACCTCAATGGGGCGTCCTGAGCGAGGCTCATCAGAGGTGCTCACACGACCCTTTTTAAACTCGGAAACCCACTGCTTAACGGTTGAATATGATAGGGAGGATGTCCCCAGTGTTGAGTCCATCTCTTCTTTAATTTCCTTCGGTGTTAACCCCTTCAAATAAAAGTATCTGATGACAGCACGGTCTTGTTCAGCGTGGTCTCAAACCTAAACTAACACTGGCGATCGGACTGAAAGTATAGCTACAAGGTATCAAAGGATGGTACTATAGAATGCCACCAGGACAACCATAGTAACATGTTTTTATTTTTATAATTCTCTTTATTTTGTGAATTATGGTAATTGAACATAGGTATCAGTTAAGTAAATGAAACATGTTATGAAAAATTTACTTAAGGTGTTATTTAAAGCCCTACTAGGTTGTTTTTTCGGTAAATCGGTCAAAAAGCGCATTTGCTATTCTAAAGCCTAAACTACAAAATAAAAACGTTCCAAATCAAACTCAATACAGGCGAATATTGTATAACAACATGGATTTGTAAGCTCATATCCTTGAATAATTAATTAGAAGCTGTGTTGAAAAATTCAATTAACGCAAAGCACTACAACATTCATGTTTAATTAGTGAAAATAATAGGGTAGGTTCCAAAGAGAGCAGTTACGCAGTGTGTGTGTTCACTAGATTAAAGGTGCAATTTGGCAACATGAAATTTATTTGGATATTGTTTATCTGCAGTGTTGCTGCGTTTAGGGAGGTAATAAATTGATTTCTGATTTAAGATCTGATGATACTTATGTTTTGAATCGATACATTATGAGTATATGGCAATAACATAATATGCACAACTCTTCTGAGAATAGCCGAAAATAGGAAGCGGTGGCGTGTATTAAGCGAGGCCTATGTCTTGCAATGGACTGACGCAGGCTGATGATGATGATGATTATTACTTTACTTTCGATACTTTAAAAAAATATGTATTCATCGCTTAGTTTAAGCGATTATTATAGAAGTTAAGAGAATTTTCTCAAAAATGTTGGTAAAAACGTTCCACAATTTAATACATTTATTTCAATAACCAGTCATTAGCGCAAGGAGTGTGTCTAAATATTGGCGGTCAAGTCGTTTGTTTAAACGTAAGTTTTCTTTGTCGTTCCTTTACTTTAGACTATTTTACTATATTCTGAGAAAATCTTGTACAATGGCAACTAGATGACTGAAAATTGTATAAACTTAATTTTCTATTGTAAATAAATACATACAATATAGATACAAACACCAAGACACGAGAAAAACACCATGATAATCACACGACATTTTTCCCGTGGTGGGATTCGAAACCACAACCGGTGGCGAAATAGGCAGGGCCACTAATCACTTCGCTAAGCGGGTCGTCGCACATGTATATAAATTATGAATATGAGCTTAAAAGTTCGGAGCTCTTTTTGATGGAACGTCGCGTGATATTTTATTTCATTACTTGAAGTGATAGGGGGCGTTCTTTGGAGAGGAAGTGATACGCCCTGCTCAGTAGAAATGCAACGTAAGACACCAAAGATCGTTCGCTACCCAAAAACATACACCGAGAGAGAGGGACATGTAACGATTTGATACTGGATTATCTAGTAATAACGCTGGCCACAGTGTCCCTCAAAGTTAATATCAATACTGTTTAAAAATTTTTTTTGTAACAATAGACATCTACCAGGTGCTTGATGTTTATAGGGCTTAAATGGTACTTTCAGGATGGCAATAGGCGTTGCAAACTTAGACAAATACATATAAGTTTAAAAAACATTGATAACTTTATGTTAAACAAATGAAATTTACAAAAAAATATGACCGACTTCCAACGGTGACAACGAGCCCCATGCTAGAAACTACTCGCGATTTCCGCCACTGCATGTTAAATCAATCATATCTTTTAATGTATTCATTTAATCAAAATGTCATGTAAAATACGTTTTATCCAAATTAAATAAAAGATGATTAAATAGAATTTACTTTTATGGCAACTTACAACGAATTACCTTAAATGGGCTATGAATATGTCTCTCGAAACGGTAATAATGGATTATTCTTATGACATAGATACACCACATGACAAGTCATTTAGAAAAATAATGGAGAAAATCGGAGCTCTAGCAGCAACGAGATAATATATATATAAAAAACATGCGCTCCGCCTTTCGGGAAGTAGGTCAAAAACGATAGAGATTAGGAAAAATATAGTAAGGTCTTTGACTCGTATAGGTGAAAAATTATTAGAAACATTTTATATATACTTTTATGTAACATTTTATAGATAATATTAAAGAAAATACTGCTTGTTACAACCTTTCTGTTCCGAGGGCCTTGAACATAAATGTGTTCAAATGCTTCTTTAACTGACATTTTATCATAATTACATTTTATTTCAGCATCGCGTAAGTAAATATTTTTTATGAACTATTTGCTCACACCTTCTTTTTTAGCTTAGTTTTCACTATCATCAACAGCATGCTGTCTCCAAATTTTAGAATCGTTTTATTGTACCACTTAATATATAATTTCAGCTTAATTACATTTTTGATTTAGATTTGATTTAACGGATAGTATAACGTTTATTTTGATCCTTATTTCTGACGTTTCAAACTCCTTTTAGCGTTTGTGTTTAAGGGACAAGAACTAAACTTGAGTTCATATTAAAGTAAATACGATTAAATGCGTAAAGTGTGTTCCTTTCAATAATCTATGATATTAAACAAAATAAGTTAAAAAATATAGTGTAGTACTAATAAAACTTTCTTTTCTTGTACAGGAGCACATGGTTAGTAAAACACATTTATAACAAGTACAAGAAAACAAAATTTAATATTCTGAATATCGTGTTTTGACCATACAAAGATGAATAATGGTTAAAGCGATAAAAAAACCGCAATACTCATAAAAAAGCAGCGTAAGGTTTCGCAGATTCTCTTTAGCCTAAAACATGCGATATTACGTCCCGTTTACGACCAGTAATTGTGCTAGATACGGTGTCCTTTAAACAGGAACACGGTACTGTATACACACTGCAGATTTGTGGCAGAAAAAGGCACCGTAGTGGTCCCATGTAATAAGAAGACCTATCATCTTCAAAGTGATGAGAAACCAGCGCGTTCACCAAAGTGTTACGACCTGCCTAAGATAAGCAGTGAAGGCTACAAATCTGCTCACCACCCTCATATATAGGGTGTTACGTCCCGTTTAACCAGTAATTGTACTGGTTACGGTGCCCTTAAAATCAAAAGAAATTAAAGTTTCCACACTACAGACTTGCAACGGAAATAGGCACCACGATGGCACAACCTTAGACTTTCATTTTTCATATGAATACAAGTGGCTATTATATACATAACAACGTTTCCGTTTTGGACAGCCTTGTGTTGTTAAAATATTTTTTTACGGTTTCAGGAGTTATTAGCATAATTGTACGCATTAAATGAAGTGTCCGAACATCACATTTGAACATAATTTAGTCCTAGAGTGATTAAATAATATAAATAAGGTAAAATAATAAAATAAAAATGGTTATTAAATAAGATAAATTAATTTAAATTAGCAAGGACCATGCATGGATATCGATGGGGAACCCGTGTGTGTAAATGTGAGTTTTTTTACAGTTCCTTAAAATTGTACTTTCTATATCCACTTTTTTTCCCCTAGCCATTTTCCCAAGTTATCATGGGGTCGGCTTCTAATCCAACCAGATTTTACCCGAATAACAGTTTTTACGCAGAGCGACTTCAATTTGACCTCCACTATGCAAAGGGTAAACTGCATTCTACGGATGGATTAGTTGTCAGTTAATTTGAATGCACATACAGCCGATAACGGCTGCCAAAGATGGTCTTGACAACGGGGACCGACTTTTTACATGCCTATCCGACGCATGAACCCGACTTTTTACATGCCTATCCGACGCATGAACCATCTTACTGTTACACTTAGATGATCGGCCTATATTGCCTTAACCGACCAGAAAACAAGGATAACATTGGAGGTTATTTTAGATAATTATTTATTAATTCAAGGTTTTCCCCGCGGGGTTCGAACCCACGGCATCTGGTTTATAGAGCAAGGGCATTATAGGCCATTAAGAGAAAATGTAAATTAATATATTGTATATGAAAAATATCAAATATTCTTTAGATATATAAATTTCACAACCTCTCCGGTTACCGTGAATGGATGGATGGACTTAACCTGTAGGCTTACTTTATTTTATTATTTTTCCCCTAGATCGAACCCCAAAGGCCGGGCCACTCTAAATATTACAGAGTAAGTAAATATTTTAAAATTTACTTTTAAATTTAGAGAAACACAACTCACCACCTCGTGCCGCTATAAATTTATCATAGATATTTTTAATTTCATTAGTAGTTAATTTTTTTAGATAATTAAATGTAAAAAAATTTAGAAACAATAGTTGGTAAAGTACAAATTAAACATATTAAATGCCACTGTTTATTTTTTTTTAGGTAAGTAAAATATATTTAGTCCACTATTCCAAAGTAAATTTAAACTGCACACGATTCTTGTCCTAAGCATTTATAAAAGTATAAAAATCGATTGGATCTAAACAAATTACTTAAATAATTGTATTTATTAATTAAACCATCAAATGACCTATTCGCTTATTAATTCGGAAACAAACTTTCGACGTTTTAATGTCAAATCGGAGTGAATTCGTTAACACACATTAGGTATGTCCTGTGCTATATATATTGTATTCTTTTTAAGGCTCTAAGAAAATCGAAACATCAAAGGGTAAGTGAAATCGCAATCAATAATATGATCAGCCATGACAATTTTTAATTTCTCAACCTCACACATCTCCTAAAAAATGTTGCAGTCTAATGCGATAGATTACAAACTTTAACCTATTTATTTAGGACACTTTGAGGTCGGAACATTTAACCAGGAATGTAGTGGTGAGTACTATTCCAGTAATATTTATCATATGAAATTAAGGGACAAGCGGACGTTCACAGTATGATTAGTGATACGTAATATCCGTAAGTAGTGCAGCGTAAAGGTCAACGCTCATTAGAGACATTCGGTTCCGCTACACTGTCTACTGATTGTCAACGCGAAGTCCACTGGTTGTCAACGCGACGTCCACTGGTTGTCAACGCGGCGTCCACCGATTAACAACGCGTGGTCCACCGTCCACCCTTGAATTGATGTCGCTTATTCTAATAATTTTAGAGTAGTTGGTGGTGAGTAGCTTTTGTGAGCCTTGACCACAAAGCTACAAATCCTTTTTGTCACTAAGATTTTACTTCTTGTTTACCTTGCTCTTGAACGAACACATTAGCGCTTGCACTATTTGGGCATTGTTTGGGCATAATTGCTCAAGTTTTATATTAATAATCAGTATTTTTTCCTTTTGAAACAATAATAGCTATTTAATTCTATTATTTCATCCGTTACAGTGTCATTTTTATTCCGTAATATTAACGCCAAGCAATTAAGAAGGCGCGCGAGGAAACTAACTGGGAAGTCTTCGGTATAGGGTTATAACTCATTCATTCCACTTTTTTACTTTTATATTTTTCTTCACCATATTTCTATATATTAATACTTTTTACTGACGTCATTTTCAAAATTTTTCGCAGTCTGTTTTTATTCACCTAGTGTTACTTAACGTTATTTACTGACACTATGCTTCTATAAATATTTTTATAAGCTTTTGAGAACCCCAATTTACTTTAAGATGGCTATCGCACGGATACATAGTATAAAAATGAGTGATTGAACCTTATAACCGTAAGTACTTAAAAAATGAGAAAAAAGTTGTTTACGGAATACATAGGTCTTATGGCTTCAAGTTTGAAAGATTAGGTTATTAAAATTTACTGCCAACTACTAAAACATGTGATTCATCGATTATTCTTTCATCATCCACAGGTGCCTCTTGTAAGTACAAAATGTTAATTTTTTTATAATACCCAAAATTTTCTTTACAAATAATGTTTCGGTTACGTTTATTTAAAATTAAACTAAATAATACACATAACTGTATATAATCCACACCACAAATAGTATCTACTCGTAGTTAATGATGTAAATGAGATCATTTTTTACGGCCAAAAGTGCGAAATACATTTTGATGGAACTGTACAATAATTTCGATTACCTGCAATAGTTTTCTTATCTTTAGTTTTTGTGTTTTTTTTTGCTGACGATGGCAGGCGAGCGATCGATTGCCCTGATGGAAAGTGGTCAACGATGCCTATGGACAACGGCATTACCAGGGATACCACCTATGCGCTAGCTACGTGAGACATAGGATGTTACGTCCCGCTCACTCAGTAACTACGCTGGCAGCTATGCCCTTCAAACCGGAACAAAGTGGTGTTTTTAGACTGTTGCTTTGCGGCAGAAAACGGCACCGCGGTGGTACTCGCCCACCTGCAAATGGGGACCAACCACCTCTAAAGAGTTTAAGTCAATTTAAAGCCAAGAGGGTAATGGAGAGGTAATGGAAAAATATTCCTAAAAGAAAACACAACATCTTCTTTGGAAGCAAGCAAAAATATTCAGAAATATATGTTAACTAAGTATCCCATGGCAACGAAACAGCGTTATAATCGCGACATAATTATCTAATCTCTATAATGTTAATCAAAACCACCTAATGGCTAGAGGTGTATTATGGGAGGCCTATGACTGATGATGTTGACGATAATATGATAATACTAATATAACTATAGATAGCATAGATTATACAAAGTAATAAGTAAAGAAATATCCTTTTGTCTTCTTTTTACATTTTTTCTATTTATATTTATATATAGATCTCATCGCTTGTTGTAAGTATCGTTTTAAGCTTTATTATAGCAAAAAATAGTGCATCTGTTGCAATGCATTGTATATCTTGATCGATTTAGCAATTTGGATGTTAATAAAAGATAAATTTAATCTAAACAATATTGAAACAAATAGCAAAATTACTGCATTTCAAATGACTATGGTTAGAACTCATAGCCTAAATACTTTTTTATAATTTAGATTCCACCAGTAAGTATCTATAACATATTATTGCTTTATTTTCTGTAATTGTAATATTTATAATGATTAATAATTAACTATACATAACAGCTAAACATACATAACAGGTGTACACATATTATGCAATACAAGAGCCAAAATTGAAATAGAATTAGAAATGAAGAGAGTTGACATGTAGTACTTCTCTAACTTTATTTTCATACATTTATGGAAGCGATCGGATCTGACACGACCGGAAACAGATCAGGCGCTAGACGAAATTCTATGTGCCTGTCCAAATTTATTATCCTACTTATCAGACTATAATGTGATCCAAAAGGGATACGAGGACAAAAAATTCAAAACAATTTAAAGGGAGCAAAGGAATCAATCAGTGCAGTAGCCGGTTCAAGTTGGCAGCAAGTAGCAGGGGATCGGCATATGTCCAGCAGTGGACTGATAGAGGCTCATTATGATGATGATGATGATGAGAGGAATCAAGCCAAGTCAAGTTTACAAAGAATAATTCTGCAAAGACTTAGCTTTGAGTATATTTTATTATAAAAAAAATAATATCGGAAGATATTTAGAAAAGATGATTATAACATCAAACTTAAACTTCTGGTTATTACCAATTATACTTAGTTACTTACACTTATTACGAATATATATTTTTTGAACAATTTTATTGCTACAGGTTGCGGTAAGTGCGTCTTTATTAGAGACACGACATTTAAGAAAATGTATTATTTAGCTTTGTAACAAACTAACAAAATCATCATTATTGTAAAGAAAAATAAAAAGGGTCATTGTGTATTTGTAAATATAATAATATATTGAAATACTTTACATTTAAAAGTAATAAAAAAACACAAGCAATGAACATATTTATTATGAGCACCACATATTAATATCTTATTTCCTTTACATGTAACTTGTAACATGTAACTCAAATTAAAATATCAATTGTGCAATATAATAAAAGTTATTTTATGTAATTTTCTGATCAGGAATATTTCTACAACCAGGCAATCGTAAGTGATTTATAAACATTTACAAATTTATAGCAATATATTTATTAACCAAACAACGAGACAAAGAACGAGATCGACTTTATAGCAACTAACATCCCTCAAATTATTCAAAATTTCAATATCATTAGTAATTTACAACATCCTAGTGACCATCGATTAGTAAGAATTACAATAAATAAGAATAACCACAAAAAATCACGTGCCCATTACATGAGTAAACCGAAGATCGAGACAGAAGCAGAAAATTCTATTGACGAAATACATTCTATATTAGACACTGTGGAAGACGTTAATATACTTAATAGCAAAATAGAGAGGATATTGCGAAACACTATTATTTCACCTACGATGAATGAAAGAGAAAAAAGAATATCTAGCGTCATAACTCAAGAAATTAAGGACCTTAAAATGGAAATGCATCTTCTGAAGCTTAAAAAACATAAAACAAGACAAGATAAATCAAAACTGACAGTTCTATACAGAATGATACATAAAAAAATAAAACAAAATTTAAAAAACTATAGAATTAATAAAGTCAGTAGATCCTTGGAGGAAGTGGGTAACATTAAAAGGCATATAAAGATTTAGCAGCGTAAAGGTCAACGCTCATTAGAGACATTCGGTTTCCCTACACTGTCTACTGATTGTCCGCAAGTCCACTGGTTTAACGCGCAAGTCCACTGGTTGTCAACGCGAAGTCCACTGGTTGTCAACGCGGCGTCCACCGATTAACAACGTGTGGTCAACGTCAACCCTTGAACCGCGTGGGGTTTACGAATTGATGTCGCTTATTCTAATAATTTTAGAGTAGTTGGTGGTGAGTAGCTTTTGTCAGCCTTGACCACAAAGCTACAAATCCTTTTTGTCACTAAGATTTTACTTCTTGTTTACCTTGCCCTTGAACGAACACATTAGCGCTTGCACTATTTGGGCATTGTTTGGGCATAATTGCTGAAGTTTTATATTAATAATCAGTATTTTTCCTTTTGATACAATAATAGCTATTCAATTCTATTATTCCATCCGTTAAAGTGTCATTTTTATTCCGTAATATTAACGCCAAGCAATTAAGAAGGCAGCGAGGAAACTAACTGGAAGTCATCGGTATAGGGTTATAACTCATTCATTCCACTTTTTACTTTTATATTTTTCTTTACCATATTTCTGTATATTAATACTTTTTACTGACGTCATTTTCAAAATTTTCGCAGTCTATTTTTATTCACCTAGTGTTACTTAACGTTTTTACTGACACTATGCTTCTATAAATATTTTTATAAGCTTTTGAGAACCCCAATTTACTTTTAAGATGGCTATCCTTTGAATACATAGTATAAAAATGAGTGATTGAACCTTTTAACCGTAAGTACTTAAAAAATGAGAACGGAATACATTGGTCTTATGGCTTCAAGTTTGAAAAGATTAGGTTATTAAAATTTACTGCCAACTACTAAAACATGTGATTCATCGATTTTTCTTTCATTATCCACAGCTGCCTCTTGTAAGTACAAAATGTTAATTTTTATAATTTACAAAATTTTCTTTGCAAATAATGTTTGGGTTACGTTTATTTAAAATTAAACTAAATAAAACACATAACTGTATATATTCTACACCACAAATAGAATCTTCTCGTAGTTAATGATGTAAATGAGATCATTTGCGCGACTTGATGTTTGTTGTATTTTACGGACAAAAGTGCGAAATACATTTTGATGGAACTGTTCAATAATTTCGATTACCTGCAATAGTTTTTGTGTTTTTTGCTGACGATGGCAGGCGAGCGATCGATTGCCCTGATGGAAAGTGGTCAACGATGCCTATGGACAACGGCATTACCAGGGATACCACCTATGCGCTAGCTACGTGAGACATAGGATGTTACGTCCCGCTCACTCAGTAACTACGCTGCAGCTATGCCCTTCAAAAGGAACACAGTGGTGTTTTCAGACTACTGCTTTACGGCAGAAAACGGCACCGCGTGGTACTGAGCTAGACGACCAACTGTAAATGGGGACCAACCAAAAAGTGTTTAAGTCAATTTAAAGCCAAGAGGCGAAGTAATGGAAAAATATTTCTAAAAGATAACACAACATCTTCTTTTGAAACAAGCAAAATATTCAGAAATATATGTTAACTAAGTATCCATGGCAACAGAGCGTTATAATCGCGACATAATTATCTAATCTCTATAATATTAATCAAATCCCCTAATGGCTAGAGGTGTATTATGGGAGGCCTATGTCTTATGATGTTGACGATAATATGATAATACATATAGCATAGATTTTACAAAGTAATAAGTAAAGAATAACCTTTAGTCTTCCTTTTAATTTTTTTTTATTCATATTTATATGTAGATCTCATCCCTTGTTGTAAGTATCGTTTTAAGCTTGATTATAGCAAAAATAGTGCATCTGTTGCAATGCATTGTATATCTTGATCGATTTAGCAATTTGGATGTTAATAAAAGATAAATTTAATCTAGACAATATTGAAACAAATAGCAAAAATACTGCATTTCAAATGACTATGGTTAGAACTCATAGCCTAAATATTTTTTTGTAATTTAGATTCCACCAGTAAGTATCTATAACATATTATTGCTTTATTTTCTGTAATTTAATATTTATAATGATTAATAATTAAATATACATAACAGCTAAACATACATAACAGGTGTACACATATTATGCAATACAAGAGCCAAAATTGGAATAGAATTAGAAATGAAGAGAGTTAACATTAATGGCAAAGAAAGTGTTGATAAATTTACCAACTTCATATAAAACATTTTTTTATTGATGGAAAGTGGTCACCGACGCCCATAGACATCGGCAATATTGGTATCACCAGCGCACTGCCTACCGTGAGACGTAAGGTGTTAAGTCTCGTTTACCCAGTAAATACGCTAGCTACGGTGCCCTTAAAACCGGAACACAGCAGTGTTTTCACATTACTGCTACACAGATGGTGCTCAATAAAAAAGGGACCTAGCACCAGAAAAACATATGGGTTCAAATCCTGCGACAATTGAACAGTTGATCAGGCCTATCTATATTAGATATAACTATAATTATTTTATTTATGTATGAAATGCTATCAACACAAATATTTTATTTTTATTTTTGTCTCTACGTCTGTCTGTTTGTTCCGGCTAAAATCTTAAATGACTGGTCGAATTTAGATGGGACTATTACTGGAAGAATAGACTTTTCTTTTCGTTATTTTACGACGCGGATGAATTACATAAAAAGTATTTATCCGCGTACACAAACAGTAACCGGCCTAAATAGGTAAATGAACGCGGGCACAGTAGTACTCTCTCTAACTTTATTTTCATAGATTTATGAGAGATCGGATCTGACACGACCGGAAACAGATCAGGCGCTAGACGAAATTCTATGTGCCTGTCCAAATTTATTATCCTACTTATCAGACTATAATGTGATCCAAAAGGGATACGAGGACAAAAAATTCAAAACAATTTAAAGGGAGCAAAGGAATCAATCAGTGCAGTAGCCGGTTCAAGTTGGCAGCAAGTAGCAGGGGATCGGCATATGTCCAGCAGTGGACTGATAGAGGCTCATTATGATGATGATGATGATGAGAGGAATCAAAGCCAAGTCAGAGTTGACAAGAATAATTCTGCATAGATTTAGTGAGTATATTTTATTATAAAAAAATTATATCGGAAGATATTTAGAAAGATAATACTTAGCTTAAACTTGTTAGTTACCAATTATCACTTAGTTACCGTATACTTATACGAATATATATATTTTTGAACAATTTCATTGCTACAGGTTGCAGTAAGTGCGTCTTTATTAGAGACTAAAACATTTAAGAAAATGTATTATTTAGCTTTGTATACAAACAACAAAATCATCATTTAATGTAAAGAAAAATAAAAGGATCAATGGTATTGTAAACATATTAAAATACTTCATTTAAAGTAATAAAAAACTACAAGCAATCAACATATTTATTATCAAGCAACCATATTAATATCTTATTTCCTTTACATTAACTTGTGACATGTAACTCAAATAAAATATCAATTGTGCAATATAATAAAAGTTATTTTATGTAATTTTATGATCAGGAATATTTCTACAACCAGGCAATCGTAAGTGATACATAAAAACATATTTTTTTAGCAATATATTTATTAACCATAGCATACAATCAAGTTAAGAACTTGAACTTGAACATTGGCTGCAGTAAAACGCCTACTTTTCCTAATATATTTTAATTATTTTTGGTGTCCTTTATTATGCGTTCGACACTAGAAGACGATCCACTAAAAAACACTTACATATCGTTGCTATGGGTTATCATCACACACAACATCATTTAGTGATAGTCCACAGCTGGACATAGGCTTCCCAAAATACACCCCACTACGGGATTTTGGACCGTATCCCACCCTGCTGGTCCGATACGGGTTGGTAGGTGGACCAACTTTTTACATGCCCACCCGACGCATGGATCATCTTACTATTCAGACAATTGGGTGATCGACCCAAATTGCCCTAACCAACTAGAAAACAACAATGCAAGTTTGTTACGTCTCCGCAGGTATCAAACCCACGACCTCCAGTTGGTTGATTGACAACAGGACTCATCACGATTTCTATCAAACACTGAAATGGTATTTATATAAGCAATGACTTATGGTAAACATTAATGACGTCACCAATATCTCTTATTGGTCGACCACCGCCATACGCAATGACCATGCGAGGTATTGGCAGCAATATAAGTTCACATTAAGCTTTGATTACATAAAATCCTTGTCTTGTGTAACCTGCTTGATGAATATTGTTATATAGTTTAAATCTTATTAATGTCATGTTTTTCATTTAAATATATTTTTAATATTCATGCATTGTTACAGGGAAATAAACCACAATTCCTCAACTCAATGTATGATGACTACTAAATGACCTTGTCATAAACACATTTGCACCGATTTTTAGTGTTTTCTTTTCTTTTATAATGACATAACTTGACTTATTTGTTATATAGTACGCTTTATTTAACTACAATAAATAAGTTCAATATTGGAATTCGAATAACCTATCGTTGACAATATATTGGCTACTCAATTTCCTAAAAAGAAAAAAAAACATTGATCTTGATGATGATTATAAAGTCAAGTCAGTCAGTCTCCTACAGCAAAACTGTCGTAAAACACCAACCTTATGGTATTTTGGGAATGAAGGGAAGTTACATCGAGGAACTGTGGTTAAAAGCAAAATATCACGTGATGACAAAAGAGCAACTGCCACGAAAATGGCTTTGATTCAGTTTCGTATTCAACATTAAAAATAAGTAAATTAAGTTAACCAAAGACGATAAATACTAAAAAATTAATAATGTATGTACTTATTACACAGTGTAATATTTATCTCTCTCGAGAAATATCCCTCCTTCTCGGCTCCCATAATCAATTTATTTTATTCATGGGATGATAAGAACATCCGTATACATCTAATATGCGTATACAGAAAATAAAAACATTGAAATTAAAAGAAAGGAAAAGAATACGCTTTATAATTATGCTTCACATGTTAAGTGGTGATTACCACAAATAGGTTTCTATGTAAATGTGACGCAACCTCAACAATATTTCATATGTAATCAAGTTAACATAATTAAGGTTATGTAGCTAGGCTAGCGTTTTTGCAAAAGAAAATATAATATTTACATACATACAATAAAAAAAGCTTACAAATGAGAAAAATCTCTCTTCGTAAATATAGCGCAGAAGAAATCAATGTTCCTGTAAATAATAAAATATACCAAAAGTTCTAGAAAAATGAACAATTTTGCATATAAAAACTTTGTAGAAAAATAGGAAAAGTAGTATTAGTTGACGCTTTAAATTTGCTGTAACTTGTGCAACAGTTTTTCCCATAACCGTATGCCCCTCACGCTCTGTAGGATCGGATTCTCAACCTCTTTTGTTTGCGGAAGACGTCGGTATGCTATCATCTTCCTCACATTCCCTGCACTCATTATGACGCATCTAAAGTTGGCTTCTGAAACCTCTTAGTTTCCTGCAGCTGGACCAGGCACTGAGCTCCAATACTACAACAAAGTAAGAATCTATTTAGGACGGTCAGAAGAACCTATCTTATCTTAAAGGCCGGCAACGTATTGCAAATGACTATCGGCCGTCAGTATTGTAAAAAAAGCCATTTTATTTAAATCAATGACTTAACAAATCCCTGTTTTAAAATAAGGAAGCGAGCAATATTATCCAGCACTCATCGTGACATGGAATTTTGCAAAACCTGGAAGGTTCGTCTATAGATGTATGAGTTTGAAATACCACTTTATTTGTACTGTGTTGACAGTGAACATCTCCTAAACGGCTGGACCGATTTGAATGATTTTTCTGCGCATGTTTAATTGGATTCGAGGTTGAATAAAAGGACTTTTTACGGATTTTATCGCGTTTATTTTGGGGTTTCCAGATCTTGAGATTTCCTTATCTCCACTACAGCACCGGCAACAAGACGCATGTCATTTCAGTCTACCCCGTGACCACGGCCGCTGGAAAGTGTTCGAAACGTCGGGTATTAAAATATGTAAAATAAATGCGATAAAATCCGGAAAAAGTCCTTTTATTAAATAATGTTAAATTATTATAAAATTATTATTTTAATCTTCCATCCATATAGTCTTCCATCTCATACTTTATTTAATATACTGATCGCTTGAAATATCATGCAAAATAACGTCTGTTGGGTCCGCTAATTGCTATTAAATATTGAAAAGGCTGACAATATCATCTCTACAAGGCGGCTAATACATCCTTAAGGTTATCGACGGTAAGAGCTTAAATAAAAATATCGCATTTTTAATAAACCCGTTTAATCAGAAAATTAATAAAAAACATGTCCATATTATTTCCATTTACCTACAGCTAAATGGTAACTTTATCAATAGCGAAAAAAAACTTTAAAATCCCAATGAATTTTTAAATTGACTAAAACTCTAACTTAAATGTACGCTGCAACTTAGGGGCTGTATACTGTATGTATCCTAAAAAAACAATAACGATCATCATCATCATTATCATCTGATGATGATGATGATCCGCTGTATTAGTCCACAGCGAAACATAGATCTCACCAAGTGCGCGCCTTCTCCATTAGAGGGTTTTTAGACCGTATCCCACCACGCTGGTCCAATGCGGGTTAGTGGTTGAACCCACTTTTTACATGCCCATCCGACGCATGAATCATATTACTTTTCATACAATTGAGCGGTCGGCCAAAATTGTCCTAACCAAGCAGAAAACAACGATAACGCAAAGTTGTTTCGCCGCGGCAAAATAATACTGATTTCTTATTAACTTTACATTAATTTCTCTTTATCACTGTGTAATTGACTGCAACTTTTTATTAATACGTCGAAATTTTCAAGTTACGTTCAAGATTAACAAATATCAATTGGCAGTCGCACAACATGCGTCTGCTCCTATTGCTGTGTCTTTGCATCCTAGCTGTAGTCGAGGTAAATTTATTTTTTACTACGAACCGTTTTCTGATGTATATCAAAATAAAATGTTTTTTTATGTTTCCTTGATTGACGTACATAACCAATTGATTTTTACTAGAAATATCTGTATTTAACTTATTTTGCGCAAGACGGTAGTAAGCAAACACTAGTAGTAGTGCTTCAACTAATTTATTAAACGAGTCATTCGTTTTCAAAGGAACGTCTGCACTTTTTAAATGCAGGGCGTATTGCGTATTGTTTTCAACTTTTCACGCTATTCTTTTTACATCGGCATATAAAATTAACCTACTAGTTATCGTGATTAGAACTGAACAGCTCTCAGGATCCGAACTGCTTTGAGAACAAAACAATTTTGATAGCTCTGCTTTTGACAGGCGTTTGTCCGATTCTCATCGATCTATCAATTATAACTTTTACGGTGCAAGCCCGTAGCAACTTGAATATTTGAGTTCATGTTTTAGATGAACCTTCGACACCTATGTATACGTTACTTACGTTGTGTTTTTATGTTTTAGGTACAGCTGCAATGCAGGAACATCAACGACCTAATTTACTGCCCGCTAAAGGTAATATAATTTGTGATTCTTTTGATGAAAAACAACCGAATTCTCAAAATACCCTCAAATATGTGTAGAGATGGATGAAGCGGATTTTTGATGATCCTGTCCTGATCTGTTTTGAATCATGAATAATTTTAAAAAATGTGATCATTTATTTATATTTTTGTATTAAGTAATTAGGTATACTGTTAAATATCAAAATAAATTCCGTAACTAACTTCCACTCCCTGGACGTCTAAAAAGATCGTCTCGAACGGCGAGTGGATTTGAAAAAATCTCATCGGTTATAATCTGGCTAAATCTACCTATTTCCCGCCGGATCTACCATTTCAAATGTTACGCAGAAACTAAAATATACTGCCCTTGGTCACCTATATCTTACGTTTCTCATCAAATACACTGACACCGTATAGTAAAACATGTTGTTTATTAGGCGCCTACAATACTTTATCTGCGCCAAAAACATCATGTAAGCAATGTCCATTGCATGGGAACTGATAACAGCCACGGTCTACCAATAACAACGCATTCGCTACCTCGCTATTGACTGTTTATATTTTTAATATAACAAAAAGAATACAATTTTGCGAGCCTTTTCCTTTCCAGTAAGGAGTTAAAGTTAGAAACACTTTAATAAGCATCCCATTAAAAAAGGTTAAAAGAAACAGATTAGTACACAAAAAATACGTCAAAAACACGTGCGAAATATAAACAACCATTAACTGATTATTTTATGTGTTCCATTTTGCTTACATTTTATTTTTATCCGATTAGAGGCAGGGTACCAAAATCCGGCCGCCGGGTAAAGTAAGTTTAAGAAATTAATATAGCCCTTATTTTAACCACGTTTCTGATTTCTTCGTAAATAAATAGTATACAATAAATCCTTTTTTAAAAAAGCTTTAATTACCTCCATACGTACGTTACTGTAACGGAATCTGTAAGATAATTTTGATTTTCGCCTTTCGAAACGTCGGATTAGTTCGAAATTTGGCACACATATTAGAAGCCGATGACAATTTAATATTTCAAAAGTTTGATCCATTAACTTTAATAGGATAATCAGGATTAGCGCTTTTTCAATAAACGCCAAAACGGCCGATCTCATGTCACTCGCGGCGAACTTGAACCTGCTACCTCACAGAGATCGGCATCCCACCTGGTCGGGGTCAACCAACGCTCCGTCTTCCTGAAAGCGGCCTCCACTCCAGAACCTTATTGCCCTTTCCACCATCGGTTCTTGTCACGTAACCGGCCCACTGCCAATGAGCTAATCCCTTGCACTATTTCAGTGACTTTAGTTCTAGGCCGGAGTAATCCAACACGATTTTGTCCGACAAAGAAACTCTAAGCATAGCGCATTGAGCAACTGCAAATTTTTGGACCAGTCCCACAGCCAAAGGTCAGGTTTCGACCCCGTAGGTCATCACGGGAGTACGTATTGATTGAAGAGTATCATCTTCAAATATTGCAGTATCGATTAGTCATTTAAATATATATAATGATATTGTTCTTTCTTCTCAGAGGCCAAGGCCTAAGGTAAGCTTAAACTAACATACATCACATCTGACGTAGCTTATATTCAGTCGAACACCGTATTATACACTGGAGATTTTTTTTTTCATTCAACTATTTTATTTTGACTTATTAGTTTTGATTTCAATTTACTGTTAAAATGTGAATGTTATTAATAGTAAGTACTTTGCTTTTTTAATTTTTAGACGTTCAAATTCGAATCAAATGACATAGGATCATACCATACATATTGTACTAATTTTAAACAAGCTCATGGCATTAACGTAACTAATGGGGCGGTTGAGGCATGGACTAATTCTCATCATCATCATCATCAATCAGCCTGTGATAGTCCACTGCTGACATAGGCTCCTAATACACCTATCAATTGAGGTTTTGGACGTATCCACACGCTGGTCCAATCGGGTTGTGGTGGACGACTTTACATGCCATCCGACGCATGGATCATCTACTTTCAGACAATTGGGTGATCGGCCCAGATTGCTACTAACCAACTAGAAACAACAATGAATATTTGTTGAGTCCCTGCAGGATTCGAACCCAGACCTCCGGTTTCAAGCACACGCCTTTACCACTAGGCTACGGAGGCAGTTGACTAAATTCTAGATGAAAAGCCGTGACGTACAATAACAAGAGTTTAAGTGACTTTCAAACGAGAAAAAGTTTTTAAATGTAGGCTGTGAGCATGTATCATGTTACTAACAGCCAAAACAGTAGTTTCATGCACATTGTCATGACATGTCCGAGATGTAGCGGTATAATCTCTTGCTTTATAAACCGGAGGTCGTGGGTTTGAATCCCGTGGGGACACAACTTCATGTGATCGTTGTTTTCTGGTATTTGGACAATTTGGGCTAATCACCCAATTTTGTAAAATGAAAGATAATCCACGTGTCAAATGAGCATGAAAAAGTCGGTCCACCCACCAACCCGCATTGGACCAGCTTGGTGGGATACGGTCCAAAACCCCTCCGATGGAGAGGGCGGTCAGGTACTTAGTAAATTAATAAAGAAAATCTCACAATAAATGCCACCTTCCAAAGGTACATCCGAAATATCAATGGGAGACAAGCTATGTAAGTGTATTTAATAAAACATTATTTTTAAATTAGAATTAGAGGTCCAGAACTACCTCAAAGTCAAATTTCTTTATATTTTGAACCGCGGTCTTTCCTACATGATTTATGTTTTATAATAATAAAATTTATTTGTATCTTCTACATATATGTGATTTTTCATTTAGTACAAAGCTTATACACGCCAACAACATTTCAAAATATAAAATACTAAAAATTAACAAAAAAGCAATGGAATCTGAAAAAGTTACAAAGGTTTACAAGCGTTATTTCTTGCACAAATGTCTTAAATACGTGTGAAGGTTTGCGCTATACGGAAAATCACTATGTATATATTCCGTTTTTGAACTTAGTGATATCTCTGAAGCTGTGAGGCCGATTGACTTTGAATTTGGTATAAATATTTCTTTTACCAAATAGAGATCAGCCCAGAACGGGTTATACGAAATCCCACTCCCAAAGGGAATTACGGGGGTATACGCAGACAGTTGCGCGCATCAGATAGTAAATTCATAAGCCTAAAGGTTTTTGTTGTTTGTGTCTGAATAGCTTGCCTGTGGCAGATTTTGTTCTGCGTACGTGACACATTTTTAGTATATTTTAAATATAAACACGATATCCCATTACTTCTCGAGTCGACTTTTCGAGTGAAAGATTTACCAAAAAATCCGTCCTCACAAACTGTCGCATTAATAATATTTGTAGTAAGGAGTTTATCAGGATAATTAGGACAGAAGCATTACACTTTCTTATTAATAGATAGGGGAGGCCTATGTCCTAGCAGTGGACTAATACAGGCTTATAATGGTAGTTCTAATCATTTGAGAATAGTTTGTTCGGCAATCAATAAGGAAGTGTAATGCTTCTATCCTACTGATCCTGGACTATCACAAGCTGAGGATGATGATGATACGTACGTTATTATGTAACGGAATTGACCACGACAATTTAATATTTTAAAGAGTTTGATCCATTTAAGTTACTAAGATAATCAGGATTAGCGCTTTTTCAATAAACGCCAAGACGGACTTGAACCTTTGCACAGAGATCGGCATCCCACCTGGTCGGGGGTCGATCAACGCTCCGTCTTCCCAAAAGTGGCCTCCACTCCAGAACCTTATTCATCATATCCACAATCGGTTCTTCTGGCCACGTGACCGGCCCACTGCCAACAAGCTAATCCTTTGCACTATTTCAGTGACTTAAGTTCTTCGTCGGAGTAATCCATTACGATTTTTGTCCGACAAAGAGACTCCAAGCATAGTGCATTGATTAACGGCAAACTTGTGGACCATTCCTACAGCCAAAGGCCACGTTTCGACCCCGTAGGTAATCACGGGGAGAACGCATTGATTGAAGAGTATGATCTTCAAACATTGCAATATAGTTTTGTCAAATTAATATATATAATGAAATTGTTTTCTCTTCTCAGATGCCATGGCCTAAGGTAAGCTTCAACTAACGTACATCATACAACTGACTTAGCTTTAATCAGTCGAAAACCTGTATTATACACCGAAGATTTTTTTTACATTTGATTATTTTATATTATTTTAGCTGAAAACAAAATCCACAGCCTTCGTTTAGCTATAAGTTTCCCTTATGACCTAGTCTTAAAGCCAAAAACGGATTTACATTTTATAACTTGAATGATATTGACTCGACATATTAGAGTAAACAACTATTGAATCAATGTTTTGACTTATTAGTTTTTATTTCAATTTACTGTTAAACATATGCCGCGTGCTATTTGCACAGTCGCACATTAAATATATGAATGTTATAATAGTAAGTACTGTGCTTTTTAAATTTTTAGGCGTTCAAATTCGAATCGGTTGACATAGGATCATACCTTACATATTGTACTAATTTTAAACAAGCTAGCATTAACGTAACCAATGAATATATATAGCATTAACGTAACCATTGAGACATGGTTTAAATTCCAGGATACGTAAAGGCCATGTCGTGCAATAACAAGAGTTTAAGTGACTGAAACGGGAAAAAGTTTTTAAATGTATGTTGTGAGCATGTATCATGTAACTAACAGCCAAAACAATAGTTTCATACACATTGTCATGACACCTTCGAGATGTAGCTGTATAAGCTCTTGCTTTACAAATCTGAGGTCGTGGGTTTAAATCCCGTGGGAATACAACTTCATGTGATCGTTGTTTTCTGGTTAATTTGGACCATTCGGGCTGATCACCCAATTGTGTAAAATGAAAGATAATCCACGCGTCCAATGAGCATGAAAAAGTCGGTCCACCCACCAACCCGCATTGGACCAGCTTGGTGGGATACGGTCCAAAAACCCCCTGATGGAGAAGGCGGTCAGGTATTTAGTAAATCAATAAAGAAAATCTCACAATGAATGCCATTCTTCCAAAGGTATACGATGAGTCGGACACAAACTATGTAAGTGTATTTAAATTTTAATTTTAAAATTAGAATAGGCATACTCAGGCCCGAAACCACCTCAAAGTCAAATTTATTTATATTTCCACCCGCGGTAGTCTTTCCTGCATGTAGATTATGATTTATAATAATAAAAAATAATCGTTCTCTTCTACATATATGAGATTTTTCATTTAGTACAAAGCTTATACACGCCAACAACACTTCAAAATATAATATACGAAAAATTAACAAGAAAGCAATGGAAACTGAAAAAGTCACAAACGTTTACAAGCGTTATTTCTTGCACAATTGTTATAATGTCTTACATATGTGTAAGGTTTGCGCTATATGAAAAATCACTATGTATATATCCCGTTTTTGAACTAGCTGATATCTCTGAAGCTATGAGGCCCATTGACTTTAAATTTGATATAAATATTTCTTTTACCAAATAGAGATCAGCCCAGAACGGGTTATACGAAATCCCACTCCCAAAGGAAATTACGGGGGTATACGCAGACGAAGTTGCGAGCATCAGCCAGTAAATTTATAAGCCTAAATGTGTTTGTTATTTGTGTCTGAATAGCTTGCCTGTGGCAGATTTTGTTTTGCATACGTGACACATGCTTTATTTATATTTTAAATCAAAATACGGTATCGCCATTCTGATAAACAAGGTATATTATTATAAAATTTCATTAACATCCACCGACTGAAAGAGTGAAAGAGTTACCAAAAGTCCATCCTTACAAACTGAAGGGCACCGTAGCCAGCGTATTTACTGGGTAAACGAGACTTAACATCCTATGTCTCACGGTAGGCAGCGCGTTGGCGATACCACTGGTATTGCTAATGTCTGTGGGCATCAATGATCACTTCCCATCAGGTGGCCCGACTGCTCGTCTGCCTGCGTATGCCATAAAAAAAACTGTCACATTAATAATAGTAAGGAGTATATTGGGATCATTAGGACAGAAGCATTGCACTTTCTTATTAATAGATAGGGCAGGCCTATGTCCAGCTGTGGACTAATACAGGCTGATAATGGTAGTTCTAATCATTTGAGAGATAGTTTATTTGGCAATCAATAAGAAAGTGTAATGCTTCTATCCTACTGATCCTGCTCACGCAGATGCGTTTAAAAATATCGAATAACTAGCAGTTGCCCGCGGCTTCGTCCGTACATAAAAACTTTTTTAATAAAGGTACATCTGTCAATACCAGTCCAAGTGAGCAATGACGGGTTGAATCAATTTAAGCTAAAACAAAATTGACATCACAATTTTTTTACAGGATGAGTTCCCCTTTCTAGGACCAATGTATGTGTGAGTATTTTTCAAACCATATTTTTACTCTAAAGTAATTTTATTCAGTTTTCATTATGTTTATTTAATTTTTCGTACACTAAATTTCGAAGTGAAACCTTCATTGGCATAAGCCTTTGTACTAAACGCGAAATCACGTCCCATATACCAATATTGTTTCTGTTAACTTAAAGCAATAGTTTATGATGATTCTGCACTATGGAAAATTTCCTGGTAACTTGAAAGTTGATGTAATAATCAAGTTTATGTCAATCGTCATCGGTTATTTTCTGAACAGGTCTGGGTTTTAGAACTAATGGTAATATTTGGACGTTTATAAGTTAAAGCTGAGAAGGGCCTGAATAGAATTTATAATTAATAACTTTATATCTGCCTCCGTAGCCTAGTGGTATGGGCGTGTGCTTTAGAAACCGGAGGTCGTGGGTTCGAATCCTGCGGGGACGCAACAAATTTTCATTGTTGTTTCCTATTTGGTTAGGGCAATTTGGGCCGATCACCCAATTGTCTGAAAAGTAAGATGATCCATGCGTCGGATGGGCATGTAAAAAGTCGGTCCACCCACCAACCCGCATTGGACCAGCGTGGTGGGATACGGTCCAAACCCCCTAATGGATAGGGGTGTATTAGGGGAGGCCTATGTCCAGCAGTGGACTAACAAAGGCTGATGATGTGTGATGTGTAACTTTATATCATTATATCAGGTTGGTCATATACCAACTTAGTCTGCCCGCGATCAAGGATGCCGGAAAGAATCCGATACGTCGGGAACAAATATTTATAAGTAACGTGAAATATGTATAATAATCGTGTAATTAAAAGGAATAATTACTTTGACTTTATGTTATGTTATATCTCCCTGTAATTATTTTTGTTTTTCCACATTGTTTACAGGGAATATGGGGGTAAAATTACGACATAACGTGAGTATTATACTTGGTAAATATAAATAAATGTTGTTTAAATTAAGTCCTTTCCAGTACCTCGTCGCCACTTTCCCCAGCAGTTATGTGGTCGACTTCTAATTTATTGAGATTTACGCAGAATATAATCATCACATATACTTTCTTACATATTAATAATCAAATGTTTTTACAGCCTTGGTAAATCATCTCCTCGTAAGAGAATCGCCGAAACATCTATCAATAAATGTTTTTGGCAAGAAGTTGTTGATTTTGTTTTAATTTGTTACTATCCCGTTTTTCCTAATTGCATTGAACATAAATGCCAGCGATAATCTCAAATTAAAATTTAAATTTAATAATCTTTACCTTATGTATATATATATATATATTAAAGAGATTCCCACCTATATATAGACTCATCACGATATTCGAGCAGAGGTCAGCTAAAAACGGGTTTTACGAAATTCCACCTACAAGGGGGTTTGGGGGGGGTGGCTAATTCAATGCAGAATTATTAAAATCACTTATTGATTCTCAAGGATGCTATTACCTGTTCTGAATGGTACTCCTCCAAACTGAGAATAGCCGGCTAAAGAAACTCAGCAGGTTTTTTATATCATCTTTTAACATAATCAAATGAATCTTTATATTAATGATAGATGTGTAATTTTATTAATTCAAAAGTTGACATAATATACTTATTTTAATTGATGTATCAAATGTATTAGTCATAAAGTATAGTATTCAGTATAATTACTTTTACTTTCAATGTATAATTGTTTTGTGTCAACAATTTTAACAGCTCGTTAAAGCTATACCGATACTGAGAAGCGTGACAAGAGCGTTGATTGATTTTTTGATAAAATTTCTTGATTTGCTTATTAAAAAATTTTACACTTTCATAAATGAATGGAATGGCTGTATATTATTAATCATGATTGCAAATAGTATTTACTGAGAAGAAATAGCTTAGCCATTAGATTGAGCCATACAGAAGTCTCCAAACGCCAGTATCAAAACTCACAAATATGTTCATAAAGGATTTGTACATTTTTGTTTGTGTAGTCGAGCATGGCATTATAATTCTACATAGAATTTTCAATAAAAAAAGACACGCTAAACCATTTCTATAATCTATGCACTAAAATATTTCTATAATCTTAACCCGGTCACGTGGTCAGAAGAACGGATGGCCGATGGGCCCATAAGATTTTAGAGCGGAGGCCACGCTTAGGGACCTGGTGGGATGGCGATCTCCGTGCAGTAGCAGGTTCAAGTTGGCAGCGAGTAGCAGGGGATCGGCCGTCTTGGCGTTCATAGAAAAGTCCAGCAGTGGACTGATAGAGGCTGATTATGATAATGATGGTGATGATATCTATAATCGGGCTGCCAATTCTTTTCCGTACAAACATAGAATATTAAATACAAATTTATAAAATTAATAGAGGTATGTGAAATTTAGGCCTACCAATTACTATTATTATTTAGTGTTTTCTAGTATTTTTCCATTAGGCTAGGACGAATATTTGTAAGAAATACAAAATTACGTATTTAGGAATAATAAAGAAATAAATATAATAAACAGTAAGTATATAGATACGGTTCAGCCAGACAGAAGCCCTTGGTAGGGAACACCAGACAGCTGAGGGTTAGATCAAAGAGAGAGAGACCGGCCGACCACGTGAGCAGTGTCCATTACTATTAGTCAAAGTCAAAGTCAAGGCCAAATATCTTTATTCAATAGAAGCATTACACTTTCTTATTGATGGTCAAATAATCAACCTCCGGTTCGGAAATGGAAGCATCTGACCTGAGAAGAACCGACGTAAGAAACTCAGCGGGTTTGTATTTTTTCTTTTTTAATAAATTATATTTTTTACAAGATAAAAATCACAATGAAATAGCCTGGAGCGAACAATTAATTAATTAAGATAGTTATTACAGCAATAATAGCTTTCACACTAAACGTTCCTTAACAACTGTCTTAAATTTATTAACATACAAAAGGCTGAACATTTTCTGGGATTATTTGTTATAGCGACCAATACTCCATAAAAGATCTATATAACAATATGATCTATATAACAATATGATCTATATAAGAATATAACAATACCCCATAAAAGATTTCATAGTTAGTTAATTATTTTCCTAATAATTAACTTTTACTTAAAATAATTAACTTTTCTCTTGCCTACCATGGTAAGGTTGCTTTGCGTACCGAAGGTTAGTTCGAATCCTGCGGAGAAAGAATTTTCTATATCTTTCTTTTTGGGTTGGTCGGATTCGGTCATATAATTTATATAAAAATGGGCCTGATTATAAAGACCATCATTAGCAGTCGTTAAAAGACAGTGTCTAAAAATTTTCCGACTTCAAATTTAGTTTATACTTTTGGTTGTGCAAGTCGGATGCTAGTTGAAGAAGATTGAATATAGACCGACCTTATGATAGCTTGAAGATATGCCTGGACCGAAGATTAGATAAATTTTTCTTTACTGGCTTCACCCGTGATAGTAATTTGTGATGATGATAATTGTATATATTATAACGCCAAGATTTTTGCGGTGCACGCTGAAATAGCAAGCAGATGGCAAGATCATAATGATCGTCATACTGCGTTAGTCCTCAGGTCCTCCCTACTGCACGCCTTCTATATTAGGGGTTTCTGGACCGTATCCCACCACGCTGCTTTAATGTGGGTTGGTGGATGGACCGACTTTTACATGCCCGTCCAATACATGACTCATTATACTGTTCAGACAATTGGGTAATCAGCCAAATTGACCTAACTAACTAGGACACAACAATGAAAATTTGTTGAGTCTACTGCTTTACGGCATAAATACGCACAGCGTTGGTACCACTCAGGCAACCCAATTTACACTATATCTTTCATAAATGCTAACTTAGAAGTTATTCGAATATATAACCTATGTTATTGTTAAGTTTAATTTAAATATTTATAGTATTTTTGCCTAAAACAGTACGAAAATCCACCCATTTTAAACCAACGTGCATAACGTGCAACGTGCTAAACCTTTTACGGTAAAAGTACCTAGTTGTTTCATATGTTTTATTATACAGAAATCGCCTTAAGCTTTGTTGGCACTGGAGTTCATCGATAACCGCCAAAATAGATTCCAAATCCTTTTTACCTCTGACCGAAAGATTTAAGCCCACGACCGGTTTGATTACTTCACGAAAACATGCTGGTTCGATATAGGATCAAATTGCCTTAAAAGTAATAATTAGACATGTACTGTACAGGCATGTCAAATGTAGGTGACTGTTGTCAAGACTCTCTTTGGTAATAGAACGTCTGAAAGTCCTAAATTTACTGATGCCTTTTTCTATCCATCGTTCCTATTCAGTCGCTGTGAGTAAAAACGTTTCAACAAGTTATTTTGGCCGGATTATATGGGTACCCATATAATTATTTAACAAATTATCTCATCTAGATCTAATTACATTAAAAATTACTCAGGTATACACTCAAAACTTGGAAAAATTTTTCTCTGACCAACTTTATGAAAACGCTCATCAAAGATATAAAAATGTCATCGCGTCCATAATATACTTTTTTTTCTCTAGCCGTTCGTGTCCTACTACTAGGCAGAGGCCTCTCTTCGCTGTGATCATTCATCTCTTTTGCTAGTCATAGAAAACCAGTCTTTCTCGAATTGGTTCGTTCCGCCATCTTTGCCTGGGCCTGCCACGCCGTTTTTTATTTTTGGGGGTCCAAAAGGTACATGTTTTAGCCCAGAGAGAGTCAGACATGCGGCAGATGTGGCCAGTCCAGTCCCATTTAAGTGCTGCAGCTTTTTGGATCACATAATATACTTATGTGATTTGAAACAATATACCTTTTGCAGTCAGAAGTTTAATTAGGAATTAATTAACACGGAACTTACAATCCGTCTAATTAATATTTTTAATTGAAGTGCAAGCGACACAGTCACGGTACATATACACACAAATAGAATTAAAGAACACTCCAGCACCATGCATCTAATTGGTATATTGTTGTTTACTGGCCTTATTTCGTATGGGAAGGTAAGTATATCATGAGTTTAATGTATAATTAAAATCAATTATATTATATCTCATTAACGAGACGAATAAGAAGTTTGTTGTGTGAGTAAAATATACGCTAAGCTTATAGGAATACATTATATGATCGCTCCAATTTCATCTAGAGATATCAAATCACACAGTCGTGGTATCTTTACATAGTAATTATACTGGCTGTGGTGTCCTTTAAACCGGAACGCAGTAAAGTCACGCTACCAATTTGTGGCAGTAGTAGGCACTATGCTAGTAGTACTCCACTCGCTTATACAGTGATTCTGTCACAAAATTTAAAATAAAATGTCACTAAACGACTCGAAACGATTAGGTTATGGTGTTACATTTACAACACACTCTAGTTTTTTAAGTCAACATTTAAATTGACATTTAGATCTATCAACATACAGGCACCTCCGAAATATTTTTATAAAGGGACAAAAATAGTGTAGTTCTTCTGTCGATTTTCTCAAGATTTTATTTTCCAGGAGTAACATAATTCTATGTTGAATGCAGATATCATAAATATTACAATTAGACCATCAGCGCTTTCTGTTTGGTTAAGAAATCACATCTTAACATATAAAAGAGCAAAACAAAAATTAAAAAAAAAGTGTTGGTCAAATTATACGTAACGAATGTCCCTTATAGAATAAATAAATAAAACTAACGTCTGGGATTGGGATGAGATTAACACAGTGACTTTTACAGCAATCGCCACAGCTGGGATGCATGGTGGTTGATGGAGAGCAAAGGTGTTTAATAAATGTAAGATTATTGAAATAGTTATTAACGTGAATTCAATCAAATCATTCAAGGCTTTGTTCACTGTTTTATAATGGTTTATCTTATGAACTATTGTTTCTACTTGTAATTTTTGGGCTCAGGCTGTTGACAATCATCCAATTATAGAATAAGATTTCGGTTATACAACATATGACTCGGCGGATAAATGAAAAAAATGATAAAATTCAACAAAGAAAAATATTTTTTTTTAATACTGAAAGCAACGAACGCTAGCGTGTTTTAAGACACTGGAAGATATTGCCGATCAGATATAATTAAAGATTAGTATAGATCCATTATTAAACAATCTACTAGTTTCCATTACAATTACTAATGTAATCATCATTATCATCAGCGTAAGTCAGCCCACTGCTGGACATGGCCTATCTTAATGCGCGCAACCGCTTCCGATCCACGGCTAGCCTCATCCAGGCCACACCGTCACTTTGCGAATGTCGTCGCTCCATCTTAATATTATTTATATGTATTGTATGATATTATTATATTATATTATTTATATGTATTTATGTTATTGTATGACGAGAAGTAGAACATTTATCAAGCGATAGGCCTGTGTCTAAAACATATGCATGGTACGTATAATGCCGCGCGAAATCGAGTGATTATACTAGTACAACCTGTACATAAATACAATGCCTGTGAAACGAAGATAATAGTGTTTGAACACTACCGTGAACGGAACAGATATACACACGCTGGTCTTTGGCTCAAAACCGTAACAATATTGGGCTGTAATTCATAAAAATTTCGTTCAATCTTAAATACATATTTTTTTAATGTATTAGTAAATAATTTTTTTAATTTGTAAACACAGTTTTTAACGCCAATCGAACCAAGTGGAACGAGCATTGAAAAATTGCGCACTGTAAGTATAATTTAACAGTTACAAAAAAATATTTTCAATCAGGCCGGGTAGTAATGAGTTACTTTAAATGTCAGTTTGGTACATATCATAAATATTTCGAGACTGTTTAACACGTAATCTATACCGAAGTAAAAAAGATGTGTAATTTGCAGAAAAATGGTATAATATTTATTAAACAATTTCAATTAATCTAATGTATATGTGTATTACAATTTCTTTAAAAAAAAAACATTTCCAACTATCCAACTTATATTATAAATGATTGTCTGAATGTATATTCGGTACTCGTTCACTCAAAAAATGCTTGATGGATTTTAATAAAACTTTGCAATGAAAAATCTTAAATACCCGAATAACTTATAGACTACTAGCATTTACTTGCGACTTCGTCTAGGTGAAAAAGGAGCAAAACAAACAGTATATATGAGATATAATGACTATATCAATAGACACAAAATTTTATTGTTTTATGTTCAACAACGACGAATTTCCAAGTAAACTTTTAACACCAAGTTCTAGGCAAAGGAATCTCTTCGCTGTGACCATTCATCTCTTTTGCTAGTCATAGAAAACCAGTCTTTCTCGGAATTGTCCAGACCGTCCCGCCATCTTTGCTTTGGCCAGCCATGCCGTCTTTTATTTTTGGGGGTCCAAGAGGTGCATGTTTTAGACCAGAGAGAGTCAGACATGTGGCAGCTCATTCCCGTACAGTTTGAAGCTACATTGCTAAAAAAACTACTTATGACTAGTTTCAAGTGTCTAAACCCAAAATTTGATTGTTTTGTGTTCAACAACAACGCATTTCCAAATAAACCATTACTCCCTATTTCAACCATTTCGCCCACTGTTATGACAATAATTGCTTAGGTCCTTTCTTGGAATCTAATTTAACTATACATAATATTTCATCGAAATCTGTTCAATGGTTTAGATTGTAAAGTTGGATAGACAGTCAGAATTACCATCGCATTTGTAATATTAGTGTGGATAATGTATGAGGATATAGTGTACTTTATTTAGAATATAACTAACTGTTGTTGTAAAAATCTGCCATATACGAGCTATTTTGGCACGAACCGCAAAAACATTTGGCCTTATAACTATGTAATTTGTAATGATTATTATTATATATTACAATTATCACGCAAATTAAACAGTCGGTAAAATGTTATATGTTAACATAACGCTATAAGAGTTGGGAATGATAAGTGTCTAACATAAATTCCAGATCTTGTTTGGCTGTTAGTAACAAAAAGCACCATTATCATTTAAGATTTTCTATTAACAGATTTAACAGTTTTGTACAAAGCAATGATTAATATAATAAATTTCTTTTTTTTAAACGTCCGTGTAAGCATAACAACTGGGTGGTATGGGCGAATGCTTTAAAAACCGGAGGTCGTGGGTTCGAATCCTGCGGGGACTCAACAAATTTTTATTGTTGTTTCCTATTTAGTTAAAAGTAAGATGATCCATGCGTCGGATGGGCATGTAAAAAGTCGGTCCATCAAAACGACAAACCCACATTGGAACAGCGTGGTGGGCTTCGGTCCAAAACTCCCTAATGGATACGGGTATATTAGGGGAGGCCTATATCCAGCAGTGGACTATCACAGGCTTATGATGATGATGAAGTAGTCTTTAGAGATTAAAAAAAAATATATTATTTGGCTGTTTATTTTTGCCTTACGCTTTTTATGAAAAGGTAAGTATTTCATGAATTTAATGAATAATCAGAATAATTGTATTTTATCTATTAATGAACGAAGCGACGAAACGAAGACAAAGTTTACTTTCTGCGTAAAATATGCGCGTATATATAAAAATATACCAGTTGTTATTAAAAAAAATTTTAATGTTAAAACTAATGATGACAATTTGCTATAGGCACCATCTTTTGAATCCAAAGCTGAATTAATAAGATCTCTCAATCTACCCAAATACTTTGTAAGTATATTTTTGATCTTAATATACTCTAAAATTTAGACTCTAAATTACAGTTTAACTTTCAAGTTTAAAGCTTTACGCTATACTTTTTGTTTACCCACGCGCTAAGTTTATCCTAACCACCCTAGGGTTAGCTGGTAAATAATACTTAAGGCATTAACCTCGCTTTTGCACACTTTGTGATTATTCAATGGGATAAATAAATAAAGAAATTATGATTGGGCTGATATTCATCTGTACCTAAAGCTTTTAACAAACATGGAGCATCATTAAAATAATCTAAATGTGTTTTAAAATTACCAAACCAAATTAGTCACATATTTTACATTTAAGTAATATTTATTGTTTTCAGCTGAAGAAAGTAAGTTCTTTTGATACTTTAATATTATCATAATAAATTCTATGTTTCATTTTTATTCAACGGTGACGGAAGAAATTATTTTATTGATTTTCATGGAGACATATTATACACATAATCATCCTATTTAATCTCCTCCGCCATTAAAATAAAAAAATAAAAGAGCGATTTTAATATGATTCAATTAATCGACAAATTTTGTACATCACACCTTTCTTAGCCATTCTCCCAAGTTGCTATCGAGTCAATTTCTAATCAAGCCAGTTTTAGTTGCATAATACAAAAATTCACACAAAAATCTGACCTAAAAGACTCGCGGTATGTTAGCCTTTAAAATATCCTGCAGGAACCCTGACCCCCCTCTTTGTAAAATATAGTCCTAAAGCGATGAGTTTCGTTTTTTTAAAGGCAGCACAGAACAGTTGGATTAAGCTGGTTGGAGTCAGCTTTAATAAAGGATGATAAAAAATATTTACAAGTCACAAACGCAGAAACTTATTAAGAAAAACTTTTAAACGTTTCAGTTACGGCGCAAGAGAATCTTTTTTTATTATGCCTTGTAAAAAAATAATAATCCGTTTGTACTTTTACAGGCTGTGAGTATAAATAATTATATTGAGATATTAGCAAAATCAAACATGAGAAACGTAAAAAATAAAGCCATTGTTAACTCTATTGTAACTCAAACTCAAAACTCTATTGTTAAAACTAAAGCGGGCTTGCAACAAAGATTTTAAAAACCTATTTTGAATGACTAGTAAAACAAACAATTTTTCCAAAACTGAAAAGAGTAGGTAAAGAGATTATTGTGATATAAGTAATTTGTGATAGTTTTAAAACATTTTGATGACCGCGTTAGCAATTGCTTAACTCAGCTAAACGCTGAGACAAATTACCGGAGCGAGTGAAAAGGTTTTATACCGTTTACACTTTTGTCAATTCTTAACGCGGTCAAACAAAAGTGCTTTAAAAATATCACAAATTAGCTATATCACAATATATCTCACTTTACCTACAACGTATTATCGTCTTTTTTGTTGAATTTAGTGCACAAGGTAAACTAGGCTTTGATTTGCTAGGAAACCATACGCCCTACCCATAGGGATTAAAGACGCCACCAGTCTACTCAATCCAAAAAGATAAAAGATGTTCCATTTGTCGTTCTTTGGAAAGCATAAGTGATTTCATACTTCAACTTTATTGACTATAGCAGTGGTTCTTCCCACGTTGATTGTGTAGAAAGGACTTCAAATATTCAGTGAATAGTATTGAAAATTGTTATGGTTCTATTATTGTACAAAAAAATTATAATATTTTTATCATAACGTTATTTACAGATAGACCAAGTAAGTAGCAATGCATGTCATCAAGAACAGATTGTCATATCTAAAGAAAAATACAAGATGTTAATCAAGATTTCTGAATAGTACAAAATAGCAATAGAATATAAGTTGAAAAGTGAAACATAATCAAAAAAGAAAAGTCTGAAATAAATCAATTATATTTCAACATCATTTAAATTCCTTTGATACAATGTATAATGTATGATTAACGAAAACAATTTATTCACATATACTTGTCACAGAATATATATTTATGATAGTACTCATATCAAAAATTTACATCACAACCGAAAACATATTGTTTATCTCTGACGCAAAGTACTCTGGATAAAGATACGAAAATAATTATGTTTTATGATATATAAACAAAAAGAATTAATTATAAACAATCACTCGTAATAAACAAATAAGATTATACCAACTAATAATAATGAAGACATTAAATAAACAACATTGATTACAAATAGCGTCTTTAAATGTTAGGATCAAAATTTTAATTCTATGTTATTGTAATTTAATAATTTTAAATTAATTTTGTTTCGCAGGCTGTAAGTATTACATTAGTTAAAAGTAGTACAGTATTTTTATAAGTTAAAAGCAAACAACATATTAATGAATAAATTTAAATGACGAAAAACGAACAATGATTGTCGATTGAACTCAGTGTCTATGGTCACAAGTTAATCTAACTATATTATGCTGGATCAATCCAACCGTTATAAAATATTTGACAAAAAACACAAATCCTTGCTAAAGAACACCGATTCCTACCCAGGATGATACACGAGGCTGTTGAAATTTAAAACCATCCTAATTTCAATAGAGAGAGATGATTAGGTGTGCTTGGGAACCAATCATTCACAAAATTAAACCCAAGCATAACATTACTGTTAAACTTCAAGATACCATAAGCTCGGTATGCGTAAAATGGACTAATAAATAAACTACAGAAATGACGGCGGCCGGGTTAAAAACTTTGACAGACGAACAGGACCTCAGTCTGCCAGTGTCGATGGATTCTGTAAAGTGTCTGAAACGTCGGGAAAACTATCAAACCAAATTAAACACCATAAAATGTGTCAATATTACTGCTAACTTTTATTTGACATTATACTTGTAGGTGATTAATAAACAAATAAACTATATTTTAGCATAATAAATAAACATAACCTTACTTTTTCTGTACAGATAAATGAGGCAAGTATACAAATATAAAGAATGCAAAAAGTTTCACAAGAATATTTCATTAAGGTTTCCTAAAACCTACCTTTTAATTTTATCTCCTTAATTCTGATTAAAGCTGAAAGCGAATAATATTATTGTACACTAAATGAGTATAACCAACAATTAAAACGATCATAATTATGATATTGCAAGTTATGACTTCATTTAAAACAGGCTGGAATCTAGTTTTGTATGTTTATTGTATACACAAGATTCAGTTCCGTGTGAAAAAGTTAATGGTGATTCACAGACTAAAATCTCTTCATAGTTTCTTACTTTTACCTTTTTCTGCAAAGTTGGATAAAAATTTCTTTCGCCGTTTTACATGTGTTCCCATCCTTCGCTATATAATTGAGTTTAACTTTTGTAAAGATTTATTGAACCCGTCCTTATGTTTTTAGGCAGTAAGTATGATGTCGCTTCTGTTATTTTTTAAGTATTTCATTTGCTTTTTCACAAATGATGATTTTTCTAATATTATAGTTGTACAAACATTAAGCAGTATCAAAACAGAAAAATCCTATTTTTTTGTATTATTATAATATATTTTTCACTATTACACTATTCTTTATGTAGCAACTGAGTAATTAAGCTGCACGTGCAGTTTTTTATTTTATATATTTATAAAATATGATTTCCTTAAAATTTTAATTGGAGAATACATTGAAGATGTATAATTTTCTTATAATTTTGCAAATTATTAGTACCTCCTATAATTTTAATAAAAAGGTTTACTTTTCAGGTAGAAGGAGTGAGTACAACTAATTTTTAAACAAAATTTATAATAAAATTGGGACATGGAAACACATTTACTAAATGATAGATTTTAAATTATAGGTAGCGGTAAGTTCTCTTTATACATAAATCTCATTTGGACAATCTATCGACTACGTTTTCTAAGTGAATTGACTGAGTATTTTGCTAAGTAACTTTAGAAATTAATATTTGTGAAAGAAAAGTGTTTTATATAATACAAAATAGGAAAAATATGCTATTGCAAACTAATAATGTGAATTATTATACAAACCTACAACTCAAAATCAAAATGTTTCAAGCTCTTTTACTGCAAAATCTATTAACAATTAATCTCTGCAAAATTCAGCATATCTAGTGAAGAATCAGCTACAAACTTTCTTATAAATATAAATTACATCGTTACAACTGAATAGAACTAATCAATTAATAGTTTATGTCTATACAAGGTTAATGAGATATAGAAGTTAGGTAAAGAAAATATAATCTCAAAGGCTAAGGGCATCTGAATATACCACATACTATGTATTTGACTGCCTTGTCATATTTGACTTCTACGCGACGTACAATTAACCGTCCGTCCACGGATCTGCCCGTTTTAAAGATTTGTCGAATGTTTTAATAAAAGGACATAACAATTTTATACTGCTAAACCTCAAGATACCATAAGCTCGGTATGCGTAAAACGGACTAATGTATAAAATACAGAAATGTCAGTGGCCGGTTAAAAACCTTTGACAGACGAACAACACCTCAGTCTGCCCGTGACCATGGCTCCTGAGAAGTGTCTGAAACGTCGGGAAAATTGTAAACCAAATAAAACGCGATGAATACCGTAAAGTCCTTATTAAATCATGCGTAGTATTCGCGTAAACGCAAGAAAGTATTTATCGAATGCAATTCCCTGAGGTCAAAAGTGGTATATGGCTACTTGTAGGCTTTCTAGAAGTGGAAGAATCTTTCGAATTAGGTCATTAGTTTCGGAGCCCATTCATAATAAACAAACAAATCATTCCTTGATATAATATTAATATAGACCTTTCGTTTCACCGTCAATTAGGATTAACATTAGACGTCTTTAGTTTCGTATCTCACATGGCTTGGGTATAAATTAATACTTGTTTGAAATAATAAAATATATAAACGTACGACAAACAGACAAACATTCGGTCCTCGGTTGCTGTAATATATTAACAATTGTAAATAAATGTATTATTATTTATTGAATGATTGTGCATTAATAAGTTCTTTTTATTTAAGGAGAGCCTGTCGGGACCCGCTTTTTGCCCGTAGTAAGGTAGTTTAAAATAAGAGAAGTCTAAACATTCACTTTTAAATATGCTTTACCGCCATCACAGTGAAAATTACAATTGAATCAGACAAATTAGGATCTAGAACACAACCTACAAAAGGCTATTGTCTACTATCGCCTAGAGAGATCAACTTTTCACATTTACTGCATTTCATCTATCAATCCAAACGCAATTCATATTTTTGAAGTGATACCAGTCGATCTGCGTAAAAAATTGTTGTTCTAAAAACTTTTATTAGCATTGGTAGGCATTTGATTCAACTGCCACCTCAGCCTAGTGGTAAGGGCGTGAGCTTTACCCACCGGAGGTCGTGGGTTCGAATCCTGCGGGGACTCTACAAATTTTTGTTGTTGTTTCCTAGTTAGTTAGGGCAATTTGGGCTGATCACCCAATTGTCTGAAAAGCAAAATGATCCATGCGTCGGATGGCCATGTAAAAGTCGGTCCTGCACCTTACTCTCTCTATTATCCGTCCCATCGGGCTATGAGAGTATAAAGGAACAGGGAGTGCGCCTGTGTTTGCGCGTGAACTTGTGCACTACAATATCTCCTGCGTAATTGCTGATCTCTAATATAGATCGGCCGCCGTAGTCGTGATCGACTGGAGAACATTATTATTAGTTATTTCATAGATACAAATACATGAGATATTTAAAAAAAAAGAGAATAAAAACATGCATTATAGAAACGCATTTGTTTACTTTGAATTAAATCCGAGGGAAGTCGGTGGATGCAGGAGGCACAGGATCTCTTTCTCGACTCCTGATCGCTCAAAGTGGGAGCCTAGGTTCATCAGTAGACTTTTACAAGTTGAAATGATAACAGTAGTAACGATTAACAGTATTATAATTTTCTCTTTCAGCGAAACCCGTTCAGGAGCCTGTTCCATCGTTACAACGTATGTTTTAAGTTATACAATAAAAGTTCCCTTCTTTTATAGAGTGATCTTTCTATAAAACAATATGCTTTAACCGAACATAAGTTAATCTACAATGTCCCATTGTTAACTTAAAACCTACCGCATGTTTGTTAGTTAATAGACAATTTTTTGTTGTCAATCACCGCATAAGGTCTCAATACTAATCTTTTAATATTCTATATTATGTTACTTAAATAAATCCTTGTCGTTATTAATATTACAATAATAATCTTTTATATAGCACCGTGGATGGGCGCGATACAAAAGTGTGAGTATTGCTTTTAAATTTTCATTCGTGAGCGAGAAGTTTTAGTGATATTATATAAACTATTTATTCACATCAAACAAAGGCCACAACTACATTGCAAAAACTACCCTTAATTTTCCTGACGCCCAACAGGGCGAAGATTACCAGTTACTATTAAGGCCATTATAGACCGCCTTCATGGCCTAGTTGTGATGGCTCTTGTTTTTTAACAAACCGGAGGTTATGGGTTCGAACCCCGCGGCGAAAATCATGTATTAGGTATGATTGGAATATCGTGAAAGAATTGCGAAGTCATACATCGTGCGTTCCAGGCGTTAAAAGATATGAAGACCCGATCAAAATAGAGAAAAAAAAAGAAGGTAGCATTTTAAGGAATTTGTATGTTTCTCCTGCTGCTTTTAACTGCCTCCGTAGCCTAGTGGCCTATAGGTGTGTGCTTTAGAAACCAGAGGTCGTGGGTTCGAATCCTGCGGGGAATCAACAAATTTTCATTGTTGTTTCATAGTTGGTTAGGGCAATTTGGGCCGATCACCCAATTGTCTGACAAGTAAGATGATCCATGCGACGGATGGGCACGTAAAAAGTCGGTCCACCGACCAACCCGCATTGGACCAGCGTGGTGGGATACGGTCCAAACCCTCTAATGTATAGGGGTTTATTAAGGGAGGCTTATGTCCAGCAGTGGACTAACAAAGGCTGATGATGATGATGTGTCTATTTCTCTTGGCATTTGTGGCCTCGCATAGGTAACTTTTGAAATTCCTTGTCTATTTTGCAGCTCTTGTTTAACTCAATAGTGATGTTCTCATTATTTTATTACAACTTCCAGAAATTTGGATCACGATAAGTGAGTACACAATAAACCAGTGCCTAACAAGGCTCAGAAATAGTGTAAGCATTATAGCCTATAGTTACGAACTTGTGTTGTGCTCAGAGATATCGATACTATGTGTTCTAGTAATTGACCATCAATAAAATTTTGACAAAACAAACCGACTTCAAAGCGATTGGCGTGATATCGAGCTAATAATGGTTCATTTGTTGAGCACACAGTTAATGTAAATTTCAGACTTATTAAATTTTCTCATGGAAGCCACTGTCAGAATTTTACCAAATTGCTATGGGACCAAACGGGAAGCATCACCTTTCAAATAAAAAAAAACATCCAAATCGGTTCACCCAGGCGAAAGTTCTGAGGTAACAAACGTATTTTTGTTTATGGCATACGCAGGCAGACGAGCAGTCGGGCCACCTGATGGGAAGTGGTCACCGACGCCCATGGACATTGGCAATACCAGTGGCAACCAACGCGCTTCCTACCGTGTGACATAGGGTTTTAAGTCTCGTTTACCCAGTAAATTCGCGAATGACAACGAAGCGAATTGACAACCTCCTCCTTTTTTTGAAGTCGGTTAAAAAGAATTACTGTTCTTATTGTTTAACTGATTTCATCGTTTCTTATATGGCTATCGTGTAAAAAGACTTTTGTGATTATGAGTTAATTAACAAAAATGTTTTAACGATACTTTTAGGAATTCTTTCATCGCTTTAAACCCACAAAGAGTCGATGTCTAATGTTTTTAAAATCAGTGACTGTGGAATGAAGGAAAAGTGAATTATATTAAATATTATGATTTTTACATACAATATAATATAATTATAATGTTAATATGATACAAAATCTATTTTTATATTTATATAAAACACTAATTTATAAAAATATAAGTATATATTTTTTTATTTACTTAAAGTGTTTGTTTTAACAGCGATTCCGAATCATAATACAGAAGAACGAGAAAAATTATTAAATGGTTTTGACAACTCGAATTTATTTAACAACAAGTGGTTTTATTTAAGTCAAGCATCTTGCCCTATCTAAACACCCCTCTAAAACACGATAAAATTTTTCAGAAAGATTATTTCTAGATTTCTTTTAATTTTTAAGGATGATTAAAATTTTTAAGAAAACAAAATCAAACATAGAATAAATCTAGATTTCAACTGAGATTAGCAAAAATAAATAGACAGCATTTTTAAAATAAAAAGTTCATTTTGCTATATATCATTTGAAAAAGGGAATTTGGATTTTACAAAAACGCAATAAAATCCGTAAAAAGTCGTTTTGTTCAATAATGTATAGTATTCGCGTAAACAAAAGAAATAATTATTTGTGTAGATTACATTTCAAAATACATTAGTCACGATGTCCTTCAAATCGGAAGATGGTAATGTTTTAACACTGCTTTGCGTGCACTGCACTGTTTTATTAGATATCTATTAACAGAACCGAAATTATTTTTTAAACGCTGCATAGTAATAAATAATCAGGAGTTCAACGATTCATTTTGTATCAGGTTGTAGATTGATTGTGTATAAAATATTTTCTCACTTGTTAACGGTAAATTACTAATTTGCAACGCACTGTTGGCGTTAAATTGGCTCCCCGTGGCAATAATTTTCAATTAACAGAAATCTAGGTCAAAATCACAATATGTATACGACACAAAAACACATAAAATCCTTCGCGCCAATTTGAACTATGGCGGCCGATCTATAATACATATCTGCCAACTGCGCAGGAGATATTATGTTCAAAATAAACGTACAATCACAGGTGCAGCCCTCTTTCTCAAAGTCCGATGGGACGGATAATCGACACGTTTGGAGAAAGATTGGGCGCAGGACCGACTTTTTATAATGCTCTTCCGACGCATTGATAATCTCATTTTACAGGCAATCGGATAATTAGACCGCATCGCCCTTACTTACTAGGGAACAACAACGAAAACTGATTGAATCCCGCAGGATTCGAACTCATGACCTCCGTTTTCTAAAGCGCAAAACATTCCACTAGGCCACGGATTAATTAAATCAGACATAGATCAATCATCAATTGGATCGTCGTGTAAAATTTTACTAAGTTAAATATATTATAGAAAAAAAGTTTTTACGGATATTTCACGGTTCCACGATCACGGGTAGATCGACCCTGGAAATAGTTAAAAATTTCGGGAATAAACATAGAACGAATCCGAGTGGATTTAATATGTGGATGTAATAATTTTGAAAATAACAGATATAGTTATTTTTCAGTTCAATTAATTGAGTATAATTTTCTATCTATATAGTGATACTATTTTAATCAATGACGTGGTAAAAAAGTAGGGTATGAACCAAATATACGCCGATACGCCGTGCCTATAAGAAATTCAACGTTATACGCCACGAGTCAGATTGCCGCCGTGAAATATCGGATATAACTCATTAATAATTACTCACACATACTAAATACTACAGTAATAGGATTCTGATAAGAGATTACTTGCTTAAAACAAATACAGAGTCACAATGAATTATAAATATCTTCTAATACCTAACACCATTGGTATTTAAAAAAAATAAGTTTAATTTTCACATTATATTTAGTACTAAAAATGCCTGTAAATTATATTTTCTAACCTAAACTTTTTTATCTTGGGAATACCCGTCCGTATACCCGTTCTCCTGCACCAAAGACGGGTTACGTCGGACTCACACCGACTAGAACCACCATGTTATTCCTTTCCGACGCCTTTAGGGTGGGGTCATAGGAACGCTATTACACTCTTCTACAACCCCATCAGCCCCGTCTCTGGCTTATGGCTCAATCCACCTCAGTTCCCGTCAGAACGCACTCGCCCATAATCTCGGCCCGTAAATCTAGGCAGCAGACTCTCCTGAATCTATTACCCAGACGCCATGGAACCCAGGAGATCTAAACCCTTGCAGACGCAAGTCTCTCAACCCCAGCGGCCGCCTAGTTTTTGAGCTCCACTGCTAGCACCGCTTCGGCCGCAGAAGAAGGAGAGATCGATGACAACATGCCGAATGTCCCCTCCTTCCACGGCCCCTCCACACAGCATCAAAAATGCGGCCCGTTTCGCGGAGTATGGAAGAGCGGCCTACCGAATACCGATACTCCTCTTACCCCGGGACTCCACCTTGGCTGCAGAGGGCAATGATAGCAGTACGTCTCCGCCTTCTTCCCCGCCCGCTGACCCCCTGAGCGCATCCGAAGCTGAATACTACATTAGCAAATTTAGAATTGGAAGTTCTGTAAACGTAGTTACTGACGTAACGCAGTAGCTTAGCATATTATTTATGATGCAAAAGCTTTATTTAAGTAATAAAATTTACCAATATCGAATGTAGAAAGTATTTATATGAATATCTATAAAGTAATGCAAAAAAACCGCATCGAGATAATAACAAATGGTATCAATCAAATGCATTCGTTAAAAGTTAATAACGAGATTAACCTGTGGCGAATTATGATTGGATTGGACGAAACGATTTATCGATATTAGTATATAAAGGCCGCTCCATGTCAATTAACTTAGTTCAACATTTTCTCTAGAACATTCAACATGGAGACTTTATTTTCGTTTGCGCTTTACTCCCTCTGGTGTGGGGATATGAGGTAATTATTTGTTTATACTTATAATAACATTTTCCGTTTGTAAAGTAATCTTAAATTACTTGCCTTAACGCAATTAACTTTGATAATATTTTAATACGCGTAAGCAAACTTTATTGGTTCACAGATCTTCAGTTCATCGATTTTAGAACTGAGACTTTAGGACAGTGCTTTAGACCAGGGCTGTGCAAACCACGACCCGCGGGCCGCATAAATTATTGCGGCCCGCAGAATCTTCTTTATTGTCTTTGTTTAAATACATTCAATGAGTGAATTATTTTCTTGCGACGAAATTCAAATGTTTTGGATATGTATTCGATTATGCCACACACAACACTATTCACTTGAAAACTCGGGGAATTCCCCGAACGTATAATAGGTGCACCCGACACCGCGCGTTGTTCATTTATTGGGCTTTGTCAATTGTCATTCAACGTGAGGAATTTTTTAAGCTACTTATTGAACGTTTCCCAAAACTGACGAATTTCGGCTAAAAATGGGCTCGATGATGGGCTGTGCTGCTTTTTCAAAGTGCATATTCAACAAGGAAATTTATAAAATCTAAATACAGGTTTTCATTGACAGATACTTCACTTAAACATGCACTGCGTCTAGTTACTACTAATATTGAGGTTGATGTTGATGTTGAGATAACAAAAGAATGATACATATTATACTTGTATTTTATTTTTATAAATATTTTGCGGCCCACCAATGTATTGAGTAATTTTTGTTGGCCCTGGGTCCCATGTAGTTTGGACAGCCCTGCTTTAGACGATTTAGCTTAATTGTCAGAAAATATTTGGATATATTTGGTTTACGAACTGTAGTTTGTGAGTTCGAATTCAAGGGAATCTTTGTGCTATTTCTGAACTGACAGTTAGTTAACATTAGATTCGAAGCTGGTCTCATCATTTCTTGCTAAAATAGCTTGGAGAGAGAAATAAAGATATGGTCGTATTCGCATTAAAGTGAGTCGCTACGGCCTTAAAACTTGTCTAAGTCAATTCAATCAAATCCTGTCTTTGGATTTGATTGTATTAACCCAACTAACCTTCTAATATAAATATAGGATAGTATAACCTGTACCTGGTGACAATAATGTTAAGTCAAGTTTTTATGTTACATCAATAACCTTTCGGGCTTAAAACATTACATGTTTTCGAAAACAAAAAACCCTTTTAAAAACATGATCTCATCTTATTCCATCCCATTAGGAAACAAAATAAAGAGTAGTAAATACGAATTCAAAAAAAAAAAAAATTTTAAATAACGACATAATTTTGTTTAAAAACAATTACAGATGGAAGGTGCCATGGCGGGATTAGAAGTAAGTACACATAAAATTTTAAGACCGAGTTTTAACACGCCCTTCCGACGCATGGATCATCTTACTTTTCAGACTGATGATGCGTGATCGGCCCAAATTGACATAACCAACTAGGAAACAGCAATAAAAGTAGCTCTAACTAGGCTACGGAGGCAGTTACATTTATTCCTGTAGGTAGGTGGTAAGCGAATTTGTGGTGTAATGCCCTGCATTTCTACAGTGATTTCGTTTTGCTTTCTATCAGGTGAACGTTCGTGTCTCATCGCTTTAATCAATAAGAGATCTAATATTCTAAGTCTCTAGTCATCTAACGTTGCATGTTTTATAGGTTGCGCCAAATTTACTTGCAGTTAATCCCACTTGTAGCGTCGTAAATCTATACATATTAACATAATTGGCGTGTCTGTTTTAACATTATTATAACCGTTTATTAAATGATAACGTTGTGATAACAAAACATTTATTTTATGTCTGTCTGATTTCGATGTGGACGGGATTTTCACTAGAAGGTAGCTGATGCTACTAGGAGTTACTCTACCCATAGAAAAGAAACTAACAGATCTTTTTTGTTTATATTACCACGCGGATGGAATACACACGCACAACTTGTTGAATATAAAATGTAAATTCTTTAATTATTTTCATGCACTTTAATTTTTGTTTACAGCAAATTTAAACTTATAACATTTAACTGCTGTATACATTCATGGTTTTGTTGTTTACAGGATGTAAACCGACGTCGGGTGAGTTAATTATTGGTGTATAGCTTATTGATATAAGTTAATTTACTCAAAAAATGTGTACTAATAGTATAAAAAGGTTAAGTAATAATTTTGATTGTTTCTTACTTTTTTATTTTTAGGGAGTGGTAATACAATGAACATATGCCTTACATGTTTAATTAAAAAGCTAACATATTACAGATCGTATATACAATAGAAAATATGTGATTAAAATAAGTAATTAATATTTACAAAAACAAACAAGACGTCAAAATAAGCAGTTTTTTTAATGTTTTCATCATCAGCCTGTTAAGTCCCCTGCTTGACGTAGGCTTCATAAATGCACGCCTTCTCCATTAGGGTTTTTGGACCGTATCCCACCCCGCTGGTCCATTGCGGGTTCATGGGTGGACGGACTTTTTACGTGCTCATCCGACGCGGATCATCTTACTTTTCAGACAATTGGGTTATCAATTTACTTAATAATGAATAATATTCCTGTATTCGAACGCATAGATCAATAAGTTATTTACAAAATATTAAACAGGATCTTTCTATCAGATAAAATGATTATACTCATCATTACAACATTTTGTTTTTAAACAATGACATAATTCTATAATTTATTTTTCAGATGGAGGGTGGCATGGCAGGGTTGATGTAAGCGTCAAAGATTTTATTTGCAATATATTTCACAAGCTATCTTCGTAGTTGTTTTGTTATATCTAAATTATAATATATTTGATTTCTGATTAGTTCTCGTGGTAAATAAATTAAAATAAATTTTGTCTTATCTGAGCTGTATTCGTGGTAAACAATTAAGAAAAAATCAACTTTGTTTATGTATGCAAGATAGGTTATCTAGTGCAAGGTTCATTGTTTATTATTTATTTGTACTTGTTGTGAATATTATTTATGCTATCTCTTTTACTATGTATTAGAGCTGTTCCTTTGGTTCCAAATAAAGATTATTATTATTACTACTGTCGACGTATTCATGAAACATTTTAATATTAAAAGCGTACTTTTCTTATTTCAGCGCTACAGACGGGTAAGCAGTTAGGCATATTCGATTTCTGTCACTATTTGATTATACTCCTTAATTGTGTCAACGATAAATTAAAAAAAAACAAATTGCAGATGGAAGGTGGCTTGGCAGGATTAGATGTGAGTATACAAAAAAGTGCTTTTTCTGTGCATCAATAGTTTATTTTTAATAACTAAATAGGTAATATTTAGAAGACCTAAAGTGCTCTAACATCGCATGTGGGTTACTAAAAAGGGAAAAGAATTATATTTAGTATACGTATCGACAACACAAATTAAAAAAATGTATCTTTTATTTTATTGTTTTTAAATAATCGGAAATACATATTAAAATAATTATATATCTAGTTTTTATTAAAATTACTGGGTTAAGCCGCAAATTGAGGCTTTTCTTTTATACAAATACTTTACGACTGTATACATTTGTGTATTGCTTTTTACTTTTAGGATTTAAACCGACCTCGGGTAAGTTAAACCTAGATGGTATTTTTGTAATCTATTTAAGTTAAACTTCTGTAAAAATATACATTGAAGTAAAATATAAACGACTACAAATTACTTAAAATATAACTTAACATGTAAATAAACGCAATAAAATTAATTAAAGTGATTTTATTCAATACTTATGTGAAACCCAATATTAAAAAATTATAATTTTTGACTTTTTACAGGGTGTGGTAAGCATTTAACCCATTTCTGATTACGAAATTAATTTAACTTTAGCTCCGTAATTATACTTACTAATAAACACATATTTTAATTGAAACACCACAAAGAAGAATTTAAAATGAACCGACTCAAATAGGATACAAAATATCTGATTAGGAACAAAAAATTTAGGTGTTTGAGAAACCCATCTCTATATACGGATATGGAGATGCGTATGACATTAATTGTAAATTTATTATAATATAGTATATCAAAAACGTATTCTTTAATCTCATCATCATCATCATCATCATCATCATCATCCGCCTGTGATAGTCAACTGCTGGACATAGGCCTCCCCTAATGCACCCCTATCCATTAGGGGGTTTTTGGACCGTATCCCACCACGCTGGTCCAATGCGGGTTCATCGGTGGACGCCTTTTACGTGCCCATCCGACGCCATCTTACCAACTAACAATGAAAATTTGTTGAGTCCCTGCGGATTCTAACCCATGACCTCCGGTGTCTAAAACACAAGCCCTTACCACTAGACTGCGGAGGCAGTCAATGTTTTACATACTATATATAAAAGGAATATTTACCAAAAACTTATTAAAAGTCCTTGGCTGATACGTATGTTCATATCATGATACAAATGGATAAACAGATTTTAAGCGACTTCAAAAAAAGGAAGAGGTTCTCAATTCGTCTGTATTTTTATGTTTCCATTTTGGAACATTGGTTTTTTATTTGAAAGCTGGTCCTTCCCGTTTGGTCCCATAGCAATTTGGTCCAGTTTTGATAGTGGCATCCATGAAAGTACTGAATAAGTCTGAAATTTACATTAACTATGTATTTCACAAGTGCAATTAATAGCTCAATATCACGCAAAACTATTTGAAGTTGTTTTTTTTTTGTTAAAATTTTCTTATAATAAAACATCAACACCTCTTTAAGGACAATGGGATCTAAGATGGCGAATATCAATTAATACGAATTAGATTGCCAGTTTTAATTAGATTTCTCTATAACGACCTAAATACTGCTGCAATGCAGAACACCGTTATTATGCTATGTCAAAAACTAAAAGCTAATATAAAATTTAACTTACGGACGTTACGATAAAAGCTACAATCCCTTTAGTCCTTTGGGAGCATCGCAATTTTAACTAGCAAATTTAATAGCGAGAACATCTTGTGAATTTCGAATGTAATCAATTCAAGCGGTTAAGCCCGTCAGGCTCTTGCCTACTTAAGTTGAGTCGTTCCTCCAATAAGACAAACGCGTTTCCAACTTGTTTTGGATGGTTGAATCATGCGTTTTAAATAAAATCGGCAATCTCATCTCATCCTTAGAAGAATAAAGTTTTGAACACATATTATAACAGTTATAACTCAATAAAATAACATGTTATCACATCATTACTACCATTTTGTTTTTCTAAACAATGACATAATTTTAAAATTACTATTTTCAGATGGACGGTGGCATGGCAGGGTTAGACGTAAGCGTCCAGAATTTTATAAACTATCTTGGAGTTGTTTTCGTAGTAAAGTGAAATAACTTTAATTTTATCTTGGCTGTATGAGCGATATACCATTTACAAAAGAAACACACACTTTGTTTACGTACTGTAACACAGGTTATCTAGTGCAGGGTTCATTGTTATTAAATTATTTGTACTTATTGTAAGTGATATTTATTTGTCTCTTTTACTTTATATTAGTGCTCTTCTTTTAGTTCAGAATAAAGACTATTATTATTATTACTATCGACGTATTTATAAACCATTTTAATACTTATCTTATTTCAGCGCTACAGACGGGTAAGTAGTTAGGCATATTCCAATTTCTATGACATTACTTTTTTGACCATGCTGGGTTAATTAGAAACTGTATTACTTTTTTAAATTATATCATTAGTATTTTAAAAATACAACTAATGTCGCATTTTCTTATGCAGTGGACCGACTTTTTACATAACCATCCGGCGGATGGATCATCTTAATTTTTTAGACAATTGGGTTATCAGCCCAAATTGCCCTAACCAACTAGGGAACCACAATGAAAATTTGTTGAGTCCCCGCAGAATTCGAACCCACAACCTTCGATTTTCTAAAGCACACGCCTTTACCACTAGGCTACGGGGGCACTCGTAAACGTAAGATAATAAAAATCATTTTCTAGGCACTATGTTGCCTTTTTAAGTGCTCTGATAATAATTATGCCTGAAGTTTTAAATCCGTCCCAGGGTCCATGGTCACGGGTCAGACGACAGACCGACTCAATTAGAAATAATTGTAAAAAAAAAGTTTGTAAAATTTAAACGCGATGAAATCCTTTAAACCGTATTATTTATTGTCAGACTTCCCAAAAAAAGGAGATACTTGATTCGGAGTGTATGTTTTTTTTATATATATGTTACCTTGGTGCTCCCCTTCTAATTCTGCGATTTCGTTTATTATTTTTTTTTAAATGATAGGTATTATTTATTATTATTAGCTGTCATTTATCCCATTTTGTGTTTAAATAGTTTTGTGATAAATAGTTTATTAGATTTTTAAGAAATTAGGACAATTACGGCGTCAAATATTACACCCTCGTGCGTTTTAATTGCAAAAGCTGGCTAAAACTTAAGAGATAGACTTAAACTGTGTTCTAATTAACTGTTGTACTTGAATTGGTATACAATTAAATCAGCGAGTGCTATGTTTTAAGAATAACACACTATAAGCATTTTAAGGTAAACAATTCTAGAAATTGCAATCAAGCATTAATGCTCATTTAATATAATGCAGTTTAAGTCATTGCATTGAAAAAATTCTTCATTTTATGTGCATATGTATGTTATAGATATAATAGACGACATTTTTATTAAATGAATACCTTAAAAGAAATCAGAGTTTTAAAATGCGGTGGCAGAAAAGAGCAAGTTTTTATCTGCTTAAATTGCGTTAAATACTTATATTATGCTGTTTGAAGTCATTCAGTTTTTTGTTAAAATGTATTTGCGCAAATATTTGTTATTAAATTAAATAAACAAAAATTAAAATGTTAATAGTTAAATAACAAAAAGTTCGCTTCTCACGCCGTTAGTGTTTGACATTAGATTTGTTCCATTTATTCTAAGTTTAAGTTGTCCAAACTTTAGATAGAAGTCCTTTACTTATATAACTCACACAATATAAAAGGGATAAAAAACAATCTGTATCTGATAGTACAAACTATCACTATTTGATTATACTCCTACATTGTGCCAACGACAAACGATATACTTAAAAAAACAAATTTCAGATGGAAGGTGGCTTGGCAGGATTAGATGTGAGTATACAAAATAGTGTTTTTTCTATGCATTAATAGTGCAAGTAATAGTTTTTTTAATAATATTACCTATTTAGAAAACCTGAAGAGAACCTTATTTAGTATCAAAACACAAATTTAAAAAAAAATGTATCTTTTATTTTTTTTAAATAATCGGAAATACATATTAAAATAAATATATGTCTTGTTTTCATTAATATAATTGGGTTAAACCGCAAATTAAGGCGGTTTTTTTTAATACAAATACTTTAAGACTGTATACATTTATGTATTTCTTTTATTTTTAGGATTTAGAAACACGTCGGGTGAGTTAAACTTATGTAAAAAATATACATTGAAGTAAAATTTAAACGACTACAAAGTAATTTAAATATAAGTTAATATTAAAAATAAACGCAATGAAAACTGTAAGATACAAAATATCTGTGAAGGACAAAACTTATAGGTGTTTGAGAAACCCTCATATACAGAGATGCGTATGACATTAATTGCAAATTTATTATAACATAGTTTATCAAAAATGTATTCTTTAATTTCATCATCATCATCCGCCTGTGATAGTCAACTTTTCAGACAATCGGGTGATCGGCCCAAATTGCCCTAACCAACTAGGAATTCCGACTTTGAATTCCGACCTCGTGACCACGGCCGCTGGAAAGTGTTCGAAACGTCGGGAATTTAAAATGTAAAAATAAACGCGATAAAATCCGTAATGTCATTTTACTTAAATAACTCAAACAAAATAAAAAATCTGCACCTGATAGTAGTACTACTATCACTATCTGATTATACTACTATATTGTGCCAACGATAAACTTAAAAAAACAAATTTCAGATGGAAGGAAGCTTGGCAGCATTAAATGTGAGTAAGCAAAATAGTATTCTTTTTATGCATTTGCAAGTAATAGTACATTTTTAATAACTTTACCTATTAAGAAGACCTAAAGTGTTTTAAGATCAAATGTGGGTTACTAAAAAGGGAAAAGAATTATATTTAGTATACTTATCGACAAAAAAAAAATGGGTGCGTGTACTTATGTACGCGCGTGAGAAGTTATACTTTGGCATCATTAAAAATAATATATATATTAAGCAGACGGCTTCATAATGTTAATTTTGTGTCACAGGTGCGCGCGCATCTTAAAATTTCACTCATAATTTTTTCATAACGCGCCTTAAAAGATAACTAAAAATAACAACCAAAACGAACCTTAATCCCAACTCATGAGCACATTATGCACAACTATCGCAAAATAAAACGACAACTTCATTATCACTAAAAAAATCAACCTTATCACTATGTAATAAGGTCCATTTCACCGTTTTCATTATAAACTGTTAATTTTTGTCAGGGTGGCGCGCATCTTAAAATTTCACCTCATCATTTTTTCATAACGCGCCTAAAGAATTATAACTTCAAAAATTAAAAATGTATCTTTTATTTTATTTTTTTTAAATAATCGGAAATACATATTAAAATAAATATGTATCTTTTTTTTTTATTCATATAATGGAGTTAAACCGCAAATTGAAGCTTTGTTTTTTTATACAAATACTTTACGACTGTATGCGTTTAAGTATTTTTGTATATTACTTTTTATTTTTAGGATTTAGACCGACTTCGGGTAAGTTAAAAATCAGGTGGTATTTTTGTAATCTATTTAAGTTAAACTACAAAGTAATTAAAATATCATTTAATTAAACGAAATGAAAACAGTAGAATGAAAATAGTAATTTAACCTTAGCTACGTAACTATACTCATAAATAAACTTAAATTTTAATTAAAACACCACAAAGAAGGATTTAAAATATATTGCCTCAAATAAGATACAAAATATCTGTGAAGGAAAAAAATTATAGGTGTTTGAGAAACCCCCGTATACAGAGATGCATATGACATTAATTGCAAATTTATATACCATAGTTTATCAAAAATGTATTCTTTAATTTCATCATCATCAGTGATATTCAACTTTTCAGACAATTGGGTGATCGGCCCAAATTGCCCTAACCAACTAGGAAACCATAATGAAAATTTAATTTCAAAAGCCATTACTGTGTTTGACATTATATTTGTTCCATTCTATGTTACGTTTATTCTAAGTTTGACTTGTCCAAACTTTAGATAGAAGTCCTTTACTTAAATAACTCATAATTATTTCTATTGTTTGCGCGAATATTATACATTATTAAATAAAATGACTTTACGGATTTTATCGCGTTTATTTTTACATTTTAAATTCCTGACGTTTCCGACTTTGAATTGCGACCCCGTGACCACGGCCGCTGGAAAGTGTTCGGAACGTCGGGAATTTAAAATGTAAAAATAAACGCGGTAAAATCCATAAAGTCATTTATTTAAATAACTCACACAAATAAAAATCTGCACCTGATAGTAGTACTACTATCACTATCTGATTATACTACTATATTGTGCCAACGATAAACTTAAAAAAAAAACAAATTGCAGATGGAAGGTGCCTCGGCAGCATTAAATGTGAGTAAGCAAAATAGTGTTTTTTATATGCATTTGCAAGTAATAGTTTATTTTTAATAACTTTACCTATTAAGAAGACCTAAAGTGTTCTAACATCAAATGTGGGTTACTAAAAAGGGAAAAGAATTATATTTAGTATACTTATCGACATAAAAAAAATTAAAAAATGCATCTTTTATTTTTTTTTAATAATCGGAAATACATATTAAAATAAGTATGTATCTTTTTTTTTTATTCATATAATGGAGTTAAACCGCAAATTGAAGCTTTTTTTTTTATATAAATACTTTACGACTGTATGCATTTAAGTATTTTTGTATATTACTTTTTATTTTTAGGATTTAGACCGACTTCGGGTAAGTTAAAAATCAGGTGGTATTTTTGTAATCTATTTAAGTTAAACTTCTTTAAAAAATATACATTGAAGTAAAATTTAAACGACTACAAAGTAATTAAAATATCAAATTCAAATACAAATCCAAATATCTTTATTCAATATAGAAATTTACACTTGCTTATTGATTGTCAAACACGCTACCACCGGTTCGGAAAAGGACGCCTCAGACCTGAGAAGAACTCGTAACGTATATCGTAATAACCTTTAACACATAAACGTTCTTTGACTACCTTTTAAATTTATTAATAGTTAAATTCTGAACGTTTACTGGGATTTTGTTGTAAAAACGTATACATTGTCCCATAAAAGACTTACTTATTCTTCGCAGTCTAGTTGCTGGAAGAATTAAATTATGTTTGTTCCTTGTATCTATGTCATGTGCATCACAATGTCTTAGGAAATCATGTCTATTTTTTGCACATACATTAAATTTTCAAATATGTATTAAAAACTAACGGTCATTATTTTTATTTTAGTGAACAACTTTCTTAATGATTCTTTGGGGCCCAGGTTATAGACTGCACGAATTGCACGTTTTTGGAGGACAAAGATCGTATTAGTATCTGCCGCATTTCCCACAGTAGAATGCCATAAGACATAATACTATGAAAATAGCTAAAATATACTAAACGAGCTGTCTCCACATCGGTTAATAATCTAATTCTTTTCACTGCGTAAGCTGCAGAGCTTAGTTTACTTGCTAGCCTATTAATATGGGGGCCCCATTGTAGTTTTGTATCTACAGTTATTCCTAGAAATACAGTTGATTCAACTACGTCTAACGCCTCCCCATTTATAACCACTTCAAATTTACCATGCTTCACATTAGGAGTCATGAATCTTATACATTTTGTTTTCCTTTGGTTTAATAGCAAGTTATTAACACTAAACCAATTCGCTACTCTAGAGAGAGTATTATTTACATCGTCATTTATTGACGTATGTCGTTTAATTTTAAAAATCAGGGAGGTATCATCTGCAAACAATACTATCTCTTCGCTATTATTTATCACACATGGTAAGTCGTTTATATAAATGAGGAAGAGAAAAGGCCCAAGAATGGATCCTTGTGGGACCCCCATATTTACCGGGGCCCCGGGAGATCTTTTACCATTCACGTCAACCCTCTGAATTCGATGGCTCAAGTACGAAGACAGAAGGTTGAGTGCGGTATTTCTTATACCATAGTGACGTAATTTCCTGACCAGGGTCTCATGGTGAACACAATCAAAAGCCTTTTTGAGATCACAGAAAATGCCTAAAGCATCCTGTCATGCTTCCCAAGCCTCAAAAATGCTTTGACTAGCCTGATGCTCTACTGTCGGTTGTTGAGCGACCCTAGTGAATCCATACTGCTTGCTATTTAAAAGGCAATTACGATTGTTTAACTAATTGATTTAATAAGAGTTTTTCAAATAATTTACTAAGAGTAGGCAGTATAGATATTGGTCTGAAGTTATTAGGGTCCGTATCACATCCTGATTTAAATATCGGAATCACTGAATATTTAATTAAACGCAATGAAAACAGTAGAATGAAAATAGTAATTTCACCTTAGCTTCGTAATTATACTCATTAATAAACTTATATTTTAATTAAAACACCGCAAAGAAGGATTTAAAATATATTGCCTCAAATAATATACAAAATATCTGTAAAGGACAAAAATTATAGGTGTATGAGAAACCCCCGTAGACAGAGATGCATATGACATTTATTGCAAATTTATTATAACATAGTTTATCAAAAATGTATTCTTTAATTTCATCATCATCATGATCATCATCTTCCTGTGATTGTCAACTGCTGGACATAGGCCTCCCCTGATGCACCCCTATCCATTAGGGGATTTTTGGACCGTATGCCATTACGCTGGTCCATTGCGGGTTCATGGGTGGTGGATTTTTTAGGTGCCCATCCGACGCGGATTATCATAATTTTCAGACAATTGGGTAATCAGCTGAAATTTCCCTTACCAACTAGGAAACAACAATGTAGAATAGTTGAGTTTTAGCAGGATTCTAACCCACGACCTCCGGTATCTAAAGCACACGCCCTCACCACTATACTGCGGAAGCAGTCAATGTTTTACATACTATATGTGTTTGATAAACCCCCGTATACAGAGAGGCGTATGACATTTATTACAAATTTATTATAACATAGTTTATTAAAAATGTATTCTTTAATTTTATCATCATCATCCGCCTGTGATAGTCAAGTGCTGGACATAGGCCTCCCACCAGTGCACCCCTATCCATTAGGGGGTGTTTGAACCGTATCCCACCACGCTGGTCCATTGCGGGTTTATACGTGGACTGACTTTTTACATGCCCATCCGACGCGGATCATCTTACTTTTCAGACAATTGAGTGATCAACCGAAATTTCCCTTACCAACTAGGAAACAACTCCCTGCAGGATTCGAACCCATGGCCTCCGGCTTCTAAAGCCCACGCCCTTACCACTAGGCTACGGAGGCAGTCAATGTTATACATAGCATATAACATTTATCCGCATTGGACCAGCGTGGCGTGATACGATCCAAAACCCCTAATACAACCCATTAGGGGATGTTGAGGTTGATGATTAAAAATATAAAAAAGGAATCTTTTCCAAAAAACTAATTAAAACTCCTTGACTGTTAGGTACCATGATACAAATGGATAAAATTTTTTTTAAATAGTATATTATCACATCATTACCACTATTTTGCTTTTTTAAACAATTACATATTTTATAATTAATATTTTCAGATGGAAGGTAGCACGGCAGGGTTAGATGTAAGCATCAGAATTTTAATTACAATATATTTTACAAGCTATCTTGAAGTTGTCTTGTTTTATGTTAGCTGTATACAGGGTATACAATTTACAAAAAAAACACACACTTTATTTATGTACTGTAAGACAGGTTATCTAGTGTAGGGTTCATTGTTATTAAATTATTTGTACTTGTTGTGAATATTATTTCAGTGTCTCTTTTACTATATGTTAGAGCTGTTCTATTGGTTCAAAATAAAGATAATTATTTTTACTGTCGACGTATTCATGAATCATTTTAATATTAAAAGAGTACTTTTCTTATTTTAGCGCTACAGACGGGTAAGTTGTCAGGCATATTCCAATTTCTATAAAATAACTTATTTGAACATGCTGAGTTTAAATTATGTCATTGATATTTGACATTATTTCTTTAAATTATACAAATAAAATCGTATCCTTTCACTATGCAGTGGACTGACTTTTTACATGCCCATCCGACACATGGATCATCTTACTTTTCAGACAATTGGGTGATCGGCCCAAATTGCCCAAACCAACTAGAAAAACACAATCAAAATTTTATTTCAAAAGCCATTAATGTTTTTGATATTATATTTGTTCCATTTATGTTAAGTTTATTCTAAGTTTACTTAAATAACTTTACTTAAATAACTCACACAAAATAAATTGGGATGCCAAAAAATCTGCACTTGATAGTACAAACTACTATCACTATCTGATTATACTACTATATTGTGCCAACGATAAACTTAAAAAAACAAATTGCAGATGGAAGGTGGCTTGGCAGCATTAAATGTGAGTAAGCAAAATAGTGTTTTTTTATGCATTTGCAAGTAATAGTTTATTTTTAATAACATTACCTATTAAGAAGACCTAAAGTGTTCTAACATTGCATGTAGGTTACTAAAAAGGGAAAGGAATTGTATTTAGTATACTTATCGACAACAAAATTTTAAAAAATGTATCTTCTAATTTTTTTTTTTTTAAATAATCGGAAATACATATTAAAATGAATATATATATATTTTTTCTTGATATAATGGGGTTAAACCACAAATTGAAGCTTTGTTTTTTTTTTACAAATACTTTACGACTGTATTTTTGAATATTACTTTTTATGTTTAGGATTTAGACCGACGTCGGGTAAGTAAAAATTATGTGTTATTTTTGTAATCTATTTAAGTTAAGCTTCTGTAAAAATATACATTGAAGTAAAATTTAAACGACTACAAAGTAATTAAAATATCACTTAATTTTTAATTAAACGCAATGAAAACAGTAGAATGAAAATAGTAATTTCACCTTAGCTACGTAATTATACTCATTAATAAACTTAAATTTTAATTGAGACATCACAAAGAAGGATTTGAAATATATTGCCCCAAATAAGATACAAAATATCTGTGAAGGACAAAAGTTATAGGTGACTGAGAAACCCCCGTATACAGAGATGCGTAAGACATTTATTGCAAATTTAAAATAACATAGTTTATCAAAAATGTATTCTTTAATTTCATCATCTTCATCACCATCCGCCTGTGATAGTCAACTGCTGGACTTAGGCCTCCCTAATGTACCACTATTAATTGGGGATATTTAGACCGTATCCCATTACACTCGTCCAAGTGCGGATGGTGGTGATTTTACGTATCCATCCGACGCGGATCATCTTAATTTTCAGACAATTGGGTAATCAGCCGAAATTTCGCTTACCAACTAGGAAACAACAATGAAGAATTGTTGAGTTCCAGCGGGATTCTAACCCACGATCTCCGGTATCTAAAGCACACGCCCTTACCACTAGACTGCGGAGGCAGTCAATGTTTTACATACTATATATAAAAGGAATATTTACCAAAAAAACTTATTAAAAGTCCTTGGCTGATGCGTATGTTCATATCATGATACAAATGGATAAACAGATTTTTAAATTACATATTATCACATCATTACTACCATTTTGTTGTTTTTTAAACAATGACATAATTTTATAATTATCATTTTCAGATGGACGGTGGCATGGCAGGGTTAGATGTAAGCATCCAAGATTTTATTTACAATATACTTCGTAAGACATCTTGGAGTTGTTTTATTTTATCTTTACAATTTACAAAAAAAAAACACACTTTGTTTATGTAAGCCAGGTTTTCTAGTGCAGGGTTCATTGTTATTAAATTATTTGCACATGTTGTGAAAAGTATTTATTTGTCTCTTTTACTATCTATCAGTGATGTTCTTTGGTTCAAAATAAAGATTATTATTACTATCAACGTATTCATAAAACGTTTAATTTAAACGTACTTTTCTTATTTTAGAATCAGAAGGAGTGGTACCAAGTTTTAAATATACAAGTAGGGCCTTTATGCAGTGGACTCTTTTAACCGACCTGAAAATTTGTTGAGTCCGCAGGATTCGAACCCACGACCTTCGGTTTTAACCTTTAAACTGTATTATTTATTTCGACTTACCAGAAAAGGAGGTATAATTAGGTTGTCTTTTATATATACATATATATATACCTTGTTTCCAATGCTTCAATTTCGTTAATTTTTTCTTAATGATATAATTTAGTGATAAGTAGTTTATTAGATTTTAAGAATTTTAGAAAATTACAGCGTTAAGTATTACCGCCATGCGATTAAATTGCAAACTTGCAGGCTAAACTTAACAGAAATAAACTTGTTGTACATGAATTGATTCTAATAAAGTCAGATATTATTATTGTATGTTTAAGATAACCTAATTAATTTTAATTAAACATTTTAAAAATTACAATCAGGCTATTCAAAACATTTAAGATACATTAATTTAACGGTAAAAATTGTATTGAAAAAATGTTCTTTATGTAATAGGTGAAGAAGATAATTTATTAAATGAATACCTAAAAAAGATATCAGAGATTTAAAAAGTGGTGGCAGAAATCCCGACGCAACTTTGTACACAAAGCAAGTTGTAATGTGCTTCAATTGCTGAAAATACTTATATGGTGTTTGATGTCTGTCATATTTTTTGTTAAAATATGAGTAGTTTATTTCCACATGTTTGTTTTGGTTTAATTTAAAAAATGTTAATGTTAAATAACAAAGCGTTTGCTTCTAATGTCACTAGTGTTTGATATTAGATTTGTTCCATTTTTTCCGAGAGTAAATAGTCCAAACTTTAGACAGAAGTCCTTTACTTTACTTACATAACTCACACAATATAAAAAGGGATGACAAACAATCTGTATCTGATAGAACTAACTATCACTATCTGATTATACTGCTATATTGTGCTAAAGATAAACTTAAAAAAACAAATTGAGACGGAAGGTGGCTTTACAGCATTAAATGTAAGCAAAAATGTTTTTTTTATGCATTTTGTGGAAGTTTTAACAACATTATCTATTAAGAAGGCTAAAGTGTTCTAAGATCCATGTGGAGTACAAAGGGACAAAAATTGTGAAGGAAAAAAATTATAGGTGTTTGAGAACCCTTACAGAGATTGGCGATATTAATTGCAAATTTTTATAAATAGTTTATCAAAATGTACTTTAATTTCATCATCAATGGAACAACTTTTCAGACAATTGGGTGATCTCAACCCTAACCAACCAGGAAACCAAATGAAAATTTAATTTCAAAAGCCAACTGTGTTTGAATTAATTTGTTTTATTCATTTGTTTATTCTGGTTTGACTTTTCCAAACTTTTGATAGAAGTCCTTTACTAAATAATTCAAATAAAATAAAAATGGATAAAAATCTGCATTTAGTACAAACTACTATCATATCTGATTACTACATATTGTGCCAACGATAAACTTAAAAAACAAATTGCAGATAGAAGGTGGCTTGGCAGCATTGAATGTGAGTAAGAAAAATAGTAACTTAGCAAAAATAAAAAAAAATGTATCCTTTTTTTTAATCATATAATGCGGTTAAACCGCAAATTGAAGCTTTGTTTTTTTATACAAATACTTTACGACTGTATGCATTTATGTATTTTTTTATATTACTTTTTATTTTTAGGATTTAGACCAACGTCGGGTAAGTTATACATAGGTGGTATTATTTAATTTATTTAAGTTAGACTTCTGTAAATATATACAATAAATAAAATTTAAACGACTACAAAGTAATAAAAATATAACTTAAATAAACACAATTAAATTAAATAAAGTGATTTTATTGAATTTTATTGAAAACGTAAAACCGATAAATTAAATATTTTACTTTTGTTTTACCTTTAAAGGTTGAACTTTGATTCTTCTAATTACGGAATTAATTTAACCTTAGCTCCGTAATTATACTAACTAATAAATTTATATCTTAATTATTACACGTCAAAACAAGGGCTTAAAATGTATTTACTCAAATAAGATACTGAATACCTGTGAAAGACGAAAAATAAAGGTGTTTAAGAAACCGCCATATACGAATATATATATAAATAATAATTGTAAATTTATTAATATATAGTTTATCAAAATGCTAATGCCGAAATTTCGGGAGTAAATATATATAACTAGCGCGAAAAATCCGCGAAAGATGCATATGAAATAACGGTACAATTAAATGAACAGATTTTACCAAATAATGAACTATCATTTAGATATTAGTATTTTTTTTACAAGGGCATAACTTCAAATAAAAATAACATTTACAGATGGAGGCTAGTATGGCAGGATTATATGTAAGTATCCGAAATTTGTGTTAAAACATATTTTAAACGATACGAGGCGTTTTAATTTATGACTTTCACAGGGAATAGATATACAGAATAAATATAGTAAAAACGTTGCGAAGTTATCGTAAAACGACAAGAAAACTCGCGAAAAAGCTTTTTACTTAAGAGGAAAACGCTCCAGCTCACAAACAGTAGTAGTAGCTATGGCAGCAAGATACAGTCTTTTAAATTCTCGAAAATCCACCAATCTTAAACCTTCAACATAACAAAGAAGTAAATCTACTTAAAACGACCTTTTAAAGTAGTCAAGATGCAGATTTTTTTCGTTAAAGGGTAAAAAGGCACGTAAAAAATCGGTCCAGCCACAAACCCGCATTGGACCAGCGTGGTGGGATACGGTCCAAAACCCCTAATGGAGAAGGCTTGCTTTAGAGGATGCTTATGTCAAGCAGTGGACTAACACAGGCTGGTGAAGAATGATATTATGTTGATGATTAATTTTAACTTTTCCATGCTGACATTTGTTTGTATAGTTTCGTTATTAAAATTATAGTTTTGACCATTTAAACAAAAATTTCCAAAGCTTGTTGCAATTTAGCGGTGATCAAAAAGCGTTAATAAATAAGTCATTCCACTTCTATTTACAGCGCTCCAAAAGGGTGAGTAGTCAATCATGTTCACATTTCTATAAAATTACTTTTCCACCTATGCTATTTTGATTTCTAATTATTTTACGAATCGTCTATGGACAATGAAATTAAAATGTCCTTTTTTTATTTAGGACCTCATAAACAACGAAAGGGTAAGTTGTTATCGATGGTATGTTTGATATGTTTTTCATAATTTATACTGTTTCGATTGAGAATGTAGAAAAGCTAGAGCTAAAAGCTGTGCAAAGACTTAAAAGTATCCTACTGTATCCTATTTCATTGAAAATATATTTAACAACAGAACTTGAGGCTAGGAATTCGGAGAACATTCATCAGGCGGTTAATTCACTGACACTCCTCTTGCATTGAATTACCAACACCGAATTACAGTGAAAACATCTATTATTAGAAATACAATATTATAATGGGGAAAGATTTGTTTGTTTGTCTTGAATATGCTCCGAAAGTACTGGACCGATTTAAAATATTTTCCCACGACTAAAAAGCTATATTATCCTTGAGTAATATATGCTTCTTTTACCATAGGAAAATCCATAGCATAAATCTAGAAATAGTACAATCCGAGCGGTGGTCGGATTGAAAGTTAAAAAATTTTCAGTTCAATGTCTCACGAGTATTTTAATTGTTTAATAAACATTTTTTTTTTTTGGTATAATTGACACAGTCGAATTCGGATGATTCGTTAAATGTAAAATGTTGCCTTGACCCTTTTTCGTTAACTAATTTTTGGCGTATCATTCAAGCAATAAATAATATATATCATAAGAAAAATATATTAAATATAAACAAAATAATTAGACATATATAACTTAATTAACTCTTGCGCTATCGTAAGTAAGTAAAAGAAATATAGTGTGTCCATATACTAATGTAATCCTTTTTTTATTTACAGCGCAGGGTAAACCATTATTATATTAATTAAGCCTAAAAAGTTAGATTACTTAACGAAAATATTTTATTGTTTATTTGTATATTCATGTACATTATTATATATATATATATATATATATATAAATATATATATATATATATATATATATATATATATATATATATATATATATATATATATATATATATATATATATATAAATATATATATGTATATTTATGTGTATATATTAAAAATTTACTTTTTTTATACAATTTTTGATGCATACATTCAACCAAAATTAAATATTTTTAAATTCTATTTAGCCTGTGAACAGAGCTGCTGTGAGTATTTTTGTCAATATTAGCTTTTTTTATAATTGATGTTTAATAGTTAAAATAGCCAACAGAGCTATTTTATATTTATTTATGTTTTTCATCGATAATCATTTTTTTTATCTGTTTGTAGGACCTTGCAAGGGTAAGCCATTGATGTGATCTTTTCTTCATTATCATCATCATCATCATTGACAGCCTTTATCCGTCCAATGCTGGACCTTGCCACTGCTAACGTGTTCGCCCATCGGCCATCCGTTCTTCTGGCTATATGTTGGACCCATTGCCACTTCACTTTTCTTCTTCTTTAAATAATTACACAATTACATTGAAAACATTTCGCTTGGCATATTACTATTTAATCAAAATTAAATGCGTGGTTTTAAAATTACATTTGGTATTCAAATTAATTTTCATAAAATAAAACCGGTGGTAGGTCCCGTGTTTACAGGAGACGTCTGGGCAACCGCCGCGGTGCTATTTCAAGGAAGGTAGTGGAAAACACTACTGTGTTCCGGTTTGAAGGGCACCGTAGCCAGCATTTACTGGTAAACGAGACTTAACATCCTATGTCTCACTGGCAGGGCGTTGGCGATACCACTGTATTGTAATGTCTATGGGCTTCGGTGATCACTCCCATCGTGGCCCGACTGCTTTCGTCTGTGTGATGCCTAAAAATGGAGTTCAAAAGAAGAACAACATGTTTAATGAATGAATTAGACATTTCTCCTCACAATATTTTTACTATCTATCTATATGTATATAAAAGAGATACCCACCTATATATTGACTCAACACTATCACGATATCTCTGGAACATAAGGCATAGGACTTGTTTGAGGAATATTTTTTCACGAGAGGTCAGCTAAGAACGGATTTTACGAAATTCCACCCACAAGGGGGGTTGCGGTGTTGCTAGTACATTTATAAAATAAAGTCAAGATATATTTTGCAACTCATAGCAATAAGCGACGTTATAGTTATGATGTTATAATGTAAACAAATAAACGAAATTAAAGTGTCTGTTCGTAACATAAAAATAACCGGTTATAAATGAGTACGCGGTGATTTAACCAGTTTTATATAACATAATATTTTTTTGTCTGTCTTTTTATTCTGGGTAATCTCTGGAATGTCTGATCCGATTTTGACGGGATTTTACAGGAACACAGCTAATGTAACAGGGGAATATTTTTTCGAAAAATAAGCTGAACAGTTTTTCTTTTATATATATTGTTACCACGCGGATGAAGTCGCGGGCATCGGCTAGTTTATCAATAAGAATGAATGACGTCACTTCGTTGACAACCATAGGTTACAATGTTAAAATATAATTAGCTATAACAATATTAATAATGTTTTTTCAAATTAATGTGCAGTAAACGCATTACGTTGTCTTTGAAAGCAAAACAAAGATCGTATTTGTACTGAAGTAAGCTTTATTCCGTTTCCAGCGCAGGGTAAGAGATTTTTGCATTGTTTCTAACTTTTTTCTCTTCTATACAATTTGACATGAGACTTAATAACTATGCTATGATTATTTTGAAATGAAAATATTTTTTTTACTTTTCGTATGACACTTTTTCTGATTTTCCTTTTTCCTGCGATTTTGATGCATCTTATATTTAACTGAACTGATTTTATGTTTAATTCTTTTCAGAATGCAGGCAGAGTAAACGTAAGTTTTTTTTTTTTATAATGGCAACACTTCTTACTTTTTATAAATACGTTTTATAACATTTATTTATCTTTCTTTTGCTATTTGCAGGACTTTGAAGGGGTAAGTGTCCGCTTGGTTCTATTTTCGTAATTATAATAGCTATATCTATAGTTACTACAAATTACCGTACATATGTAGCGTCACTATTTTTTTCTTCAAAATTAATATCTTGTCGTATCTTAGCTATTTCATAGTATGATTAAAATAAGTGGATTTTCATTACATATCTGAAATTCCCGACTTGACCATTGGCAAATTGTTCAATATCTCTTGAAGTGAAAACACAAATAACAACGTAAACGAAAGTAGATTATTCAACGCTCATGCTTCTTCAATTGTGTTTTCATATTGAACTCTAACAAATAATTATGTTATTAAAATATATAGACTAAAGTTCAACTTCGTGCCGATGAGTCCAATGGGTGTTTTTTTTTTTAAAACGTTTGCAATTATGCACCTAATAAATATGTTCACTTCATAAATACGCGTAAATACAAACACCTAATTAGAAGTACGCTCACAATAGAACAACAATACAATTTAAAATCAGTTCAGTTCAGTTCTTTGGCTTGATGGCGTTGCCTCATAGACTTCGCCAACGTCCAGTTTATCGATTAGACTCTGCTATACGTAACGGACATCGTAAATGAACAAGGTCACGGATATCAACTAAGAATTGATTATGTGCTGAGAAAATCCATTTAAAATCTTAAACGACCCTAAAATAAGTTTAGCTAAGTCACTTTGACATTCGTAAATAATTAACTTTTATTATATGTTGCAGCGTTCAAAAAGGGTAAGGAGTATTTCGTTATATCCTTAGCTGTAAAATGTACTTTACAGATCTCTAGTTTTTTTTTTAAATTGTGTTTGAATAAAATAATTTCCAGTAAAAAGTTTAACAGTATTAAATAAAAAAAAATAATAAACATCAGAAAATTCTAATAGTTTTAAAAACTATAAATTTAAGATCTAAAATAATATATTTCATTTAATAATAATATAAAATAGTTTTTATACATATATAATTATATCTGGTAATAACCAATAATATATCTATTATTATATATTTTTAATTACATTATTTACAGGATGTCAGCAGAGATACACCGTTAAAGGTAAATTTAACATAATGAATACGATAGTTTTTCGGTTCTAGATAGATTGTTATTGTAAATGCGAGCCCATTACAAAGCCTTTAGAGAAATTTACTTTTAATCATTTCTAACGTCGTATTTTGTTTAAATATTTACTTAAACGATTAAATCCCACGTGTGCTTAATGTTATTAGTACAATAAAATTTTACGTCATTTAAATATCGCTTAATACATTAATGTACGCATACTATAATCGTTTAAAAACCAAATATTAAGGACAGATTTTCTATTATGTTATATTTAAAAACGATATTTTTTTTGGTTGGTCACTTTTTTAGGGGGCCCTCGGGTTGGTACCACCGCGGTGCTTTTTTCTGTCGCAAAGCAGTAGTGTGAAAACACTGTTGTGTTCCGGTTTGATTGACACCGTAGCCAGCGTATTTAGTGGTAAAACGAGACTTAACACCTTAAGTCTCACGGTAGGCAGCTCGTTGGGATACGACTGTATGCCGATATGATGGGCGTTGTAATCACTTCCCATTAGGTGGCCCGACTTCTCGTCTGCCTACGTGCGCAATAAAAAAATATAGTAGTTTGTTCATTCTTAAAATATATCGTTATCCATAGTTCAGCTAATTTAGACCCGGAATTTATATGATCAAAGTAATCCATAGCAATGAAGCGGCCTTATATATTTGATGGTATAAATTGACATCATAATGACAAGGGCTTCAAGACACCATCTTTTTGATATTGACTTAACTACAATCTATTCAATAGACGAAACAGAGGTAATACAGTTGATTCTTTCGGTTTTAATAGTCGGTCGCCAACCGCTCTTTTCAAAACGGTAATTTAGGTAATAATAACTGTTTGGAAAAAAATCGTCTAATATCTTGGGAAAACAACTAAGACGAATGGTAACAGTATTTCAATTGACTTAAGCAAAGCAAAGCAAACCAAAAACAAAGAATAAAAAGGAAGTAATTTATAAATCTTTGATTGAATATTCACTTTGCAGATGGTTACCAAGGTGAGATTAAAGCTGTTGTTGAAAACTTTTGAAATGGTTTTATTAAGTGTTTTGGATTAAAATAGATAAAACATGACCTTTTTATATTCATGATTTTTTACAAATGATTATTGTGCAAATAACTTTTAACTTTTATTTTAATATCGATAAATTATATAATATTAGTAACATACTATTAATGGTGAAAAATATTTTAAAATACAAGAAATATAATTCAATTTCCAATTTAAATATGATATTATTTTTTATCGGTAGCCACAAATAAACTTATAAAATAATAACCATATCTTCAGTTAATAAGATCTATCGATACAGTTGTTGTTCAAAACATTATATATTATAAAAAATAAAGCGGTTCATTTGTATGGTAATGTTAAGATCAGAAATCTGAAAAACAAATTGCCACTAGATTTTCTGGGACAAAGACAACGATGTTGAATTCCTCGAAAATGACGATCTACAAGTAAGTCATGTAATGTTCTGACACTTGAAACATTTGTGCTAATATCTCTTTAATATCTTAAATACTCTTTTATGACTATTATAAATAAAACAGAATTGCCTAAAACAGCTTTAATGTAAGCTTCCAATGATTAGACATTTTTTAACTTTGTACTAATTTACATTGTTTACTCCTTTAAACTCTCTGTAACCATATTTTTAATTGCAATAATTGTTCATGCACTATATTTATATAATAATGGTCTTACTTCTATTTTTAATTAACAAGCATGGTTTTATGTCTACATAACTTAATAGTTTAGACATTTCTCTTTTATACACATTTTGTATCAATCGATGGGTTTAATCAAAAACGTTTACTAACCAAGGTACTAATATGAAACAATATGTACGATTTGTACATTTCATGTACGTTTCACTTCATAAACTATTATTAAGCTATTTACTTGAGTTTCAATAACACATTTTCAGCTAAATACAGTTCGAAGATAACAATTTAACTAATAGTTTATAGCGAGCAACTCAGTCGTCACCACAAAATTCAAGGAAGATTTTACATATTAACTTTTTCTTCAGTTCTATATAACTATTTTTACTATATATAATTTGATTTCCGTGATTTACATTTTGATGTTACTGTAACCGTTTATTTAGAAATTCGTAAAGTACTCATTCGCGCGCATTTCTATGTCGCCTAACACTGCCGCAATTTGGTAACGCAATAATCTTCCTCGCTTCTTACGCTTTTGATTCTTTCGCCTTTAATTTTTTTCATCCGCGAAAAAGGGATAAGAGAATACTTCGTGAAGCGGTCGGCGGTCAGCGACGCCGCAGTCGAACAATTACCTTCCGGAGTTCCTACGCAACACATCATATTTTGTGCGCGCGACGCGAATGGCCATCGCTCCGTTCTGCATTTCCAATCCGGCTTCATAACCTCGTTATCTGAATCAGATTACGCATATGGTCCTTCGAACTGCATCCTGTTTGGTCCTTAAATAGGATCTACCATATCGCCGTCACTCGAGCTAGTTGGATCCAATCAAAATTGGCTAACGAAACTTGAGTGACCACGCGCCCGCGCAACCATTACTTAATAATATGGCTGTAGGGTAATATAATTATATATTGAATACGTATATTAACTTCAAATTAAGTGACCGTTTGCCTTTTGTTCATTCTTGATTCATTTATCCATATATACAACTTAAAGCGTGTGGCATTTATCTTTAATTGCTATTATTTTTCTTCTTAAAGATTAATAATCTTATATAGCCTAGGTATAGCACACACTAACAATTTCGCATTTAAGTCAGAATTTGATCACTCAATAATTTATCTAAAATGGATTTGCTTTAAAATTTTATATTACCATAATATAGTGCAAATTTTATAATCAATTGTATACTATAATTATAATTTAATTTAAAGAAAATTGAGTACCAAAAACAGCTAACATTGAATTTGAATTTTTTTTTCAGAAAGTGAAGCGGGAAGCTCCACGAGTAAGTTAATTTTAAAAAATATAAAATTATAAAAAATGTATAATATTTTCATCGTAACCCATAGCAATGTTCTGGTTGCTTGATTTCGTTTTGTTTCTAATGCTTGAAAACAATCAATAAATGAAACGAAACCACTGAAATTATAAGTTTTTTAAGTAGGCCTAGGGGCCGAAGTTAATAAGTAGGACAATAGTTACTAAAATTGTATTATTTAAACTGCTACTTTCACAAAATGTCGTCGTGGGTGCAAACATATTAATAACACATTATTACCACCTTACAGGTTATGAATAACGTAAGCAATATTTAAATTACTATGCGACTCATATAAAGATTTCTAAATTATAAGATTTTCTGGGTTTCTTATCTTATAAATTACATTTTGCAGGTGCTATGGGGCCCTAATTCGGTAATAAAAACGAAACTATGATAAAATACTGTATTATTTATAGATATATATTACGAATTATTGATTTATTTATATTAATTAGTAATATTTAATAAGAATGTTAGTTTTAGTTGATAACTAGGCACTTCCTGCCACGTTTAACCATTCAAGCAATTCCTAATATGGATACAATGTATTTTGAAAAACCAGTCTTAGCTTTATCCACATTAAGTCTAGACTAATTTAAATATAAAGCATACCTATAGGTACATCTCTAAAATGGCGGTTACTGTTACAAAATATACTTATTTAATATGGACTAATTGTATTAATTTATTACAATTTAATTTCTCAGGGGCTTGAAGAATAAGGTACGTGTTGCCTAATTTTGTATTTCAAAAAATCTTTAAAACTTGTTTAGTGCTTTTATCAATATATATACATTATGATTAAAACTATTAAATGTATTTGTAACAAAAATAACATAATTTTTTACCGTAACTCCAAGCCAATTTCGTCTCTCGAAATAATGATGCACAAATAATTTACGCAGATTTTTTTGACTCCTTATTTTAACTTATGTATATATTTTTTTTCTAGATTTATACGGTCGTGACACATGCAGAAGACTAATTCCGGTCACTGATGGACTTTGAGCGTCATTTATAAAATAAACATTTGCAACGTTATGCTTTATTTATTACCTATCTATGAACACTTCTTTCGGCCTTAATAAAAATAATTGACAAAGATTATTCTTTAAAGAGAAGTAAGAGCTTTGACAAGGTTTACTAAGCAACTTCTAATGTAAGTTGAGTTGAGATGAGAGAATGAAGTTAAGTTTTGTTTACAACTCTTACAGTTTTTTAAACAAAGTGACCCATAGCAACGAAGTGGCGTCATAAACTAAGCTTCTTATCGATAATGCATGAAGCATTATCGATAAGGAGCTTAGTTCGCGTGGTAATACGGAAAATATTGATCGCCTGTAAAATCGGTATACGGGGGTTATACGTGACAAACGTCTTTTGGTGGTAAAATGATTGTAATGTTAACATTCAATCATAAAGTAGGAAGAAGGATCAAACAATAATAACAATTCAAAATATTTAAATAACAAATTCGACCGGTAAGCATGCCACTCGTTCTCTTTCACTTAAGCAGGTGGCTGCGCACGAGTAAGAGACACGCGACTCTCAGTTTCTCTTATTGTCGCTTATTCTCGTTACGTGAGCGGCGCCGTGACGCAGTTTTCGAGAGTGCGTCCCTATCTTGACCCAATTTATAACACGTTGTCAAGTCAAAATTGTATGAAAAAGAAGCCTAATAAACTCCCAGTTTTACCAGCTGTCTTCCAATAAAAGTCTATCGTGATGATGTTTTAGAACGGTTAGTTTGATGTAACACACAGATGGTCGACTTTTATTTATTTGTATAGATATGTAGCGACTGCTACAAAACAAGGTCCTCCGAGTGACTCGATTGTTCCCGGAAGTTTTTTTTTAACAAGTATGTTATGCTTCCAGAGACATGAGGCCTTTGGTAAGCTTCATTTCTCACTATATATTTAGTGAGATATTATTGTTATTAATCAATGATTAATTATTGCTCAGTGATTACCATCTTAGTGACAGTTTACCGGTAGTAGGTAGGTAGTATACCAGTGGTAGGTCCCCTTTTTACAGGAGACCGTCTGGGTGGGTACCACCGCGGTGCCTATTTCTGCCGCGAAGCAGTAGTGCGAAAATACTGCTGTTCCGGTTTAAAGGGCACCGAGCCAGGTATTTATTGGGTAAACGAGACTTACACCTAAGGTCTCACGGTAGGAAGCGCGTTGGTTACCACTGGTATTGCCAAGTCCATGGGCGTCGGTGACCACTTCCATCAGGGGTGACCGACTGCTCGTCTGCCTGCGTATGCCATTAAAAAAAAGTTTATCAAAAAGCACTGTTATGTCGGCACTTCGTTGCTATGGGATACGTCGGAATATAATGTAATGATTCCGATTTCCAGTTGGCCAAACTATAGAACCATATAACTGTCCAAAGCCAGATTAACTAAAGGACAAAAGGCCCAAAAAATATTAAAAATGAGTTTAGTTTATTAAAACTGAGAGATCTTAACACATAGTTTTTTACTTTAAATATGTCCTGTAAAGTCTATACTTGAGCATAAGATATTAAATAGACTTAGGAGGATTGTATATATGTCAAAATATCATCATCGTCAGCCTGTGTTAGACCACTGCTGAACATAGGCCTCCCTTACTGCATGCCTTCTCCATTAGGGGGTTTTTGGACCGTACCCCACCACGCTGGTGCAATGCGGGTTGGTAGGTAGACCGAATGTTTACATGACCATCCGACGCAAATATCGTCTTAACTTTCAGATTAATTGGGTGAACCCAAATTGTCCTAACCAACCAAAAAACAACGATAACTCTCTATAGTAGTCTCCCCGCGGGATTCGAACCCACGATCTCCGGTTTATAAAGCAAGGGCCAATATCACTAGGACCACGTTTCTCAAAATATACCCCAAAAAATTTAAGTAAATTAAGTTTATTATTAAACACTAATGGTGTCAAAAGCGAACGCATACTTATTGGTGGAACGCGGCCATTTTGGAACCCCACGCGATGTTTGACCAATAAGCGCCCAAATTTGCTTAAGTATATTCCATCTACTTATTCTAAAATATAGCAAGTTAGGTGTTAGATAATAAAACACAAAGCACATTTTCATGGGGATATATAGAAAATACTGATATTTTAATACAAAACATTATTCCTTGTCTCAAACAAACAGTCTCTGTTTTAATTAAAATATAAAGTACTGAGTAGATTAAAATAAGATTTTTATGAAACTCAAATATAACTGGAATAGATGTTATAGTGCATAGACAAAAGAGAGGAAAATAAGGATTAAAAAAAACACTATCACTCTCTCCGACAAGTAAAGTCAATGACAAAAATGTATTTGTCAAAGTCAATGACAAAAATGTATTTGTCCTTTGGTAATGTCACTTTTGAACGCCCGATTTAATTTCAATAGTTTCGTTATCTAAATTATTAATAAAGATACAAATCATTTATTTTCAGTTGGAAATTAAGTTGTAATATTAAAAGTTCGTCATTATGTTTTGACTTTGTTCAAAAAATTTTACCCAATGCAAGTTGACCTTTAAAAAAAATTATTTAAAAACAAATTTTCTACAATTTTATTAAACAATCATAAAACATACATACTTGTTCATATTAGAAAAATGCATAAGTAGAGAACGTAGAAGAGAAGTAGAGACATATCACTTACTGGAAAATGTTAAATGTCTTATATAGATTTAGATATTATTTTCCTTCGTGAAAAACTCTGATCTCTATCGGAATACGATGACACCGAACTGTCAATGAATGATCGTATTAAATGAGTGACATTTTCACATCCATTAATATAAAACTTCATTGTTTAGTGTGAAATGTCAAAATTAATAATGACATTGTATAATATAGCGATGTGTAGGTACTGAAGCTTTTTGAAAGAGCATTATGAAACACGAACTTTCCGAAAAATTACCAAGGAAAATCTATTCTTACTATATAGGAAGAGAGAAAAATGCAATGTCATATAAACATAATTAAGTTAATGAAATTTCATTTTTTTACATGATTATTACTTTGTTACATATATTTTACATTTAATTGAAACTGTGGATAACATATACTACACATTATTGATGAATTAACTCGCTCTGGGACCTAATTTACGGAGACACGATATGCCCTGAAAAAAATATATTAATTGAATAATGTAAAAAATAATTTCTACATGAAATAGGATATGTATTAATAATTAATAATTAGGAGAATTTAATGGATTTTTCTACATAAAATAAAATTTACAAGCATTTGAAAATATATAATTTAAAATTTTCCAAGGAGTAATTTAGCGATGATATACATTATTTTATATTTAAAGTTTATTCTTGCCACGACAAAGTTATGACATATCTAATATCACACAATAGTTGACTTGAACACAATGCTTGGCATTAAGCACACTTTTGCAATAACTTTTTACAAAAAGTGTAAATAATTCAATCAATTAATAAATTTATTAATGAACAAACATATGATTGATTTCGGTAATTGGTAGACAAAGAAACAGACAAACATTTTTTAGTAATATTACATTGACAATAATTAAGTCTAAAACCTAAGCTCTTATCATAATTTTAATTGATTACACCTACTCAACATTCTCTCAACTATCCATTGGTTGACTGGTGGAAAGTGCCTTTTGCATTAAGTCCGCCATTGTGCTGTGATTTTGTACATAAAGTGTTAATAAATATTAAGTTAAATAATAGTTAAATAATATTAAGTTAAATAATAAATAAATAAGTAAATAGCATTACCTGCTCCTGATATTCAGCTCGGGAAAGCCAAAAATTGTCTCTGTTCTTGCAAACCTCCGCCAATACCGCTCCCCCTATGAACACCATGTCCTTACGCCGCGGCGGGTCCTCTATGCGTATTTTGAATTTCTGAAACAATTAACAAAAATATAGAATATGGCAAATACTTGAGCTGATGAATATCTGAAATTGATGTAAACAATTATAATCTATTAGCTACGGAATATTCCGATTCATTACAAGTAAATTTTTGAGGTTTCATCATCATTATCATCAGCTAACTGATGACGTCCACGCTGGAAATTCAGACCGTCCCGAATTAAATACATAACCATAATCCATTAAGATTGTTTTGACTGTACCAAACCATGTCAATGCGAAGTTGATTGGACTCTTTCCAAGTTACATTCCTTGAGTCATGGATCAATCTACTTTCAGACTAATTAGCCCTTGAATAGTCCTAAACACACTTACTGGAATTGACGATCAAGCATGAAATTTGTGAGTCCCTTACATGCATCGAACCCAGATCCTCGTTTTCAGACACACGTCCATACCAATAGGCTACTGGCACAAGTAAAATAAAAAAACATAATAAAATTTTAGATAACTAACTATGTTTCTAAGCAAACATAGGTAGGCGAGATAAAATAATTTTGAACAGTATTATATCAACAGAAAAAACAGTTTGATTAATCGTCTTCAGTTTGTCCTCTTTAAATACCGATCCAATTGATTTTTAATACCAGTGTTATTTTTTCAATGCTTTTAGTTGTAACGGTAGCAGCGTCGCGGTTACTGCTTTTTTTTAACACATGACATTTATTTATTAAAAAAGTCATGTGTTAAAAAAGGAGGTAGTCCAAATGACTTACATTCTCTTTCCGCTTATCTTAAGCCCTTAAATTGTTTATTACAATGTAAAATAAGTAAATACTGGCAACAACGCGTGGCAGGGTCTGCTAGTATAAATACATACGAATAAATGTGTGTGCGCGTTATTAAATAGATATTTATGTATTCTAATTATTATTGCGTCTTTCGTTAAAAATTATTATAGTATAATTATTATAGTATATATTTGCTCAGTGATTATGATTGTGCACCGAGGAAAAAATTCTATATATCACCCAAAGTTTGACTGGGAGACAATGCTTTTGGCATTAGGTCCGGCATTGTACTATATTTGTACAAAAGTGTATATAAATAAATAAATATATACGGCTTTGTAATGACAAAAAAGATTACTCTGTCTGTCTTTGTTTCATCAGATATAGCCGATGTTGTATGGGATACTTTAACATCAAGTCCCAATCTAATTAGCCTGAACCAGACTTCCCCAAACATTGTGACGTATACCCCTTGGCATGTTTTTCCGTGTTGGGTAGCAAATCTATCGCAATATCTTACCTGATATTGATTTCCTAAACATTTCTAAATGCTTTGAGACTGCGACACTCAGATTTCTACAAGTTCAAAATGTATTGCGACCATGTATACTAGACCATTGCGACATTGTTTTGAAATAGGCACTATCAGTGTATGTGTTGAGACCCACTATCGTGAAGCCCCATTTTAATATCATGGACCCCCAAATTTATTTACCCCCTGAACCTTGTAGACCCCTTGCAGGTTGTCATAGACCCCTGGGGGTCGATATAGACCGCTTTGGGAATCACTCGCCTAAACTATATCAGGACAATTAAGACAAAAACAAATATATAGTCACCGCCAGCTTGTCGCAGTCGTTTCGAAGCACTCTCTCCAGGTACAGTTGTTTTATTTCACGCTCGAGACGCGAAGGAAGACCCGGATACATAGTGGAGCCACCGGATAGGACGATGTGCTTGTAAAGCTCGTTCCTCATGTCTATATCGGCCGCCTGTAATTTTAAAAAAGAAAGAAAATGATTATCAATACAAATAAATAAAATTGTGTTTGTACTAGTTACGTAACGAATGTTGAAGTTTCCACATTCGCGAATGCGAATGAGATTTCGAATATTTATCCTCAACATTGCGAATATTTAAAAAATTAAAACATTTTAAAATTCCCAAAAAAGCGCGCGTTATATGTTTGACAGATTTGACGTTTCGTGTCGGCCATGTTTAAATTGAACATAGCCGAGACGATATTTGTTAATTAAATGAATTTAGTCACAGAAAGTGCATTCTAAAAGTTTTGTTTCGTTTGAGGTTAGCTTTATGTTATTTTTCAAATTTAACTGATATTTAGGAGACAAAGTGGCATAAAAATATGAGTAAATCACACATCGGCGAAGTTTGGACTTATTTTACAATATGTGATGCTGAATACAAACCTTACATAGCTGTATCAAGACTAATTAATGTTAGATTTAATAAGGCCTCTGAAGTTCTTTTTTCATAAATGAGACTTTAATTCTAGAATGTAGAAGTATAGTAATAAAAATATCTAAGTGTAATCTATTGTATTATTATTCCATATGCATCCATATGATAATTTCCCTTTTGATTATTAAAAACAATCGCTATATATTAGCACAATTTCTGCGAATGCAAATGCGAATGCGAATGAGAACGCGAGCATCCGTTACAACACTAGTTTGTACCATACAAATAGACGGTATTTAAATGATTACATAGTGATGTGAAAAAAATACGTTTACGAAAAAGTCGTGGGATTGTTTGGTTATAATGACAATGAAAAAGTAATCAAGAAAAAACAATGTTTGATTATGATGGTTTTCCATCCATGGATTTTGATTTTCAGTGTAAACATTAAACGCGATAACATCCATAAATCTTTTGTGTCGGTTTTATGTCCCCTCTGACTATGATAGTGAAAAGAGCGTGTAAATACAAGATCACTTCCTCTTCCTATAATATCTCCTGCGTACTATCCTACTGTTCTTTTTGTAATCACATTATTGCCACATAACATAGCATAAGCTATAGAAGTATACCTGGATGGTGTTGAAGACCAGCTCAGCAATACCCTGACCCTCAACATTGATCAAATGAGGCTGGAACAAAGCCTCCGGTGCTTCGAACCTCTCACCGCCCACTTTGATCACGCGACCATCGGGCAACTGAAATAAAGATCATATTAAAGCTTAATACTTTATTTATGGCATACGCAGGCAGACGAGCGGTCGGGCCACCTGATGGGAAGTGGTCACCGACGCCCATAGACATCGGCAATGCTTGTATAACCAACGCGCTGCCTACCGTGAGACATAGGATGTTAAGTCTCGTTTACCCAGTAAATACGCTGGCTACGGTGCCTTTCAAGGCGGAACACAGTAGTGTTTTCACACTACAGCTTTGCGGTAGAAATAGTCACAGCGGTAGCACCCATCCAGACGGTCCCCTGTAAAAATGGGGACCTATCCATTAGGGGTTATGGACCGTATCCCAACACGCTGGTCCAATGCGGGTTGGGTGGTGGACCGATTTGTTTTACATGCCCAACCGACGCATCTTACTATTCAGAGAATCGGAATCGGAGAATCGGCCCAAATTGCCCTAACCAACTAGGGATACAACAATGAAAATTCCGCCACCTCCGGTTTCTAAAGCACGCCCATACTACTAGGCTACGGAGGCAGTTTTACTCGTGTCTCTGTGTTTGTGTACATAAAGTCGGAATACTACTTCTATTGCGGGTACTTGGAGAAAAGAAGTCGCGATATTGACGTTATGTCTGTCCGAGATCGTGTATAAAAGACGGGTCTGAAATATAGGAAGGAGAGATCCTTATTAGCCGATACCAGGAACGGAACTCTCCTCGTGTGTGATAAGTGTTGTGCATCTGTGATGGCGTTAGTGTGTCGAGTGGTGTTATGCATCGACTCGTCCGTACGAGACATCGTGACCGTTGTCGGGGTCACGTTCAGCTATTGTCACAATTTTACTTTTGGAATTCCTTTGAGATTTCTAATAATAGCTTATCGACGGATGAAAACAAAAACGTAACTGACAAAAAAAATTGTTCTCAGATGCGAAAAACTGTTTGAAAAGTTAATTATTTAACTTTTATGTCTTTTATAATAAAAGGTATTTTTTTCGTTGTTTTATTTTACATCAAATATAATAATATGTATAATTATTTTCTTTAGTTTACGCGAATACTATATACATTATTAAATAAAACTACTTTTTCGCGGATTTTATCGCGTTTATTTTACATATTATAATTTCCGACGTTTCAAACACTTTCCAGCGGCCTTGGTGCCCCGTGACCGAATCCGTAAAAAGTCATTTTATTTATTCAAAACAAAAATGTGGCGCCGACAAACAATTATATCTTTGTCAGTTACTTTGTCTTTTTGACTTTTGACTGGAAATTGACACTATATGTGTCCATCTTTATAACAAGGGGTTGATTGATGCCTAAGTAACTAGACGTTTCCGTTCTGTTCCGTCGATATGTATGTACGAAAGGAAACTATGTTTATGTATTTATTTATCATCTAGTCGCCATATTATAAGCTTTGTTAGTTTGGGACTAGATGATGTTGTGTTTAGATATCGTCCCAAATTTCTAAAAGTATCTTTATACATGTATGGTTTTACACACCCAGGTAATGTATTTTTTGCTCCAGACATGGCGTCTTTCGCCGCTTTTCTTATGGGCCGGTCGTATCACTCACCATCAGATGAACGCCATGCTTGTCCCATCGTTTTGACCAGTAAATAAAAGAAAACTGTTAACTTAGCCTCAACAATGCAATGCTTTATGGTCTAGAAATCGCCTTCACAGGGGGCCGTCTGCGGCGGTACTACCGCGGTGCCCACTTTTGCTGCAGAGCGATAGTGTGTTCCGGTCTGAAGGGCACCGTAGCCAGTATATTTACTGGGTAAACGGATCGGAGCATTCTATGTCTCACGCGAGCAGCGTATTAATAAAAGTCCTGGTATTCTGCCGGTCATCAGGTGGTGATATAAAAAATGCATTTCTGAGCTTAATAATAATGGATAGATGGATGTATGTATATATATATATATATATATATATATATATGATGTATATGTAATGAATAGATATATTATGAATGAATAGATATATAACTTACCACGTAAGGTTCCACTAAAACGGTCGTCTCCCAAGCGAGCCTCTGCTCTTGTTCAATATTATATCCGATGTAGCAAAGTTTCTCCTTCATCATCCTTACGGTCTCGAAATCGGCGGAATGGTTGAATGCGTAGCCACGGAGCAAGAGTAACTAAAAAGGATTTCATCATCATTATCAGCCTTTGTTAGTCCACGGCTGGACATAGGCCTCCCCCAATGCTTCTCCTTTGGAGTCTTTGGAACGTATCCACGCAGCTCTAGGTCCTAATGTGCAAGGTAGGGGACCGACCTTTTACCATGCTCCATCTGACGCATGATCATCTTCCTTTCATGAACAATTAGTGATCGCAAAAATTTGTTTGAGACCCCGCAGATTCGAAACCTCCGTCGTCGGTTTCAATCCACGCCCCATGCCGCCTGAGGCTATCGGAGCGAGTGATCCCAAGTTAAATTAAACCTATTAATTATAAATTATTTAGTTTAATTTAATATTCCTAACCTTAATAAGGTATCTGGTGATATCCCTTCCAGCGATATCAAGACGCCTAGTCAAATGGGGTAGCGCAAATTCCTCATACACGGGACATATATGGGTTACTCCATCACCTGCAAAAGAAATATACATTATAAAATAAATTATAATGTAAACAAATGCGATATAAAATAAATAAAGATAGTGAGAAAACTGCCTCCGCAGCCTAGTGGTACGGGCGTGTGCTTCAGAAACCGGAGGTCGTGAGTTCGAAACCCGCTTTTCTTGATCAACTAGGAGACAAACAATGAAAATTTGTTGAGTCCCCGCAGGATTCGAACCCTCGGCCACTACGGAGGCAGTTCACTCAATCAATAAAACAGGTTTATGATTTAATATAAGACTTTAAAGTGACTGAAACTTGCCGAGAATTATGAAAGCAAATTGAAACAGATAAATCCGTGATCTGTTATACTAAAGAATTTAAATCATGCCTAGTATTCGTGTAAACATACGTATTAAAATAGGTTTATTTACTGAAAATTGCACATACACGTACACATGATGTACGTCTAAAAAGAAAACTATTTTAATTATTTAAACAATGTCAATTTTTGTGCATGCAAAAAGTCGCATTCTGTTTTGTAGACTAAATAAAAATTGTTTCAAAGATTCTATTTAAACGAATTAAACAGGTTTTAAGCAACTGAAGTAGAATGAGATCTGCATTAATAACATACTTATTTCAACCACCATAATAAATCTCCTTACCGGAATCGACGACGACACCCGATATCAGACCCTGCGCGTACAATGTCAAAACGGCCTGAATGGCAATGTACGCGCTATCGAAGCCGTACTTCTCGAACATAACCTGCAATAATTACAATAAAGTAAAAATTACAAAAGACAATTATAGATTTATATAACACTAAGTCTAATGTGAACTGCCTCCGTAGCCCAGTGGTAAGGGCGTGTGCTATAGAAACCGGAGGTCGTGGGTTCGAATAGGGCGGGGACTCAACAAATTTTCATTGTTATTTCCTAGTTTGTTAAGGCAATTTGGGCCGATCACCTAAATGTCTGAAAAGTAAGACGATCCATGCGTCGGACGGGCATGTAAAAAAGTCGGTCCACCCACCAACCCGCATTGGACCAGCGTGGTGGGATACGGTCCAAAACCCTCTCATAGGGGTGTGTTATGGGAGGCCTATGTCCAGCAGTGGACTTTCACAGGCTGGTGATGATTATGAAGTCTAATGCGAAACTAAATTGGCTTCAAAGTCGGGCTACCATCATTGGTTAAACATCGCGTGAGGATTGAAAGTGGTCATTAGTGTTCTTTTCCGATTTGGGCATTATGGCAAAGAGAAATAGGAAAAGCCATCTATACGCAGTCGTTACAGGATATCAGAGCCTTTTAATTTACCGACAACTAATTCATCCTAGAATGCAGTTTACCCTTTGGTCTGTGAAGGTCAGATGCCAGTCGCTCTGCTAAAACTATCATTCAGGTAAATCTGGACAGATTACAAGCCGACCGTTGTTTTTGTTTAGTAAAATCTGGATGAACACGCCAGTTCTTCTCGGGTCAGGGGCGTCCTTTTCCGAACCGGTAGTAAAGATTCTGACAATCAATAAGTGAGTGTATCACTCCTATGTTAAAGATATTCGATTTGAATAACAAACCGGCCCAATGACTTGGAAAGATAATTTAATATACTATACTATTTATTTACACATATGTGACATTAGACTTTATTTGCGAGACTTGCAATTTGTCTTATTTGGCTGTTATACTAAAACCTTATATATCTATACTATTAAGATAAATTTTTTTACGAAGATTTGGCATTTTTGTGTACATGTTTGTAATCTTTTACCATTAGAAATCCTTGAGTAACATAGACTAGTTTTTAAACCTAGAAAATCGATAGTATATATTTTAATAAATATACAAACCTCAATCATCTTCTCACGATTTTTGGTGGGGTTCATCGGTGGTTCGGTGAGCAATATCTTGGTCTCCTTTGGGTCCACGTTCATCTTGCTAGGGACCGAATGTGTAATCCCAAACGTGGCACATGTCCTCCCAGTTTCGGACAACCTGTGACCAATTTTTCAAGCCAATTTTAGCCAAATCACGATACTAAATTAGATACGAAGTTAGAATTGACCCGTAGTCACCACTACGCCAAGCGGGTCCTACTACCCCCGAACGGGTCTCAGTTTGACGTAGTGGTGGGGCTTAGTTCCTGCGGCTTGATCAGACGCAGGGAAGCTAAGAGAACCTGGCGGGCCTATAGATAGTAGAGACTGCCCCAATCTAGCTGGAGAAGTCAGCTTCGGATGCTACTAGAGCAGACGAGGAAGAAGGCGCTAGACATATTACCATTTCTGTCATCTGCAGCCAAGGTGAAGACTTTGGGAAGAGGAGTGTAGGTAGTTCGTATTCCGTTCTCTCTATACTCCGCGACTCGGGCCTGAAGCGGTATGGAGGGACCATGAGAGGAGGGGATGTTCGGCATGGTATCGTCGACCTCTTCTCATTCTACGGCCGAAGCGGTAATAGCGGCGGAGGAGGTCTGGGATGATTGCGCCTGCAAGGGTTAAGAGGCTCCTGGCTCCCATGGCCCTGGGTAACAGATTCGGGATAGTCTGCTGCTTAGATGAAGGGCGCGTGAGTTCCGACGCGCTCTAAAGGTGGATTGGGCAGTAGGCCAGAGTCGGAGCTGCCTCAGCTGCCAGCACTGGGGTCACAGAAGACTATAAAGCGTTTCTGTAACCCCAATATAAAGACGTCAGGTAGAAACAACTTGGTGGTTTTAGTTGGGGCGAGTCCCTACTTTAAAAAGCGATAAAAAGCAAGTGCTTAGTTATTCAACCATAATAAAATTCCAAAACTAGTTTTATTACACAATATTTTGCGTTCCAGGTAATGTATAAATAAATAAAATTAGTACCCTTACAAAAGCTCTGAAATTTATTAAAAATTAAATTTATCATTATTTAATTTTAATAAATTTCAGACCTTTTTGTCTTGGAAATAATAACTGACTCACCCCATTTTCCATGGGATAACTGACTTCAAGCATAGAACGTAGCTGTGACGCTTCATCGCCCACCATTAAATCCTAAAAAAGAAGGAGAAACCGATAAAAAGAGATAAAAATAGAATATATTATCGTGAATAATACAAACGCAATAAGTGATGCTGGATAAATATATACTAGGGCCACATAAAATGTGGATAACGAAACCAATGAACAAAACTCGTAGAAAGATCACGGTATCTATTTTTAATGGATCATGTGAGATATATATTTTCTACGATATCTGTAAGCTTTATATGTGGCTTTATACTCCTTTGAATACAAAAATTCCTCATGTTATTTGGCCCAAGCATAACCACTAAACTCTTGTTAGACTATGTACATTAGAATAATGAAAGAAAAAAAATTGTTAAAACTGAAACTATGCTACTCAAGAAAACAACCAATAATACCTTATCTTATTTATCATCACATAATGACGATCCTGAAAGATAAAGCATCCTTCTCGAGTCGATTTCTCAGTAGTTTATAGGCAAACTTGTCACATGGTTAGCTATAATATATAATTGCTTGATTGCTATGTGGTGTGTGGACAAACTTTTCAAATTTTTAGCTATAATATTAAAAGAATATATATATATATATATATAGTTTACAGATCTATTTGTTAATGAAGTCCTCATGCCATAACCAAGGGTTCCAAGGTAGGATATCTCTATATCTGAACCAATGTATACTTAGAATTGATCTAAACATCTAACCCAAAGCAATAAGTCATACATCTAGCGTTCTTAATGATGTATTGTCACCAAGACTGCAAGCACTGCAAGCACTTAAAATGTTGTATTTCTATTAACCTATTGTTTTGTGTTTGTCCCAGGTATCTCAACCAATTAAGTGTTTATTTTACCATACCAAACCAACTTATACCGATCAATTTCCACCAAATACTTTGTGTTTCTCTCAACATTGACAGAATCACCGAGTTACTCTTGGTGGAGCCATAGAGTTTAAAATAAGAACAGTCGACTAATAACAACATAGTTCAATAAGGCTTTGTTTCTTTTTCTTTGATGTCTGCATGGGATCCAATAATTTTATTAATTAGTAATTAGAACCCATAGATATCAAAACTACAAAGCCACAAACATAATAAGTATTTTTTGCCAAAGCAATGTTAAAAATTAATAAAATAGAAAAGATATATCAAATTTTTAGCATAAAAAAACTTATTTTTAATATAAAAAAAACCCTGATGGTCATTCCAAGAACATTGAATAACTTAGTCTGCCCGTGATCATGGAAGCTGGAAAGATTCCGAAACGTCGGTAACAAATATATATAACTAACTCGAAAAATCCGTAAATTTGTGAATTTGATGTGTATAATCATCACGTGTATAAAAGAAATAATAACGGCTTTGTTGCTATGGGTCCTACGTTCACATCAATTCCAAATATAATTTGGCTAAACTCTAGTTCTAAATATTTGCCTCGCAATACTAATATTGCAACAAAACGGTTAAGCGAACGAGCTGCCGTAGCATATGTCTCTGTGTCCTTTTTACCTGAACCACCTCTGGGTCGAACGTCTGGTATGCATGAAATGTTACATTAAACGCTCAAAAGTAATTACCAACTCGCTTAAAGTAATGAATGGAGACAGTTTTGAGTGCTATATATGTCTACCATCATCTTATAAAGATATGTTATAACCTATTTATTATTAACCTATATATAACCTATACTTCCTTTTTTTTTATTAACCTATATATAACCTATACTTCCTTGTAACAAACACCCTTTATCTATTTAAACCAGTTTAGCAACAAAAACTTGGTTCTACGCACAAAAAATACAAAACATCTGTCTAAGCTTTCGGTAAATTATATTTTGACAAGTTGCAAATTAATTGAATGTAGGAAACAAAATTGCTAATTTTGAGTGACACATATACACTTATTTGTCTGTATGTTTTCTTTCAAATCTTGCAAATGTAGAATATAATATACCAGGTGTACCGGTATGAAATGAGCGTTTTTTGTGAAAATACAATATTAATTTTGATTAGACAAAAAAAATAAATTTATTCAAAATCACTATGTACACATTTTGTCCACCTCTTTGGTAATTTGTGGATACCATGCCAAAAGAAATGTTCTTCTTTTGAAGCAAACCAGTCAGACACCCAATTTTCCACTTCACGCTAGAATCGAGACCGCTGCTCAGCCAATGCGTGTCCATCGATGAAAATAAATGGTATTTGGAAGGAGCGAAGTCCAGTGAATACGGCGGGTGGGGTAGCAACTCCCAGCCAATACTTTGATTGTATCCTGAACCGATTTTGCTTTGTGTGCAGGTGCATTGTCGTCTAACAAAATTACTTTGCCGTGTCTTCTGGTCCATTCTGGTCGTTTTTCGATCAATGCGTTGTTCAAATCGATCATAAGTTGTTTGTAGCGACTAGTATTAACAGTTTCGCCAGGTTTTAGGAGTTCATAATACACGACACCCTTCTGATCCTACCTTCCCTTCTTCCCGAAACGATCTGGTTTTGCAGTCGATGACTGACGTTGTCCAGATTAACCCATGGTTTTCTCGTTTAGGATTCTTAAATAAATCCATTTTCATCGCCAGTGACAATTCGATGCAAGACTGATTTTCTCTCTGTCTTTGAAGCAAATTTCTGACAAGTGTTTTCCGATTTTCCATTTGTCTTTCATTCAATTCATGAGGGCGCTCATTTTCCACATGAATTTTCCATGCTTTCAAACGGTCTAAATTGTTTATGTACAACATTTAACATAACTGCCATTTAGCTTCTGACTCAAAGTATCATCTTCATCAATATTGCTTGCAGTTTAACGTCTTCGAAATTTTTGGTGGTCTTCACATTATTGCATTTCTCACATCAAAATCATTACATCTGAATCGTTGAACCATCACTTGCATGTTGTTTCTGATAGAGCATGATCACCAATGCTCGACAAGCATTCAATGTGATTCTGCACATTTTTCATATGGAAACAAAAATTAATGCTCATAAATCATCACTATCCGGACTAAAATTTGACATTTTTAACACAATAAAAAAATATGATGCTGTTTGTTTACAAACTGTTAGGTTATTGAATGTTTGACAGATGTCATGCCAACCAAACAGAAAACAAATTGAGGCTGATTCACAACAAATAACCGCTACCAACACATTTGTATCTTAACTCTCTCTTCATACCGGTACACCTGGTACACTTAAATCAAATAAAAGTAATTTTTTAGACAACAAATATTTCAGTACTAATGGAGCGTGTAATACTAAAGATAAACCTATAAAAATTATTCAATTACTATTACACATTGACAAATTAATAGTTGTAGCATTTAAAGTATGGAATTAATAACATTTTAAAAACATTACCCAATGAAACTTTAACAAACACATTTTCTAAGTTAGCTATATTAAAACATACAACAAAACAAACATTTTTTTAGTTATTATTCAAGTAAATAAAATAGGTGTGTATTTATCAATCAAATACATATCTATTTTATTTACTAAACATACTTAAACTAAACTTCACATTAACTATCTATATTACTTATTTTACTGATAGCATGTTATTTTGTTATTAGTTTGTGTAACAATAATTAACTAAATTCCTTTCCTTTTTTTATCAAAAAAACAAAAACACTGTTCTGTGCATTCATATATTGTTAATTATATAATTATTTAAACCTGTTTCAAATATCATGCAAGTATTAATTTTTATTGTAAAAGTCGCAAGTAATTTCATCACTTAAACATTTTTATTTGAACAAGTCAACTCCTCACAAAGTCAAACATTGATAGAAAACTTACATGCTAATAAAACTTATAACTTACTCCAATACACATGTCCTGAAAAACATGGTACATTTTAATAAGGAATATACATAATATATTAATATGACTCAATTTGTAGTAAACAATTTTATATTTACTCCACTTTTACTTATTCCACCTTTATTCATAGCTCAATGTTTCTTTACACTATTGTCAAAATAAATACTTTGAAGTTAAGATAGACATTGGGCTCACATTACAAACAACAGCATGACATAAACCTCCCCCTTTTATGTTTAATATCCTAACAATTGAATCAATAATAATAGTCGATGACTACAAAAATATTTACATATAGCTTTGGCTACAGTAAATATCACAATTTGTTCAATAAACCATAAAGGGGAGACTAGAAATCTATATATAGGTAAAAATAATAATAGTCCTCCAAAACGACTTTGACTGTGGCACCTGATCTATATAAGAGATTAGCCAACTGCACAGGAGATATTATAGTGCATAAGTATATGTGCAAACAGAGGTATTCCCTTTCCCTGAATACAGTTAAAGCCTAACAGCATGGATAACCGACACAAACAAAGAGAGATAAGACACAGGACCAACTTTTTCCATGCCCCCCAGTTTCTAAAGCGCAAGCCCGTACCACTAGGCTATGGAGGCAGTTAATCTTATTATGAGTTATGATCATTTATAAAGATCTTAGATAAATGAAGACTTAAAAAGAATTAACCAGTACTGTAGTTTAGTCATTTTAGAGGAAGAATTTATATAAAAAAAGTCTAAAGGCAAACTAAATTAATGACAAAATGTCAAAATCTTCTTTAGGTTGAAGCATAAAAGGATATTGAACATGGCACTATTATTAATGCCATTTGACTTTGTTTGTGTCAATTCTAGCCTCTATAGAGTAGAGGTATGGGTGTGTGCTTTAGAAACCAGAGGTTGTGGGTTGGAATCCTGCGGGGACTCAACACATTTACATTGTCGTTTCCTAGTTGGTTAGTACAATTTGGGCCGATCACCCAATTGTCTAAAAAGTAAGATCATCAGCCTTGGATAGTCCACTGCCGGATATAGGCCTCCCCTAATACACCCCTATCCATTCAGGGGTTTTGCACCATATCCCACCACGCTGGTCCAATGCGGGTTTGTGGGTACTATAACTATTACTTTTACCATATTATTCTTGTTTCACACACAGTCTCAACATTGGTAGAATCACTGAGGTTGTCTTGGTGGAGCCATTATGAGTAAAAGAATAAAGTAGAAGAAGACAGGGTATAATAGTGCTCCACTTAGCTTTAGTGTTAGTAGGTACTAAATCATTAGATTTCTTTGAAATATCTTGAATGTTTAATCTATTACAATATGTTCATCCCTGCTAAATAAGATTGAAAAATTAGACTTAATTCCAATACAACAGTAAAATATTTTATTGCAATCTCTTAGTTCTGCTTTTATCTGTACAAACTGTCCATTGTAGACGGAATATGCAAACAAAATGTTCCTTAATAGAAAAGTTATAACTATTCATGTCAAAGATTAAGTCTACACAAGGTTATCAAACTTTTTTATACTTGATTAATTTAAATTAAACAATAGTTTTTGCATTTTGCTTATGTTACCACATATCACACATATCAAAATATACTCAATTTTTGTTGTCAGCCTTTCGATCAAAATATATTTAATATTTTAAAAATTATAACATCTTAGATATTTGAGAAAGTCGATAATAAGTCATACTTTCCAATTGTTAAAATACAAAACATTCTTACCTTAACATCAATTTCTCCGATCTTGTTTTCCGCTCGGATGATAGGCCGGCCTACCATTGAAGGGAAAATAAATGCCGGAAAATTGCTGCCGGCATATCCGCATTTAACAAACTGAAACACAATTATTATTCGATGATGATGAATCAGTGGCTTATCGGCAGAAAGTTTAAACTCGGAAATGAATATAACAAACTTACCCCAGTCCCATTATCGCAAACAATAACTTTTCTCCCCTGATCGTCCATTATTATTATTTCGACACTATTTACGAAAATCTAGTAATATTTTCAGTAATATTAAATTTATTTAGTGATCAGCCCCCTGCAGCCACAAACTATCTTGAGCTTGTAAAATGACAGTGTGTACAGATTATGACAAATATATTGTTATAGACTGAATTCACAATTATTGACCTTATCTTCAGAAAATAAAGATCAGTATAAAAAGGCTAAATTGTTGACACGCCTTTTATTTTTTGCCATGAAGTTCAACAATTCATATACGAAATAAACCATACAGCCGTGAAACGATAAAAATATTTGAAAGGAAAGAAATATTTTTAGAAATATTACCTTAATTTTTATATTTCATGGCCAAGTAATCGACTTTATTTTATCATTAAAAATACCCAACAGTCAAAGGATACCGATAAAGCCAAAGCCAAAACTTTAATTGCAAAATAATAACACTAATCTTTATAATACACTGATCATTCGTCATAAGTCATTTCAAAATTCAAATTTTTATCCAGCCTTTTTCCCATATTATCAAAGGCTTCTCATCATCATCAGCCTGTATTAGTCCACCACCGGATATAAGCCTCCCCTTATGTACGCCTTGTCTACTAGGGGGCCTTTGGGCCGTATCCCACCACTTCTCCAATACAGGAGCAGCCGAATGTGTAGATGCCCATCCAAAGCATGAATCATCTTACTTTTCAGACAATTGAGTGATCGGCCCAAATTGTCCTAAACAACCAACCAAAAGAGATAGACTTAAATTATGTTCTACAAAATTGTGCTTTTGAATAGGCTAAAACAAAGTTTGGGATAACATATGTATATATATCTATGTTTTAAAAAATTTAATCAGGCAAATACAAAGCTCACTTAATGTAATATAGTGTAAGTTTATGTAAAAGTTTATGCTTTCAAAAAAATTATTACATGTTTATGGAACGTGTAATATGTGACCATTTGATCAAATGAATACCTTAAAAGAAATAGAGCGATTTAAAAAGCAAACGGCAATCGTGGAACAGTTTATTGCATAGGTCCGTTGTCAACATCTTATATTACGCAAAATGATTATGTACTGTTTGAAGTCGGTCATATTTTAATTGTTATAATTTCACTTGTATTTACATGACATATTTTATATCGAATATAAAGGATATTCAAAAAGTGCGAAAACAGATAACATGTATCGGCTTTTACTGACTAGCAATTTAATTATAATAAATTGCAATATGAATTTGACATACGAGTAATTAATATAAATATGCGCTGAAAATAATATAAAAAAAATACTTTTTTTGTAATTAAACAATTATTGAACATTTACTAACACACAAGCGTAAATAATAATAAAACGAAACGGATTGATACAATAAACGTCAAACCAAGAAATGTCATTTTTCATGTGTTAAGATTCACGTGTTTTTGTTTTGCCGTTTGAATTTTTCAAGGATATGAAAATTTATTATAATTTATCAAAATGAAACATAAGAGATTTGAGGAGAATATCTTAGTTGATGAGGCGTATACAAATTACGGCAAACCCGATAAAAATGAAGACCTGAAAAAAGGTTCGGGCATAGCGAAACATTTTGCAGAAACCCTAGAGTATGGGGAAAGAAAGAAATGGTATCATCAGGTAAAAATCAAGTTATAACTTCATAGAATAATAAGAAAAATATAGTGCAGATAAAATAGGTGGGCTCTTTTTTGGATTTATTAATTTCTCTGAACTGTATCATAGAAGATTTGGATTGTTTTTATGTAAACTTGCTTCAGCAACATTAACATAATCTTGTTAGTGCCACGAAGATTGTATTAACAAAGATCTACCAAAAACTAGAAGTTTGTAAACCACAAACCAAAATATACTTTAGTTCTATATGTTGCTTCACTAGCAAATATTTTATAATTATCAATGGGTTATTTTTATTAAGTTTTTCTACCGCCTGGTAATGTAATTCTTTTATTAACTTTAAATTATTAACCAACCACAGCTTCCTGAAGAGCCTAGCGTTACAACCAAAACTTTAAGCCAAGATCAAATTGAAGAGTTAAGGAAGGAGGCAAGCAGTGCTTTACATGGGGATACTCTTGCTTATGAGACAAGTAAGTTATAACACCATCAGACTTTCCAATATTTAGCTATAAGTATTGTGATAAATATTATATTATTTCTTTGAGTATTCAATTACGTTGAAGGGATATGCTTACAACACATTGATTAAATACTCATTTTGATTTGAATAATATAAGGCAATAACAATAGTGATAATACTTATTATTATTAAGAATTTTATTGAAGATAAAACCTAAATAAAAATACATGTATGTGAATAAGCATTTAGTGTTGCTAGAAATTTTTTGAATTAGCTGTATTAGCTCCGAGCAACTGACATTGAAGGGATTATTAACTTTAGAACCTGATAGATAATTGCAGCAATGCTGCTGGCATATTTATAATTAATAAAGAAAACTTTTGGTGATACATTGTTGGTTTCATTTGTTTACAGAGTCAAATAGGAGTGGCTCTTCCGACCAGCAATGGGCCCGAACTCTTCTTCATAAAGGTGCTATTGGAGACAGAGTTGCGGCTGCTACAATTTTGATTCAAGTAAGTTTTGTAATTCAATATTACTGATATAGAACTAAAGATTTTGAAGAAACATTGGTTATATATCAACAGTAATTTAGTTTAATTTAACCATTGTGTAATCGTCATCATCATCAGCCTGTGTTAGTCCACTGCTAGACATAGGCCTACCCTAATGCACACCTTCTCTATTAAGAGGGTTTTTGAACAGTATACCACCAAAGTTTGTTGTGTCCCCGCAGGATTTAAACCACTAAACACCAGTTTCAAAAGTACACACCCTTACCAATAAGCTACAGAGGAAGTTCTGTAATATATAAATATAATGCCTTAATTAAATAAAAGTCGAAAATAGGTGTAGGCAACAGGTATTCAGATCAAAGGCCTTTAATTATCTTAATATTAATATTTACTTTAATTAGTAAACTTTTTGGGATTCTACATATTATTAAATTAAATTACTTTACGGATTTTATCGCGTTTTTTTACATTTAAATTCCCGACGTTTTGAACCCTTTCCAGCGGCAGTGGTCACGGGTAATAATGTATAATATTCGAGCAAGCAATAGAAATAATTCTTACATAATTAAAATTATGTTAAATAACTAAAAAGTGACATCAAATCACATATTAGTATGCTTTATTCATAAATATTTTTTTACAAATGTAATATTTAGAAATCAGAAAAGATGAAGTAAACAGCTGTATATAACTGTTATGGTTATATAAGATTTATGTAAAATAACAAATAGTGTTCTTAACTATTCTTTAAATTCAATTAACTTTCTACATACTAATATCTGATTTTATGCAAATAATTTAAAAAATCATGCATATATGTATATGTTCTCTGCTCTCTGCTAACTGCCTCCGTGAGCCCTAGTGGTATAGGCGTGTGCTTCAGAAACCGGAGGTCGTGGGTTCGAATCCTGCAGGGACACACATTTTTCATTGTTGTTTCCTAGTTAGTTAGGACAATTTGGGCCGATCACCCAATGTGTCTGAAAAGTAAGATGATCCAGTCGTCGGATGGGCATGTAAAAGTCGGTCCACCACCAACCGCGCATTGGACCAGCGTGGTGGGATACGGTCCAAAACCCTAATGGATAGGGTGTATTAGGGAGGCCTATTTCCAGCAGTGGAATGCCACAGGCTGATGATGATGATGTATATGTTTTAGGGCAGAATGTTCCATCGGTCTACATTATTGTCTGCTTTGCATTACTGTATCTGCATTCTGTCTGAAACTTATATGAGTAGCAGGAAGTTTTATATGTTTATCATATAATTGAAATGTATTGTTTTCACCCTATTTTCAGGACAATCCAACTTACAACTTGACAGCGCTGAGAAATCTGGTCAGTAATGTGAAACCGGCCAAGAAGAAAGACGGAATCGTTATTATTGGTGAATAGGATATTCTATTTAAAAAGAAATTAATTTAAGTTTTAAATTCAGAATGTTGTTACTACTAGTAATAACCCAAAAGTAGGCATTACTACTTTTGGGTGATCAACAACAAGTTGAATTCATTTTGCAATGTGTTTCACTAAAAGAAATTATTTCTTAGTATTAATGATTCCTGACCCTTGGCTCTTATATATTTATTTATAAAAATATAATTATCTACAGCTTATAGTTTTATGGTGCCCGAGTACTAAAATAAACGTTAATGGTTGCTTTTCAACTGTAAATTGTGAAAAAGTAATAATTAAATAATATATAAACTCCGATATATATATAAGCCGCCTCAGTGGCCTAGCGGTGTTGGCCCTTTATGAAGCGGAGCTCGTGGGTTCGAATCCCGCGGGGACACAACGTTGTGTTATCATTGTTTTCTGGTTGGTTAGGACAATTTAGGCCAATCACCCAATAGTCTGAAAAGTGAGATGATCCATGCGTCGGTTGGGCATGTAAAAAGTCGGTCCACCCACCAACCCGCATTGTCCAGCGTCGTGGGATACGGTCCAAAACCCCCCCAATGCATAGGGTTTTATTAGGGGAGGGTATAAGCCGTGGACAGTCACAGGCTGATAAAGAGAGAAATATAATTATCTACAGCATATACTTTCATGTTGCCCAATTACTAAAATATACATTAAGAGTTGCTATTGAACTGTAAATTGTGATTAAAGTGATTAATATTATATCATATAAACTGGTTTTGCTTAAACAGATGCTCTTTCTGAGCTCTTTATATCGGAGTTGCTGTTACCGGAAATAAAACTACGAACATTTGAACAACACTCCTTGGGCAGTGTTGACGAGATGACGTCAGGGAATAAACAAGCTCGTAGAAATCTCCTTAAACTGTGGTATTTCGAAGACCAGCTGAAAGAGCTGTATGGAAGTAAGTTATTTTCTTTGTTTCTCAAATGTGTGAAAATGTTCTTAATATAGCATGCATTAATTATTAAGTAAATAACAAATTAGTGAATAATATTTCTGCATTATTAAATAAAATCACTTTTTAAGGATTTTATCGCGTTTATTTTACATATTTAAATTCCCGACGTTTCGAACACGTTCCAGCGGCCGTGGTCACGGGGTAGACTACCCGTAAAAAGTGATTTTATTTAATAATGTATAGTATTCGCGTAATCGAAAGAAATAATTATTTCAGCATTAATTTAATTATTACATGAGTAATTATTTTACAGCTTATGTAGAAGCTCTGAATAAGTTTGCTCATGACTCAGTTGAGGCCAACAAAGAGAAGGCAGTCAGCTCCATGTCATACTTGCTTATGCATCATCCGGAAAGAGAAAAGGTAAAAAGTTTACTAAAAGATAAAGAAATATTTTTTTCCAATAGTGTCTAATTTTTTTTGACTTCATACAACGTTATGACTACACATTTTATTTTGGATATTAATATTTCTAAATATTACATACTTATTTACCATTTTGAATAACTAATTTGTTTTATTTTAATTTAATTAATTATGTTTTACTTTCTTTTCTAAGTAATAGAGAAAAAGATAAATTATATATTATTTATATCTTTTTTCTGCCTTTCTGTCGTTGTATATGATTATGGTTTTTCAGATGCTATTAACAAATATAATAAACAAGTTAGGTGACCCCTCGCAAGCAGTTTCGTCCAAAGTGATCTATCACCTCTGTCAGTTATTGTACAACCATCCCAATATGAAAGGTGTTGTTTTGGCGGAAATAGAAAAAATGCTATTCAGGTACAATACTTGATTAAATAGTTATTCGACTGATTACTATTATATTTTTATACCATAATAAAATTAAATTGTGTTTGATGTAAATAAAGTAACTGATTTTGCTTGAATTTAAATATTTCTATGTCTTTTAATATTTTTATAGCTTTTGAAGTTGTCATGTGACATTATAAAATTTTCACAGATCCAATATATCCCCACGAGCACAGTACTATGGTATTTGCTTCCTTAACCAATTCTTCCTCGGCAAGGATGACTCGAAGATAGCGGAGAGTCTCATTCGTATTTATTTCTCCTTCTTCAAAGCCTCTATTAAGAAGGTGAGTTATTATATTTAACAGCAAAATATCGGAATATACTTATTGTTCTGGTTATTAGTAAAAAAATCGAGTACAACTGTGTCATAAATATGGTCGTTTGTTGTAGTTGAAGATGATTTTATGACCATTTTTTTACAATAAGAAATCTTGGGTATTCCAACATCCCCAGTTGCAGATGTACTTGCACCTTCTATGAACTAGGAAGCCCTCTCCAACCGTATACGATGTTTGTATATTGATTAAGTTTTTGAGCATTTTACCAGATGTATATGTTTACAATTTTTTTTTTGTTTACGTATACCTTATTAACTGTCACTATTACACCAATACTACTGCCTCCGTAGCCTAGTGGTATAGGCGTGTGCTTTAGAATCCGGAGGTCGTGGGTTCGAATCCTGCGGGGACTCAACAAATTTTCATTGTTGTTTCCTGTTGGTTAGGGCAATTTGGGCTGATCACCCAATCGTCTGAAAAGTAAGATGATCCATGCGTCGGATGGGCATGTAAAAGTCGGTCCACCACTAACCCGCATTGGACCAGCGTATGCGATACGGTCAAAAGCCCTAATGAATAGAAATGTATTAGGGAGGCCTATGTCCAGCAGTGGACTATCTAAGGCTGAATGATGATGATGATTACACTAATGTTAAATAGACAACCGATAACAATATCTAGGACCAAAATTTTATCGTTCTATGTTCAACTAATCATATTTCCATTTAAATTTTCATCCCTGTTTCAATCCTTTCGACCACCTTTATCGCAAATAATTAAGCTATGTCCTTTCTGAAATCTTTTCAAAGTATGCCTACTAAATTTCTCTAAATCAGTTCAATAGTTTGAGCAGTAAGACAGACGGACAGAGTTATTTTCAATTATAATATAAGTATGGATTTTGTGAGAATTAATAAATTTTAATAAGTCTGAAAAGTAAGATTATTAATGTCTTTTCAAATGTAAATTGTGAAAAAAGTAATAATTTAATATTATATAAACTCCGATATATATAAGAGCCGCCTCCGTGGCCTAGCGGTGTTGGCCCTTGCTTTATAAAGCGGAGGTCGTGGGTTCGAATCCTGCGGGGAAACAACTTTGTGTTATCATTGTTTTCTGGTTGGTTAGGACAATTCAGGCCAATCACCCAGTTGTCTGAAAAGTAAGATGATCCATGCGTCGGTTGGGCATGAAAAAGTCGGTCCACCCACTAACCCGCATTGGACCACCGTGGTGGGATACGGTCCAAAAATCCTCTAATGGAAAGGGGTGTATTAGGGGAGGTCTTCGTCAAGCAGTGGACTATCACAGGCTGATGATGATGATGATAATAATGATTATACATTTTAACTTAACCTGTCTAATATACCAGGGTGACATAGACATACCTCTTATTATCTCTATCGTCTGACCAGAATGTCGCATAGCGCACACCCTTACGCCAGATAGCATAGATACGCATCGGTTTTCTACTGATTACGATCTTCTATTTGTGCATACATTTCGCATAACTTATATTGCCGTATAATCGATACATTGTGCACTAAGGCTGTTAAAACTACCAGGGCGTCATAGACACGCGTCTGATGTCGTAACTTTGATAACATATTTTCCACATTATTTGTTTTGTTATAATCGATCGGTTGAGCACTAACCTATCTTAGTTACTAGTATAGTTCAGCCAAGGAAGACTAGGTCACGATTTATAATATAGCTATGTAACCCATGGCAACGAACTGTCAATTCCGTCTTCTTCCCACATACCAGGGCGACATAGACACGCGTTTGATGACGTAACTTTGATAACATATTTTCCACACTTGATATAATCGATCGTTTCAGCACTAACCTATCATAGTTACTAGTATAATTCAGCCAAGGAAGACTAGGTCACGATTTATAATATAGCTACGTAATGTCCACAAAGTATCAAATCCGTATCATTTCCATTTACCAGGGCGACATAGACACGCGCCTGATGCCTTAATTTCGAATACATATTTTTCACATTATTTGTTTTGTTATAATCGATCGGTTGAGCACTAACCTATCATAGTTCTCAGTATAGTTCATCCAGGAAGCCTAGGTCATGATTTATGATATAGCTGCGTAACCCATAACAACGAAGTGTCTATTCTGTATCATTTCCATTTACCAGGGCGACATATATACGTGTCTGATGACGTAATTTATTTTCCACTTTGTTTTCAAATCGATCGGTTGAGCACTAATCTGTCATAGTTCGGTCAAAGAAGACTCGGTCACCATTTATGATATAGCTACGTAACCCATACCAACGAAGTGTCTATTCCGTATCATTTCCATGTACCAGGGCGACATAGACACGCGTCTGATGTCCGCCATCTTGACCGGCGTGAAGCGGGCATACCCGTTCGCCGAACGGGACCGACTTTCGTCGACCAACGAGCACATAACCGCCGTCCACCGGTTGGTCCATTTGGCCAAGCCGTCGGTGGCCGTGCACGCGTTGGCCCTCCTCTTCCACGTCAGCTCCGCCAATGAGGGCAGCGCCGATAGGTGAGTGTTCCGGTTTGAAGGACGATAGGTGATAATACCCTGTTATACCGGAGCCTAATAAGGCTATGTTGTGCAGTTTAGTTAATCTAGACTAGGAATACATGAATATAAAGTAACTCATAGCAACGAAGTAGTGTCGTACGTGTACCATTTTTATTTATAAATTGTCACCGAAATTTCGATTACCCTCGCTAATAGCAACACTATCTTTAAGATGTTGCTTTTTTACAAAGGTTTACTTTGTTTACATCTACCAACTCAAAATCCATTTTGGCTAAACTTTAGCGATAATAATGAAAATAATGTTCTCCAGTCGATTACGACTACGGCGGCCAATCTATATTAGAGATCAGCTAACTACGCAGGAGATATTATAGTGCGCAAGTTTACGCGCAACCACAGGCGCACTCCCTGTTCCTCTATACTCTCAAAGCCCGGTGAGACGGATAACCGACACGATCGGAGAGAGTAAGGAACAGGACCGACTTTTTACATGCCCATCCAACGCATGGGTCATGTTACTTTTCAGACAATTCAGTGATCAGCCCAAATTGCCCTAACCAACTAGGAAACAACAATGAAAATTTGTCCTGGCAGGATTCGAACCCACGACCTCCGGTTTCTAGAGCACACTCCCTTACCACTAAGCTACGGAGGCACTTTAGCGGAACATAGACCACAAACCCATAGCGACAAAGTTCTGCCATACATCTAGCATTTAAATTGTTGAAGCCTAGATGTTACTGAGAATGAAAATGCACAACCATTGCACGTCAAGTGTTATTTGTTTTTATTTTTCTGAGATAAACCTACAAGTAAACATGTTACTCGAGGTGAATGTAGCTTCCTAATGGTGAAAGAATTTTCCAATCGTCCTAGTAGTTTTTGAGTTTTTTCATTAAAAAGCTACGCACCATAATGAAAATATTCCCTTTTGTAATAAATATAGATCAGGGGTGTGCAAATATTTTAATAGTCGGGTCTCATTGTAGATGGAAATTGGACGGGCAATTTCGGTCGATCACCCAATTGTCTGTAAAGTAAGATGATCCATGCGTCGGATGAGCATGTAAAAAGCCGGTCCACCCACCAGACCGCATTGGACCAGCGTGGTGGAATACGGTCCAAAAACCCCTAATGGACAGGGGTGTATTAGGGGAGGCCTAAGTCCAGCAGTGGACTATCGCAGGCTGAGGATGTCATGTGTGCGATGTGAAACATAATCAAATCCCTTTTCCCCTTAACAGGTACTACACGGCCTTATACCGTAAGCTGTCCCAATCGGATATATTCAGTACTAATCACACGGCACTCCTTTTCTCGCTCATATATAAGTCGTTAAAGCAGGACAAGGATATAGACAGAGTCACGTCATTCCTAAAAAGGCTACTCCAGATTACCTGTTATTTGTCACCGGCACAAGCTTGTGGTATGCTATTTTTGATATCTCAAGTGTTGAAGGACGGAGCTAAAAAAGGTGCTATCAAATTGGTGTGGAGCAAGCGGGAGGTGAAGGAGGTAAGTTGGTCCTGATGATTTATTGTTCTACTGACGGGCCCCGGCTTTGATAGGTGCAATGCTGATATCTGTAATATCTTGGGATGTGTTCAATTAAATTATTTATTTATTTACACTCTAAACTCTAATTATGCATAAGTGGACATAACGCCATAGGCATTTTATCCCCGTCAACTTTAAGGTGGTGCAGAGATAATAAGTGGGTGAACAGATAAAATAAAACTAGCATGACAACAAAATTACATTTTGTAAAGGACCATATTCATCTATATTAAATCGACAATGTATTAACTTAATTGGATTAATAACTATATCACTTAAAATCTCTTTGGTTTCGTCTGGGTTGGTATTACCGCGGTGCCTATTTCTGCCGCGAAGCAGTAGTGTGAACACACTGCTGTGTTCCGGTTTGAAGGCACACGTGAGTCCAGCTTATTCTAGGGTAAACAAGACTTAACACCCTATGTCTCACGGTAGGCGCGCGTTGGCGATACCACTGGTATTGCCAGTGTCTATGAGCGTCGGTGACCACTTCCCATCAGGTGGCCCGACTGCTCGTCAGCCCGCGTAGGCAATAAAAAATATATTATTGTGTGTGCGTGATTATCTTTAGATGATAGACATATGCCATTGCATGTTTTTAATATTTTTTGCAGGAAACCAAAGAACTGGAAACACAGGAAGTCGATGATACAGAAGTAAACAATACTTTGGATACAAGCGCAGAGGTTGAAGATAAAGAAGATGAGGAAGACAAGCCTAAGAGCAAGAAGATTGATCTCCTGCGGGGTGACAAGAGAGATTTATTACTCGGTAAGCTTCCACGGACATTTAGTAATGTTATAAATAAGAAAGTTTTGGATTTTTGAATGTTATGAATAAACTCAAGTACTACTAGACGAAATATGTAAAGAATTTTAGTTTTATAATGATTAAGCTACATCATCATTGAGTAACGTATACTATTATAAAATGTTAAAATCCTCAGAAAAATGTTTTAAAACCAGGTCAAGGTGTAATAAATGACCATGGAATGTTTTCATAACGTTAAAAGTGGGACTTGGTGCACGGATTTAAAGGAATCTAACTTTTATCGGTTTAGAGAAAAGACAATTTATGAATGTGGTATGCTATAGCCGATCTGGAGATATCGTGCACAAGTGTACGCGCGAATACAGGTTCAATCCCTCATCTTCACTCTCATAATCCGATCAGTCGAATATCCGACACGACCGGAGAGAAATCAGGCTCACGACAGACTTTTTACGTGCCCATCCGACGCCTGCATCATCTTACTTTATAGGCAATCGGGTAATCAGCCCGTATTGCCCTAACCAACTAGGAAACCATAACGAAAATTTGTTAAGTCCCCGCAGGATTCTAACCACAACCTCCGGTTTTTAAAGCACACGCCTAGGCTACGGAGGTGGTTACTCGGTGACACTTGATCAATAAGAACGCTTAATATATGTTGCCGAGGGTTGCTTTGACACTCAAACACGACAAAAGCAATATGGTGATCAAAAAATATTTTCCCATGGTGGGATTCGAACGTAAACCCTTTGCCGTAGCAGTCAGCCACTACTACTGGCCAAGCGGGTCGTCAAACTGTTCTTCTACCCCAATATTTCTCCTTCATCTCTCCAGATGATGACGAGGAAACGTACGTGGATCTGAAGATAGATGACGAGGGTAACGTGAAGCCGCGCAAGCGTAGGACTGCCCCAGTGGCCGGATGGCACCACGCGAAGGTCAAGGCGGAGGTGCCGTCTTCCGGCTTGGAGGACGTCGAGGCGAAACAAGCCAGCACGACCATACAGCTGAAGAGGGCGGCCAATATGGACAAGGTGGGTTAATAGTTCAAACTTAACCAAATGGAAACTAAATCTGTATTTAAGAAATAAAATTGAAAAAAAAAAATAAAATTTCATTTAATTCGAATGATGTCAGGTCCCCTTTCTACATGTGACCGTCTGGGTGAGTACCACCGCGGTGCCTATTTCAACCGCAAAGCAGCAGTACGAAAACACTACTGTGTTCCGGCTTGAAGGGCACCGTAGCCAGCGTATTTACTGGGTAAACGAGACTTAACATCCTACGTCTCAAGGTAGGCAGCGCGTTGGTGATACCTGTATTGCCGATGTCAATGGGCGTCGGTGCCCATTTTTCATCAGGTTGCCCCGACTGCTCGACTGCCTGTGTATGCAATAAAAAATAATCTGATGTATTTTTGCTGCGATATTTGTTACTCTTGTCATTTCGAGATATTACTTATTTCATCACCCTTGTGGTATAAATAACTGGCCATATTACTTTTGAATATAAAATGGATAAAATAAGATTTATGTATCGTCATCATCATCATCATCAGTCAGATAGTGTAAAATTAAAAAAAACAATAATAATTTTTAAAACCAACTCTTTTGTATAGAATTTTGCACGATATCAACAGAAGAAATATTTCGATTAATCTTCTTCTGTTCACTTTAAATTCTTTCATTGTATTCAAGTGTAACGGTAGAATCATCGAGGTTACGGTTGTTTTACAATAGCCAATTAAACATGGTGGTCCTCATAACTGATATTCTCTTTCCGTTTATCTAATGCCATTAAATAGTTTTTTACAATGTAAATTAAATAAATCAAAGTAATATATATATATAATTAAAGTATATATATATCATCATCATCATCAGCCTCTGGTAGTCCACTGCTGGTCATAGGCTTCCCCTAATACACCCCTATCCATTAGGGGGTTTTGGACCGTATCCCACCACGCTGGTCCAATGCGGGTTGGTGGGTGGACCCCCTTTTTACATGCCCATCCGACGCATGGATCATCTTACTTTTCAGACAATTGGGTGATCGGCCCAAACTGTCCTAACCAACTGGGAAACAACAACGAATATTTGTTGAGTCCCCGCAGGATTCGAACCCACGACCTCCGGTTAAAGCAAACGCCAATACCACTAGGCTACGGAGGCAGTACTATATATATATATATATAGTATATATAGTATATATATTGACATTGAATCGTCTACTTGATTTTAGGTGATATCAGATTACAATCCACACGTTCGCAATCCATCATTCGCCGGTGCAAGCTGTTCGGCTTATTTGGAATTGCTGCCTCTGTCCAAACACTACCATCCCACTGTGAAGTTGTTCGCCCAGAAACTGTTATCCGGTGAGTCTTGGACATTACAGATCTGCAGGCTTATATATTTGAAAATGTTATTCGCTTTATACTGGTTATCAAAAATTTATCTCTATGTTTGGGTCTCGCAAGCTTATAGTAATTTTTGTTACACAAATATACCACAGGTGCACAGTTTCTTAACTCGCACGTCCTTACCACCCGATTGTCTTACTTTACGGAAAATCGGATGGTCAGCGCGCATCGCCCTAACCTACTAGGAAACGGCAATTAAAATTTGATTCACCGCAGAATTCGAACCCACATTATATGGATCGGCCGCCGCAGTCGGACTCGGCATGGAATTTTCATGAATAAAACCTAAAACTGGCGCTAAAAGTTAACAAGTAATGATCAAAATTATTTCTTAATTTACTTAATTTTAATAGGGACAGATGCATTGAAACGTCAAAAAAATCACGTTTTAATCTTTGTGATAGATTAATATTTCATTCATAAGGATGTCTTATGATTTTAAGAACTGAATAACATTTAAAAATTAACACGGATTTCAAAGGTAAATAATGTGATTAAAATGAAACAGCGTTCACCATCTCGCGTCTAAACTAAGGAATAATTTTATTTTTTAATACTTTATGCATGTTGCAAACCCTTCGCAATATTACAAATATTTTTTGTACAAAATCTCCATAAGTCATATGCTATTATATATTTTCACAGAGCAAATAATCCAATACAGCGGCGATCCGCTCAAAGATTTCGCCGGAATAAGGTTCCTCGACCGATTCGTATTCAAAAACCCCAAAAAACGCTCGAAATACAGCAGAACGGTGATGTGAAAAAGGTCAAAGGATCCCACCCAAAGTTTGCCATCAGAAAGAATTACTCTGCCAAAGGTAAGGACATTTGTACTTATATTAAACTAGCTGTAGTAGACGACTTCGTGTGGTTGCATGAAAGAAAAATCTTAAATAATTTCGTTGCCTAAGTTACTCAATTAATTCTTTTGTTCACGCGAATACAACACGTTATTGAATTAAAAGGATTTTTTTACGGATTTCATCGCGTTTATTTTACTCAGTCTAACCCACGTGACCACGGCCGCTGGAAAGTGTTCAAAACGTCGGCAGTTTAAATATGTCAAATAAACGCGATAAAATCCCCAAAACGTTTATTCAATAAGCTTCAATAAGCTAAGTTACTACCCAGTTTTATCGGCTATCGCTTAGAGAACGGACAGACTAACAGACACATAAAATATATATATAAAAAATCTTTTATATATCACAATGTAATCAGTTAAAAGCGGTTTTTAATGTTGCTAACAGACACTCAGATACATTTTCCATAGTACAAGCTTTGCTTAATTTGGGACTAGACGATACTGTGTTATTTGTCCAGAAGTATTATTATCCGTAATAATATTAAAAACGCAAAAGTAACTCTGTCTGCCTGTCTTCCATGTAAACTACTGAACCGATTTGGATAAAATTTGATACATACTTAGATTCCAAGAAAGGACATAAGAAAATTGTTATTGCGCTAAAAGGGTCGAAATAGGGGATTAAAGTTCATATAGAAATTAATCATGGTTGAACATGAAATTTTATGTCTAGACACTTGAAACTAGCCATAAGTATTCTAGCAATTTTGTGGTTTCAAATTATATGGGGTTGAAATGGGGATGAAGATCAATATATAAATTCATCATTGTAGAAGATAAATGGATTAAACTTTGTGGTAACAGGTAGAAATTATATAAAAGTTTACCATCTACCTCCGTAGCCTCGTGGTATGGGCGTGTGCTTTAGAAACTGGAGGTTGTGGGTTCGAATTCTGCGGGAACTCAACAAATTTTCATTTTTGTTTCCTAGTTGGTTAGGGCAATTTGGGCCGATCACCCAATTCTCTGAAAAGTAAGATGATCCATGCGTCGGATGGGCATGTAAAAAAGTCGGTCCACCCACCAACCCGCATTGGACCAGCGTGGTGGGATACGGTCCAAACCCTCTAATGGATAGGGGTGTATTAGGGGATTCCTATGTCCAACAGTGGACTTACAAAGGCTGATGATGTGTGATGTATACAATCTACCTATTAGTGTTCCCAAGTAATTGAGTCAGTTTCAAATTCACCTATCCGCTATCTCAACTAGTTTAGTTTCATTTTAAATAACAAGTAAAGTCTATTTGGAGTTAATTTTGCAAAAAAAATATTTTTCAGGTCTGAAAGCTATACCAGTTACATCTTCTACATATCTCAATGAGGATGTCAAGAAAATACCTGTCGATGAAAAGTTCCTTTACGAGTGAGTATGCTTACATCATCTGCTTGTGATAGTAATTCACCCCTATCCATTAGGGGGTTTTGGATCGTATCCCCCCACGCTGGTCCAATGCGGGTTGGTGGGTGGACCGACTTTTACATGCCCATCCGACGCATAGATCATCTTACTTTTCAGACCATTGGGTGATCAGCCCAAATTACCCTAACCAACTAGGAAACAACGATTAAAATTTGTTTAGTCCCCTGCAGGATTCGAACCCACAACCTCTGGTTTTAAAAGCACACGCCTATACCACTAGGCCTGTATTACTAAAAAGAGGTAAAAACTAAATTATAAAAGTATACGCAAAAATGTTCTTCATCAGACCACCTTCTTAATGGTCTTCCTTTTTTCCTTTTGGTGTTGAAGCGTTTCGTCCAGTCTGTGATGAAGCTCGTCCACTTTTCCTTTTTTTCTCCAAGTATATAGCCTGTCCATCTCCACTTCTGAGATCTGATTTTAATTACAATATCATCCCATTTTGTTACCCTTCTCAGTTCCACAGCTCTTTTTTTATCCTGTTTGGTGTATCCATATGAGATTACACACATGTATGGGTTGTGCTTATATATGTATGTATTTCTGTGTATTAATTTATTTCTTACCGCCTCTGCGGCTGTTGGCCTGGTATTTGCCCTTAATTTCATTTATACAATCCATTAATATTATAAATGCGAAAGTAACTCTGTCAGCCTGTCTGTCCATCTTCACTGTCTAAACTATTGAATCGATTTGGATGAAATTTGGTATATAGATATAATAGAATAGATTCCAAGTCTGAAGGGTTGAAAGTCAATATGGAAATTTGTCACCGTTGAAGCAAAAGCCATAAAACTTTGTCATCACACACAATTCTTACATAGCACATGCAACAAAACCATTTATATTATAGTATATCCCACACAGACGAAGTCTCGAGTAAGATCTAGTTTCACACACATATATATGTATATATATATATATATATATATATGTATTTAGTATCTTTAATAATTACTTTATAGTGTTAAACTGTGTTAATAATAATGAATTTTGTATCAAAGTTTTTTTAAATGTTCCCATTGTAACAACTTTTCTAAATTTGTCATTAGCTAAAACTGTTCTGTTCTGTTTGCCTTGTAAATATGCTCTATGGTGCTCTTTGAACCAGAAACTCATGTTTTTTTTTACTGTTAAAAACACAAATATAAACCACATTGGAGACAACACAATAAAAAGTTTAATATTGCATCACAATTTAGTTACAGAATTGTGTCAATATATCATCATAATCAACCCGCATCAGTCCACTGCTGGACATATGCCTTTTTCATTGAATGCGAGGATGACCCGTCCCCTACTGCTCTCTGCTAACTCGAACCGGCCACACCACCGGCCACCTGGCCGAGGGCAATATATAAAATTATTTTATTATTTGCAGCTTTCTTCAGCAACGTAGAGCAGTCCGTTCCGAGGAAGACAGTGATAGTGATGCTGATTCTGTTACCAGCGAGGACTTCAATAAATATTTGGATTCCGTTACCGGGGCCAGAGTGAATGATGGTAAGACAAATCAAATTGAAAAGCCTAGCCTATATTGCTAAGTGCAACTGCCTCCTTAGCCTAGTGGTATGGGCGTGTGCTTTAAAAACTGGCGGTCGTGGGTTCCAATTCTGCGGGGAAACAACTTTGTGTTATTGTTGTTTTCTGATTGGCTAGGACAATTGTCTAAAGAGTAAGATGATCCATGCGTTGGATGGGTATGTAAAAAATCGGTCCACCCACCGACCCGCAGTGGACCAGAGTGATGGGTGTATTAGGGGAGGCCTATGTCCAGCAGTGGGCTATCACAGGCCGATGATGATACTCGACGTTTCAAACCCTTCCCATGGTCGCGGTACCGACTATGATGTTGGTCGTCTTTACATAAATTTCAAATTCAGTTTAGCACCTATAGATTTTATAGACATTCATGACAGTTTAAAACTTCCAGAATCGGACGACGAGCTCGACTACTTGGCGGAAATGGAGGCGTCCAAACAGAAAATGGGCTCTAAGAAGAAGGACGATGAAAGTGATGATGACTTGGACGGTGATGATGATGATGAAGAGGAAGCGGTAGATGATGAAGACGCTGGTGGTGATTTTGATGATGAGATCGGTGATGGTGAGTTGTTTGGTGCTGACTACTTGGGTCCTGATTTATTTTTCAACTTTAAGAGACATTAAACATACTTAATTTTGCTATCACATCATAATGAATACTATTCTTTTATCATCATAACCATAATAAAAATTCATAAAAAGAAACTAGTAGGTTATTACAAGAATATATGAACAACATAGCTAAATTTTAATAGCTCTGAACAAAGTAAAACTTGGTTAATCATATTAATAAATAGAGCTAAAGAGTCTCTTTAGTTATATTCATTAAGATTTTTTTTTCTTAATAGATATCTTCAATCGGCTTTGCTAGCCATAATCAGATTCGGTCTGCGTTGTAGAGATCGATGCGCTATTTCTTTAAATAGCTTCATCTATAGGAATAGTATAGTATAATATTTTCTTTGGTCCAGTTCGAGTATGTGCCATCTTTTTAGGCGGTTTATGTTTTCGCTGTCCATTAGTACATTCTTAACATATTTTTATTAGTATATTTTTTGCTGTGGTTGCTGACTTCCTCCCTTACAGTGGGCATTTCTAGGTACTTATGTATTTCCGTGTTCTTGTCAAACCAGTGTGCACAGAAGACAGTTCTAGGACCCATGTTTTGGAATCTCTGAAGTATTTCTATGTTGGAGTTGCTAGCAGTGCCCCAAAGCTCTATTCCGCAGGTCCAGATCGGTTTGATGACAGCTTTATAAACAAGCAGTTTATTACTGGTAGAAAGTCGGGATTGTCGCCGTATCAACCAAGTTAGATTCCTCATATGTATGTTTGCTTCCTTTCTCTTAGCTTTAATATGGTTTGCCCACGGTGACCACACAGACAAGGTGTTATTGTTCAAGTGAACAGGAACGCAGTCTCCCTTTCGCAAGGTAAATGTCACGTATGTCGATTTTGTTTCAGTGGCCTTGAGTCTCCATTTATGAAGCCAAGCATTTGTTTTGTTAAGTTGGACCTGCAATTTAGTGGAGGCTGTTTCGGGGTCTGTGTCACTTGAGAGACATGCAGTATCATCAGCGTAGGTTGCTGTTACTACTTCAGGAGTTTCTGGTAGATCTGATGTATAAATGCAGTACAACACAGGCCCCAAAACTGATCCTTGTGGTACTGAGGCCTTGATATCATATAGCTCCGAGTATTCGTTTTCGTACTTGACCTGGAATCTTCTTTGTTCAAGGTACGATTTTAGGATCATGTACATTGTGTTCGGTAGCAGAGTTTTGAGTTTGTACAGCAATCCCTTGTGCCAGACCTTGTCGAATGCCTGTTGTATGTCTAAAAACACAGCAGAACAGTATTCTTTTTTCTCTAGGGACTGTCTTATTTTTTGTACTACTCTGTGTACCTGTTCTACGGTAGCATGTTTCTCTCGAAACCCAAACTGGTGATCAGGTATTATGTTGTTTTCAGTCAATGCTGGTTTCATTCTAGTCAACAGTATCTTTTCAAACAGCTTGGACAGGATTGGAGCGAGCTAATAGGTCTGTACGAGTTTAGTTCAGGTGGTTCCACAGCCTGGAAAACGGCTGTGGAATCATACACATTAAAGAGGTATTCCAAATGTTCGGATAGTGATGGGATTCTGAGGATAGCATTAAAAAGCAAAGTAAGAAATACTATCGGTTTTTTGGCAGCTTTAGTCCTGTCTGCGCGATATCTGCTTGTTTGCCATATCCGTCGTAGCTTCCGCTTTTCTGGTAGCTTGTTACGTATTTCCAGTGAGACGTTAGTTTTGGGATGCGTTTATTTGATACAGGTGTAGCGCGCCACGCAGCTACTTGTATGAGGTTCGTAATGTAGAACGCCGCTCCGTCTATGTCATCAGCAGTTTTGAGTTTTACGTTTAAGTCTACCACCTCATCCATGCACCTTGCAAAGGAGTCCCAGTCTGTTTTTCCGTTTATTAGATAAAGTAAATTAATTTAAGACTTATTAAGATAAAGAAAATAATTTAACACCCATAACTTGATCAGTTTAGACTAGAAAGAGGTGCAAAGGAACCTTCAGCAGCCAAATAGCTCTGTATATATGGTGCTGTTATTGCAAGATAATTGACATCCTGGTAAAAGTTCATGAATAAGAATGAGATATGAATGACTTATGGATTACAATATTTATATGATTTACATACTTTGTTGGGCTTGGCTGTAATCAGAAAGTGTGATTTCTTGACGTTAATACAGCTTAAGATTAGAGTTTTTTTAAATTTATTTAGATTTCTTAATATAAAAAAATTAGCCTGGTCATAGTATGTGTAGCATACATTAAATTGAGCAATTTTTTGTAGATGATGCGGAGTTGGATATTTCGGGTGATGAAGATGAACCGGCTCTGTCTGGTGATGAAGATGGTGAGTTTCTATTTACAAACCCTGTGTGGCTTAAAACTAAATGTCGAATAATTATTTTATATTGTGAGGAACAAAGACAAACATATAATTATTCATAGTTTACTATATAAAAAGGCTTGAGTTTTATTTGTAACAGTCAACTACCACTGTATCAGTAGTTAAATTAAATTTCTTACATACTGGTTGTACATTTTTTAGAGTGGCAAACTTGAGGTTTTTGGGTGTTAAACCTATAATACAATCACTAGTAATACTACTTTTCATTAATGCGGAAGAAAAAATTGTATTTGATGTAAGTTACACATCAAAAATTAAGAAAAATTATTATTTCTTCACAGAGCAACTTTTAGAAGACAGCGATGAAGCAGATACAATAGATATTCCTTCTAAGGGATCTGGAAAAGGAAAAGCCAAGATGAAGCTCAAAGGTATACGATCAATTGATTTAAATGACAATTGCTTCTAAAAGTGCTAAACAATTAATAACAAAACAACATATCTAGAATTATACTTATAAATTTTGATGTCATGTAACTGTGAAAAATTCTTTCTGAAACTAAATTTTGAGACAGACGCTTTAGCAGATGAGTAAACAAAATAAAAAAGAGTGATAAGCAAAGTGAAAAATATTTGAGATATTCACCTATTTCTTGAATATAACCAGCATATTTTTACTTTTTTTTTTATTTTATGAAGGTAAACCTTCCCTTTTAATTGTAACCTTTTTTATTATTATTAAAATGAATCGTTTTTAAACTTGAAAGTAAGACATTGTAAAGGCAGGTCTTCTTATTACAAGGACCACCTGGCGTAGTAACACTAGGTACTTTATGACGCAATACTCAAGCAGAAACAGGCAAGTGTTTACACGCCACTGTCTCCTGTTTGAAGAGAACCGTAGCCAGTGTAATAACTGCTTGATCGAGACGTGACATCTTTTGTCTCAAGCGGGTTTTTAACTTCTTAAACCTACTTTATCTATAATGGTGTGGCGTAAATATATATTCAAATATACCTCTTTATATTATTGCATTATTCTTTGTACACTGAGTTGTGAGATAATTGTAAACATCAACATTTATTCTCCCAGGTAAAGACGACTTGGGTTCACTGTTTGCTTCGGCCGAGGAGTTCTCTACACTTTTAGAGGACACCGCCACAAGCAAACACCAGGGCTCCAGTCAGGCCGTTGCCAACGCAGACAATTCGAGCAGGAAACAGCTCGCCTGGGAGGAGAAACGCGATCGGTGGATAAAGGGCTACAATAGAAAGATACTCGGCAACAAAAAGGCGGGAAACAAGAAGTTTGGTAAACAAAACGTCAAACGCAACTTCAAACCGGCTGACAGGAAAAATGGCGGCAAACGGAAGGCGAACAGAGACGACGGCGCCGGCGGGAAACGGAAAAAAGTTAAATAGATTCTTGTATGAAATAAATCGTGTTTATATGGTGTTATTATTTTATTTTTACCCCAAATAACCCCTTTTAAGTATAATAGTGTAGATCATTAATTTTTATTAATATTGTATTGGGCTTAGTAAAAATAAAGTAAAGCTTTTTATAAGCAACGGTAACAACAATATCACCCGCGTTTTTGTACAAATATGCGATTATAAGGATATCTGCACCTATGTATCGTAGTGTTTTTTTGTTGAAAAATAAACTCTGTATGTTAAATTTGTTTGTATTTCGATTCTTCTCACTAATGTTTTACTAAAACTGAATCAATATTTTCCAAAAAAGACGATATAAAGAACCTCCCTCCATACAATTACTAATATATTGAAATGTGAAGTAAAATTTGATATGTTTACATAAGAATGCATTTACCAGTGGTCTTAATGTTATTTTAAAGTACATATCATCTACTTAAGCTAACGGACATTTCATTCATAAGGATGAAATATTATCCTATCTGTTTCTAACCTATCCCGTTTTTCAAGGGCAAACGCATTTGATGTGACCTTGACATATTTGTAGAGCGTGAGATGGCGCTAGTCGTTGTCAACTCTAGAAACATTTAAATAATACTTTGATTTGGTCATATACAAAGTTTTTTTAATAACCCGGCGTTAAATACATTGATCAAAAAAATAAGTCTTTTCTTCGTCAAGTGCGTCTTTAGTCTATCTCCAATACCGCCTTTGAACGGACGAAATGTGTTCATGAAGAGATAGACTAATTACTTTGTTTTTCCAACATCAATAAATCATTGGAAACGATTCTGCCTATCTCAAACCTAAGCGTAAACTCTCATAAATATTTCCAATGCCGATAACTGTCCCGCGGACACTATACGATCGCTGCTGTTTGTTGACATTAGTACGTCATACAGTTGTGTTGTAGACCGCGCTAAGGTGTTGTATCTCGCGCTTGTAAAATAAAAATATCTGCATTTACACACAATTCACTCGTTACAATCGTGCTGTGAAAACGTTTGAGTGCATTGTTGACGTTGTTCGTGATAATTGTCAAAGACACTTCAGTGAACGAACCAAAAAGAGCGGGGAAAAATCAGTGCAAATGACGATCGTCCGGCTATTTTTAGCCCTACCAATGGCGCGATAACGATGTTTTTAATAATCCCCGTGTGTTATTAATGTTATATAACGTTCTAATTGGATTTTAAGTGACAAAATTGATAATGCATCACTGAATAAGTAAATCCTTTGACAACTTATTGGAAAAACGAAGGCGCCGAAACAAGTTTGACAGTTCAGCGAGGCACACACAGGCACAGCCGGCACTGCGCATGTGTGCGTGAACTCAGCGAAGTGATGTGAAATTCTTGCGCCTTATCGATTAGTAAGATAATTTCAAGGACGCTACTATAAAAGTTTCCTTCGCTTTAATACTCTTTCATTGGTATCAAATAAAATTTATGATATTATTTTGATGACTAATTTTTATAACGTAGATTAACTGGCGCTGTTGCTATGGAGACTAAGGAAGATCAAAGTATATTGTTAGAGGATGGGTTGGGTGCAGAACCAGCATCAACTTAAAATGGTATCTCTCGAAGATATTGATATCTCGGACACATTCCGCACGAGTTTAGACCAATCTTCTATTATTGGCGAGAATGTAATAATACAGGATAAAAACGATATGGATAGTCCAGCTACTGATTGCAAAGAATCTGTAATGCCCAATACTAAAGACACATCTGAAAGTCCACAACCAAAATCGCCACCGATTTTCGTCACCACTCCTAAAGTATCCGTTGATAGTCAAGTGAAAATTAAACAACACGCTCTTTTTAGACTACCTCTAAAATGCAAAGACGACGTTTTTCTTAAACCATCTCCTGTTGAGCTTATGTCTCCAGCTAAAATGCTCCAGTTCGAAATCGACGTGACCACACCTAGCTCTACGCCGACGATGAAACGGGCCGCTATTGATTTTAACTTTTTCAACGAAAATAACTTCGAAGAATATTTCACTGATGTTCCTAAGAATGTACCTAGCGCTGATTCAAAGACCGCTAGCGAGGCTTTCATCGAAACCCCAGTCATCGTCAAGGCAGACACTGTACGGCACGAGATTGGCTATGGTAAGTGTAATTAACATTTGCTTAAACTAATGCAATAGTTCAATGATTATTAGTAATTTTGGTCTTTCTGCATATTCATCAATTATATATTTTTTTAAGTTTTCAGGTCAACGCAGATTAGATTATTCGTAAGAACATTTCGGCAATTGGTTCTTTTATTTTTGGAAATAAAACTGTAGCCGGTTAAGACATCAAGTATTAAGATAATAAAACTTTACCTGACTTCGATGAACACAAAGTTTAATTTTGTTAAAACACAGATAAGGTAAAAATAAATGTACGTATTTATTGATTATTTTCCACGTAAAAAATTGTTTAGCCAAATAATGTGTAGTGTCTGCATACATTGAAGCTATAATGGATATTCCCTATCCGTTACTCGCTAATATCCTTCTATCAAAAGCGTAGTGGAAACAACCCAACAGGCTCTGAGAAATCAGGAAATCACTACAGTTTGAGTTTGCTGTTTGGTTGTTTGATATGTTTTGATTATTATACTTTAATAAGCTTAATCTATCCACAAGAGAAAATAGGATACAAAAGCAAAATCTATCAAATGTCAAAAGACTAATGGCGCAAGAAGCAAATGCATTTATTAATGTTGGGGCAGAATGACGGACTAGAATAATATATTTGTATCTATAAAAAGTTGTTTTTACTATTTACATAAACAACACAGAATAAATTATTTTTATACCACTTTACACATATTTTAAACCGTGAACCATTTAGAATTGTTATAGATTGTCAACCTAGTTACTGCAATAATAACAACAATCACTTGAGCGTGTTTCTTATATGTTCCAGTTAATCATAATTTAATTTCAATCACTACACTATTAATAAACAGGTGAAATATAAGATTACTTAAAATGTTTATCGTTGTTTATATTTTCATTAGCTATGACAGATAAGCTTTCCACCATAATTAATGATAATGACAACTGGCGTCAAAACAGAAAAAAGTATTATTTATTATACAATCTTTGTTCTTTCATTTCAAATCAATCAGGCAAAAAAGGTTAACATTCTCGAAAGAATTTAAATATCATTTCTTAGTTTCTTGCAGAATAATGTTTATCGTAGGGTTTATTTTTATTTAAAAAAATGCTATTTACAGCAATTTGTTGTTTATGTATTAAAGTCTCAAAGATAAGAAATTTCCTGCTTTTATAATGTTTATTATTCTATAAGTTGTCATAATTTACGTACGTTATTAGTAATTTATTTGTGCAAGTTATTATTTTATTTAACTTCACAGATTGTAAACTATGGTATCTATAACCTTTGGTCTTCGTATTCAACTCTTGCTCTGTTATGTCATATTATTGTATGTTATGTCAATACAACTATGTAATCGTCGTTCTTAAATAATAGTCCGAATGAATAAATATATTCTTCAATTCTGTTGCTGGTTTAATACCTGTTTAAAAACACTGTCAATTCAACTTACGTTAAAAAATCTATATAAAAAGTAAGTATAGGTAGTTATAAATATATTATTCTTGTAATTTAGCCAGTTTACATAGGAATAAATAAAAACAAATTGCGTTAAATAGCGTAACCGCAGCCATTTTTAATCCCCACTTGATGTTGAGTGCCAGATTTATTTTCGCCAATACATTTTGACAATTAACTTAAATAATGTAAATTATATTTTAAATTTGCCTAGACTACAGTTATTGCAGCGCATAAACTATCGATAACTCGTATACAAACGAACATCACTAGCTGTATATTTCCTAATGCCCAAATGATTTAATTTTAAATTTTGACGTTTTCAACCGCTAGGTAGTAAATAGACTATAACTCTGAAAGGTTATTTTGAAATTATAACCATTTTTACGACTTATTTAAGTATATGAATAGTGCATGACATTTTCTAAGTTACATAATAATCGAACAGTGTTTCAAAGCAAGTTTGACAACCGGAAATATACAGATAGACTAGAACGCTGTTTTACTTGTATTACCCTATTTATTATTTACTTATAACATTTATATACGTATGTATGACAGTGAAATAAAAAGGTTCTTTTTAGACTTCGGACGTTTAGTCAATGAAAGTTGCAGGTTCGAAGCTAATGGTTGTTTTTTTTGTTAAAGACGAAATAAAATTGTACCTATTTAAAAACATTGTCAAAACGTTCAGTTTAACATAGCGTGGGATTCAAAATGGCCGCGGTTCACCAATAACAAGGTTTGGTTTTGGTGCCATAGCGACTATGTTAAATTTGTTTGATTTCTTATTTGGTATAATGATTAAATTAGGTTTATTGATTTGTATTCCTAGTTTGAAATGGCTGAAGTAAAATCCACAACAATCCACATATGATCAAATGTTGTACCGAAACCACAGCAGTTTGTTAGTTGTTTCTTTAACTGGTAACAAGTAGTTTGAACACTACGGCCTAGCTGTATGAAAAGGCACTATAGTCAACTAATTAGTTGTTATTTGGCTGTACTGAGGCATCGGATAGTCGTTCTTTCCAAACCGCACATTAAAAAACATGGACTACGAAACGTCATTGTCTATACAAATAAATAAGAACGGAGTGTCTGTTTATAACATCAAAATAACCGTTTTTAAATGATTCATTGTTTATTTTGTTTATGTCTGTCTGTCAGTCTCTTCTGAATAATCTCTGGTATGGTTAGTCCGATTTTAACAAAATTTTCACTGAAAGGTAGCTGTGTAGCTGATGTAACTGGAAGTAAGCCTCCTTTTTTTTACTTAAAATAAAAGAATTATTTTTTATTACACATACACGGACAACAGCTTTTATTTATATTATAACTTATCATTTCATTAAAAGAATGTACTGACTATTCCTTGTTAATATTGTAGTAGTTTCGTCGTAGTGTTACCAATTCTCTAATATATGTAGTGTGTGCAAAAAAAACACTTAACATATCAGCCGTATTTCAACTTCGCTCTAGAGAGCAGTAAATCTCCAAATACTAGCATTTGTCCAATGTCCATTTTATACCAACTGTTTTGTACAAAATAAAGTTGACATAAAGAATCCTTACTCAATTTTATTGCCAAGTTTAAAAAATACACCATTCTTTTGTTTGTACACTAAACAGAAATGCATAAGTATACCGATTTTCGTACTGTACCAGGACCTAATAAAACGTGTAATTGAAAAAAAAAAGAAAGTTTTCGCAGTCACTTAAATTGTTTATGTGAGAATCAAATAAACGCTTACTAGGCTCAATTATATCAGCCGTTTTTAAAATACGACCGTATTTTGAAAATAATCGTACAGGACGTGAGAATATTTGCTTTTCTGTTATGAACTCGAAGGTCAATCTGACTTCCTCGATCCATTATGCCTATTAACCTTCTGGCATGCGGCGGAGTGGTGTTGCCAGGTGATTTTTTTTTACTTAAGCACGTGTTATTTTATGGATGATTTCAATTCACATAGCGAAGCAAAAGTAATAGTAGCAAGCGTTTTTAAATCTTTTATCAGTGTTGCTTTTCCTATTGAATAACTGTGAATGTTTTATTTCATTTATCTAGGGTGTTAAAAATTTGTCAATTAACATAAAATTATAATCTATTAATAGAATAATGTTCATATTTTTTCTGGGGCTAAGAATTTTACGGCCTGGACAACCTGACATAAGGAATTACTAAGTTAAAAAACTTAGTAATAAAACAGACAAATTACATAGGCAGGTATAGAATATGAGCATTACTTAAGACCCTAAAAACACAAAAAAAAAATATATATAATTTCATTGATGATTTGGCGTCAGCAGCAAAATTTAAAACCTAGAAGTTGACGAAATTTTAAAAGTAACCATTAGGAACCATTTTTGTTTTTGAATCATTATAAAAAATTAAGCCTTAGAAGATAATGACGAAAGGCCATCAACTAATTGCAATATTAAAGAATTTATGACAAGGTAATTTTTCGACCTTCCATCATGCAATTAATTAGAGTATTACATTAAGTATTACGTCATATGCTGTTGATACAAGTAAGAGTATTTAGCAGTTACTATTTGCACTTCTGAATTCCTTATATACGTTTCTATTTTATATATAACAGTACTCAACTGCCTTCTTAGCCTAGTGTTAAGGGCGTGTACTTTTGAAACCGGAGGTGGTGGTTTCAAATCCTGCTGGGAATCAACTAACTTTGTTTCCTAGTTTGTTAGGGCAATTTGGGCCGATCATCCAAATGTCTGAAAAGTAAGATGATCCACACGTCGGATGGGCATGCAAAAAGTCGGTCCACCCACCAACCCGCATTGTGGGATACGGTTCAAAAACCCCCTAAAAGAGGAGGCGAGCATTAGGCGAGGCCTATGTCTAGCAGTAGAATAACACAGGCTGATGATGATAATGAGTCAACTATTGGCTATTTATTATTGAAACCATAACGCTACAGCAAAACTTAAGTCTGCCTTACCAAATCGTTATATGCATAAGATAATATATAAGAATCAATATTTTATTAAAAGACAAATAAGAATTTGACATACAATTGTAGTATATAATAGTCTGTGGTAGTTTTAGAATCTTGTAATTAATTTTACGTTTATTATGAAAGGATATTCCAAAATGATACATAAAATTTTGTGTTTATTCATTACATACACTCGAAATTAGAAACTCTTATGATTTCATTACATATAACCTTGTTTAAAAAAAAGGTGACTCCGTGGTTTATTTTATTTAAAAAAAGGGGCTCGATTCATGTTCTAAATTGGAAAAAACCTATTTCCACAAATTTTATTACTTACGAATCCATAAGGAAATAGCTGTTTTCTTAAATTACTATCGTTAGTTTTTTAGAGGTTGTCATATTAATAAATTTTGTGAGAGCAAATTAAAACTGCATAATTGGCAACACAGTAGGTACAATAACAATTTCACTGAAGTTGTAGAAGTAAGAAGTAATCAGTATCATTCTTTCATATCGTTCCCTTTTTTTATTTCGCTCACTCCGGTAACTGTTAAGAAAGAGATGGACGCCTTTACTTGTTACACTCTCCATCCGCTATCCCTTTCTATTAAAAAGATAAGCGATATCGCTGTCTCGCTTTGTTTACGTCCGTAAAATGGTAACTTCATAGTACACGCGCAAATGAAAGGTGAAACACAATTTCATTATTATGTTATCAAACTATAAGAGAAACTGAATAATCCGTTAAATAATTATAAGACTAATATGCTAATGGCGTGACAATGTCGCCATAATAAATAGTTGAGTAACTATACGCGCTCAAAGATTTGTGTGTTAATTTTACATGTACTGTCTGGCCTCGTAAATCGTATCGTAGTGGGGGAACCTCCGCTCGCAAGTTGCACGGTTTCTATTTTGCGTTTCTCGAATTCAGTTACTTTGTCGCGTTGAGTGGGGCGCCTCATTCGCGCGAGCATTTTTAATTTATAAATTATATATAAATAGTTAATATAGATTTTATAATACAAACGGACCATTTGTATGTAAGTAGAGATCAATTTAATAATAGTTATCGTTCGACGGTAATAGTGAACGAATGACGGTGTAGTGAAATATTCAGCCGCTTCAAACATTTGGATTCAGTGATCTGTTGTGTGCAATTTAACTGGACGACGGAGAGGCTGTGATTAATAGTGTAATATAAAAGAATAAAAAACCGTGTGATAAAACTAAATATTTGACATTTCACCAGTGCGAATACAGCCGCGAGTGTTATTTGTGTCGGTCAAATTACGCGGCCACTTCGCAGTTGCGTACACATTACAGTTATATTGACATTCAATTCGGTCGGTTAATAGCCCGCAGTCGCGCCATCTGCATCGAGTTGTCCGTAGTGAACTTCGCTCACGTCACAGTACGAGTTTGAGTGTGCTCGCGAAATTTAACGTGTCGTGTTTACTTTCGCCGTGGTAACGTTCCGATTGCATTTGGAAAATAATTAGCCTGGAAATTTGTAACTGTACACGCGTACCGTTCACAACGGATGACCGGAAAGTGAGAGTCGACTCGCGGCGGCTGGTGGACTGTGGGGGTCTACATGGTTCATTGGGGTTAGACCATGGCTACCGCCGAAATGAGCCTGCCTGACAAGAAGCCTGAACACGAGTCGGGATATTACGAAGGCAGCGACCAGGAGGGCAGTATGGAATGCGGCTGCCCGTCGCCCGTAAGCTCGAGGAATTCGTCGCACTCGACCAAGTTGAAGCGTCGTCAGAGCGCGCACAAGCACAAGAAGGCGCCGACTAAGAAGCATCGTGGTGAGCAAGTGAACGGGTGCGTGGGGAATGGACACACGGGTAACAGTGTTGAGATTGTTGAGTGCACCAGTTTGCCCAGCGCGAAGGACAACAATGTTGAGGATTCCGCCCCTGAGGCAGGGCCGAGCAGCAAGCGGAGTAGTTCCGTGGAGCTGATCGGCGGCACCGTCCCAGCGCCGGCGAGGGACTCCGTCGATTGGAACCTTGTGGATGCTAGTAAAATTAGGAAAAGAAGCAAAGGTCAGTACATAATTTTTATATGATTAAAACCATAATTTACTTCAATAAAGAAATCTGCGGAGTTATGTGAAGATTTTTGTTATAAAAATAACTTTCATTATGTTAAAAACCTCAGTTTTATGTATTATATTACTCTAGAACAGTGACTTCGAAAGTTTTCTCCATCATTCAAGTTGTTCCAACTTATCTTAAGACACCTGCATAAAACAATACACTAATCAATTGACGGGAATTCATTAAAATTCAATTTTATTGCATAATTGTTTTATTCCAATGCAAACAAGTTTATCCAGTCATTTGTTACTGCATTGCATCTTAAGCATATTATATAATAAAGAAACATGATTTGTCAGAGTCCCAAGTTTTTATTAATATGTATTGATTCTGTCTTATCTTGCGTATCACTGTGTTTAAAAGACAGTCTTACGCAAATCAAAGTTTTTGATAACATCAAGGTTTATTTGAAATTATTCAAGTAACACTTTTTTATTTTTAAATGTTAATAATCTAGTTATTAACATTATACATTATTGTAACATAGTTTTTTATTTTATAACTTTAGCTTAAAATTAAAAATTGTTTATTTTAATGAAAATTATTTATTTAAAATAAGAAAGAAAAGAAGACTTTAAAGAGTTTATTGCATTAAATATACCAAAAATTATTTTAAAGTTTTTATTATAGAAAACTATTTTAATACAGTTTTAATACCGTACAAGATAGTGTATATATTTGTTGGTTTAAAGGAGTACATGTCTCTTAGTCAACTGGAGTTAATCTAATTACACCGTAAGCTTTGTGTACTTAAGCATGTAACATTATTCTTAGCAGAACTCCATTCTTGCTATTCTTATATTAGGGAAACTAAAACTGAACCTAAAAAGCTAAAACTAAATATTTTTTATAACATCCACAATAAAGCATTTATTTTGTTACATAATGATAAAATTATCAGTTATTGGGAACAAATTATGTGCAATTGTCAAAGAATTATTAATAAAACTATGTATGTATTATTATGTAAAAACTGTCCATAAATTTTTCAATCAATGTTTCAACACACATCTGTTGAAACTACAAAAAAATATCTTTAAGATTTATTATATTAAAATATAACATACAAGCAAAAAAGATATTTAAACAAAGGAGATATCATTGATTACACATGTTCTCAGAACTGTGTGACATGACATTGTCTTGTTATTTTATAACCAAAATGTTAACCCTTGCTTAAAAAAAATAATTCTGTGAAAAGTCTAAAAATAGAAAATAGCACATAGAAATGAATAGATTGAGATGTTTTGTTAAATACTACCCTTCTTCTCATCAGTTACAAAATGTAAAGTTTCAAAAAATTTATTTTATTGAACCTTGAAACATAATTATTTCTGATGTTTGCGTGAATATTATACATTATTAAATAAAATTACTTTACGGATTTTATCGCGATTATTTTTACATTTTAAATTCCCGACGTTTCGAACATTACAACTACAAATTAAACCCAAGCATAATACCACTGCTGGCTCTAACAATAAAAGCAGTTCATTTTGCATTGATCGGAGAGTACAGCCTAAAAATAATTGATTACAATTAAGATCTGGAAACCCCGTTTCAGCACTGGCAACAAGACCCATGACATCTCAGTCCACCCCGTGACCACGGCCGCTGGAAAGTGTTAGAAACGTCGGGAATTTAAAATGTAAAAATAAACGCGATAAAATCCGTAAAGTCATTTTATTTAATAATGAACCTTGAAACAGTTAAAATGTTATAATTTTTTAAACAAAACATCTTATAGTTAAATAATTATTAAGTGATAACTCTTTTCTGTTATCAGTCTTGTACACATTTCCTTGTTTTTAACAATTTTTAATTCATACTTCAGACACCTATTTTCATAGACTGCTTTGTAATCCTTCTTCATACTTCCTTGTTGTTTTTGTTTAATTTTCACAAGTTTTTGCCTTGTTATTTACAGTATAAAATATTTGAGGTATAATAATTTATTTAGTAAAAACATGGCATTAAAAGTGTCACAAACTTATTTAACATTTACCGCACACTGTCTGTCTCTTTACCACAAGCAGAAGTCCATATAACAAAAGTAGTAATTTTGTTTATAAAATGATATGCCTATATAGCTCGAAAAAAATCGAAAAAGTGCTTTAAAGGACATGAAAGAATGACGGAATTTAAGAATAACTTATAAGGTGGATTTTTACTGCATAATTTTGAGTTTTTATACACAAGTAATTCTACGCTTAACATGTTTTATAGCAAGCAACAATTAGAGCTTCGTAAGTATTATGTTAGAACTTGATCAATTATGAATAATTTATATCTTGATACAATACACTGAGAAACGTAGGTATTATGAATAAAAACCACTACTGACATATCTCGGTTTCACATTCAAATACAGTTATTAACATACACTTGAAAGGGAATTATTCACATGAAAGGTCATTTCGTAAACATTGATGTTTTATTCAAAAACAGCTCAACTCTTCATAAAATTTCTGTATAAATCTTTATCATAAATGATGATGCCTGTGTGGGCATATCCCTTGATAACTGCCAAAATTGTGTTATTTAGATGATTGTTGTGTATTGATTAAAAATTTATATTAAAAAAAATGTTATGACCGCAGAGTTCTTTGCTGATTCTTCTCAGGACACGGCCAAACTTCCAAACTGGTAGTAGATTGACCTTCATAATAGCTTGACTGAGTCTTAATTGAATAAAGAATTTTTGAATTTTTATTTATGAAATATAAGTCCATTACTCTACCATGTATACTGAGCGAGAAATAGGCCTTTTTAAGCCACTTTTGTGTATCAGAGAAGTTTCTGTTACATTATTACTATATTTAATGTATGTAAAATAGTTAAAAAACACCTAATTTTAATAAATAAGCCAAAGAAAATGGTTCACTATCCACACCATTTAGTTAGATAAGTAAAGGATTTGACATAAATGACAATAATTATTCATCCATATAATGATTTATGTTAGATTTAACATTTTATATTTTTTTAAATTTACTCATTAAATAAACATGTTATATTTTCCTAGTCTCTTGCAGTATTATGTTATTATTAAATGGATTTAATGTAAATTGTTTAAAATATATTTTACCTATGGCAACTCCTTCAATATTATCAATGTAGCTTAGTCATCCTAAATTGCTTTTTTATTAACGATTTTAATCTTCCCATGATTAACATTTTTCTAAATTTAATAATAAGTATGAAAAAATTTAATATTTTTTTCTTTACTTATTTCATTATTGTCCTTGAAGGTATAAGTAGCTGAGCTGAAAATGGCCCATGCCCTTTATTGCTTCCTGCTTAATTAATTTGCCAATAAAATAAAGCAGCTGAATGTAATAAAGTTGTTTTACTGTGTCCAATTTGATAACTGATTAATACCATTTTATAGAATAGAGACATGCTAGAAAGGAGATTATAGTTAACAATACTGCACTTAGTTTTTAAATAGGTCCCGTTTAAAATGGTGGATTTAAATGCAATTTTATGTGTAGGAGGGGACTTAACTTTTTTTTTAATTATAAGATATTATTTTAATGCAAATAATTTTTGAGTCCCTCAACATATTCCTCTTTTATGACAACATAAGCAATGTTAAGTAACCCCATGTGTATGGTAGCATTTAATTTTTATAGGAAATTAATGAACCTTCACTTGCATAGCAAAGTGTATGTTAGTTAAAAAATATACCATATTAATGTGTGTTATAAGAAATGTTACATTTTACTGTTACACTTATATGTTAGTGTTAAAAAAAATTGTCTCATTACATAATTTTGGCTTGGTACATGCATATTATATATAAAAGTATGATTAACTTGCGCTGGCAATAAAAATAATTAACTTTATAATCACATGCACCAATCCTAAAATTACGACGTAGATTTGCCGAAAATCAAACAATATCACATCTTGGTAGAAACTTATTAAAGATATTATCAAATTATAAGTAACATACATCTTAATGATACAAAAATTATTTTTGTAATTATGAATACTTAATCTTAAATATACTTATTCTACAGCAGAGTGTGCCTTTAAAAATAATAAAAGGTTACATCTAATAATAAAGGAAGCAAATATTAGCAATTTAGGCAGAATTGAAGCCTTGGTTTGTAAATCTTTTGGCTTTAGCGGGGTGCAAAATTTTAGTGCTAAATCAATAACTGCATTGTGTTTTGCACCCTCCGTCTCAGACGCCTTATGCGTGGCCTATTCTAATGCGGTTAGCATTGGGGTGATACTGAAGTTAGCTTGCACGGATTATTATTTGGGGTACAATTAAAGTGGATTTTGTGTTTTATTGATATAATCTTGGTAGACTAGTATTATTTGATTGTGTAATATTACGATAAATTTAAGATTCTTTTTATTATTTAATTAATTTGAATGATATATTGTGCACAATATAAAATATAATAATACTTAGTTTTGGTGATGAAAAATCAAATTTGTATGAATTAAATAACTCATTAATTATTTCTTTTATTTACGCGATTATTATGCATATCAAATCCACTAATTTACGGATTTTTTGCGTTACTTAAATATATTTATTCCCGACGTTTCGGATTCTTTTCAGCATCCATGATCACGGGCAGACTAAGTTGGTATATGTCTGTATCTCTATGTTTTTGAATAACCGTCAGTTTTTATTTAAAAAATTGACATAACTTTCGATTTCTTAATTTTCTATGTTGGTTTGACAAAAAGTATTTATGTTGTGTTTTGTAGTTTTTTTTTTTATACTCGTTTAATTTTTGAAATTGTTGGATCCTAGGAAGGTGGCAAAGACCAACCATCTTCTCTATTAATGCTGCTTTTCTAAGGATGCTGAAAGAATCCGAAACGTCGGGAATAAATATATTTAAGTAACGCGAAAAATCCGTAAATTAGTCGATTTGATAAGTCATTAACTTTACTTTTAATCATGAATTTTAAAGATATTCCAATAATTAAGTAAATCCTTACTCTTTTGAGAAAAAATAAATATAAAGAAAGCAAAGATATTTATTGATTGATTGTTGATTTATTTATTTGATAACTTTATAACCCAAAAAATGGCAATAACATTTTGCTGTAATAACTAAATAACTTTAATAATAACTATATAATAACAAATAATATAAAATAAATAAATATTTATAAAATGCTAATTTTATTATGTGTCATCATCACCATCATCACCATCAGCCTTTAATAGTCCACTGCTGGACGTAGGCCTCCCCTAATACACCCCTATCCATTAGGGGGTTTTGGACCGTATCCCACCACGCTGGTCCAATGCGGGTTGGTGGGTGGACCGCCTTTTTACATGCACTTCCGACGCATGGATCATCTTACTTTTCAGACAATTGGGTGATCGACCCAAATTGTCCTAACCAACTAGGAAACAACAATGAAAATTTGTTGAGTCCCCGCAGGATTCGAACCCACGACCTCCGGTTTCTAAAGCAAACGCCTATACCACTAGGCTACGGAGGAGGAGAGTTATTATGTGTATAATACAAAATTGATCATTGTAAAGTGTTTTTGATATATATTTGTTGATTTAGCTTAACATGATGGTTACATGATTGGTAATTAATTAAATATTTATTTTCAAATATATAGTACTGTATTTTAAGCATGAAATGATTACACTAAAACTGCACTAAAACTTTTATGTAATGTTGTCATATAACCCATAAACATTTAAGGAAAAAAGTTATTTATTTTTCCTTAGGAGCTAAATAATATTTAATGTTTTATCTTTGATTATTCTAAAACAAAATAAAATACATAATAAAAACATATAAATAATAGAAAATACAAATGTGCTGTTTAGTTCAATTTTTAGCTGATTGTTTTTGTTATATTTAGATGTAATGAAAAAGAACATATTACTAAAGTACTTGTATCGATAGTGAGAAAGTATTTAACTAGGTTTCTCTTAAAGAAATTCTTTTTCAATCGTAATATTTATATGGAGGAGTGCATAGATTCACTTTTACATTTATTAAGTAATATCATAAGATCAATATTACAATTTTCACAAGCATGTATAGCAAATACTATACCTTTTTTTTATAACAGACTAGCTGTAGCCCGAAACTCTTTTATAGTTGTAGTGTAAATAGAAATATTTTTTTAAAAAATATAGTCTAAATTACTCCCAGATAAATCAGCTTCCTTCAAGTGAATGTTCCATTAGAGATTAGTTAGTACAAACAGACACACAAGTGAATATTTAATAAGTTTGGTTGATTAATATGTACCTGTTTTATATTGTTAAATTGTTATGTACTCATTTAAAACATTTATTTTGATGTAACAAATAGACAATCCTGTTTTACTATCGTTGAAGATAATTAAACAGATATCATTAAAACACTTTGTAATCCAATCTTCTTTCTCAATTCTATCTTATCGCGACGGAAAGTTAAATTTTTTTAAAATAGTTCTTTTAAATTGGTCCTATGCGGATTGGTGCGTGGACCGATTTTTTACATGCTTATCTGGCGCATGGGTCACCTTACTTTCCAGGCAATTGGGTAATCGGTCCAAATTGTCCTAACCAGAAAACAACAATAACACAAAGTTGTTTGCCCCGCGCGATTCGAATCACGACCTCCGTTGTTTAAAGCAACGGCCGATACCGCTAGACCACGGTGGCGGTCAATCTATATTTTGATACAGTAAATAACATTCCCAGTGCCCCTACAACCGGAACTCACTTCCACACTTCTGCTTTGCGGTCGAAATATACACCGCATTAAACGAATGTTTTATTATTCATCTCATTTAATTTTATATGCATTGAATATAGACCAGAAATTGTTAAGCATACATTTATATCTCGCTCTTAAAATTTACATATTTGTTACTAAGACAGCCGTAGCTTGACGCAAATGTTTATTTAAATAACATTAAATATATTTTATTGTACTTATATAGTGCAAATAAGTATAAATAAATACATGAATCAAATATATTTTCGTTAACTATCAATAATGAACTATTAAAAGTACAACATTAGGTTAGGTTAGGTTAGGTGACACATTTACTACTACTACATATATATAATATACATAGTGACGTACTTATACCATACCCTACCAACCCAACCAACCCTACAACCCAAGTTTAGTGGTGAAAAGCTTCCATGCCAAACATGTTTGAACATGAAATTGAAGGAAACTTGAAGGAGAAATGATGCAATAAAGGGTATATAAGGAAGGGCAATACACGAATGACTCATTAATGGCTCAACCACCACCAGAAGAGGACGAACGACGAGGATTTGTGCTACCAGGATACAAATATTTAGGACCAGGTAATTCACTGAATAGAGGTGTACCGGTAAATACATTGGACGCTGCAGCAAAAAAACACGACGAACAATATCACAAGATTACGGAATATTACAAGAAAACAAAAAACAGGAAACAATTCGAAGAATCGATACAAGAAGCAGACGAAGAATTCATACAAGAAGTGGGAGAACACGCACCCGAAGGAACATACGACAGCATAATTAACACACAGTGATTTCACACACGTGAAACAACAAAACGTTATAGGATACGTATATTTTGAATAATAATACGTAAACTCGAATAACACTGGAGGTACACATATTTCATATGCATACATAAAACAAGCAATTTCAGTTTGTTCTTGTAAAGTCAAATAGTGCTCCATGATGACTGATACATAAAAATTTGCACAACGTTCTTTAAAGCGTCTAGAACGTTCGAATGCACTTTAAAATCGAGGTCGACACGTTCTATAGCGTGGTAGAGTCGAGTAATATATAAAGGACCGCGTAACTATCAACCGCACAGTATACCATGAACGAGAAGCAAGTGTACTACTACCACATCATCACGAGCTCGGACATCAGCGAAGAAATTAAAAGTAAGCAAACATATCCAATTGTACATTTTGAAAATGAAACGTGTAAGGACAAATGTAGACTCGGACGACGAGAACGTACACAGCCAACGGATAAGAGTTCAGAGAAACCCATCTCCACCTCCACCTCCAACGAAGCTGGAACAGGACGAAACGGGTATAATAGATTGGAAAGCAATCAGGGAAGAGAAGACCCTAAATTATGTGCTGGAACAGAAGGGACTGGGGTCATTGAAGGCGATGGCAGATACAGAGTCAGATGGAGAAATGGAAGAACGAGAAGATACTCTGGTGGGGAGGCAGCACAGAAAGGATTCGAAGAGACAATTCAAATTTGGACGGACCAATATGTTCAATCGGTACGTATATCCCAAACGCAGAAAATGAAATGTCAGCAGTTTATAACAGACCTTACAAACTCATCGCTCTGCATCAAGGAACAAGAAGACGGCATTGGCACATCATTTACATCAGTGCAAATAAACAGTGGGGATTTAACTCTAGATTGGGAAGAATTATTCGAGAAGGAGCTGATGTCTTGTTACGAGTATCTTTATTCCGGCAATGGTCGTCAAGTAACTACAAATTATTTCAATTAAACTGGGATTTAATCTAGATTGGAAAGAATTATTCGAGAAGGAGCCTACAAAACAACTAGCATTCACTGTATGTCTTGTCTAACTTAACCTAACCTAATGTTCGTTGCTGAGAATATCTTGTAGTACTTGACGACCATTGCCGGAATAAAGATACTCGCGTAGACAAGACATACACTCCTTCTCGAATAATTTTCCAATCTAGAGTTAAATCCTGTTTATTTGCACTGATAAATGATTTGCCAATGCCATCTTCTTGTTCCTTGATGCAGAGCGATGAGTTTGTAGGTCTTTATAAACTGCTGACATTTCATTTTCTGCGTTTGGGATATAGTACCGATTGAACAATTGGTCCGTCAAATTTGAATTTCTCTTCCAATCCTTTCTGTGCTGCCTCCCCACCAGGTATCTTCCGTTCTTCCATTTCTCCATTTGACTCTGTATCTGCCATCGCCTTCAATGACCCCAGTCCCTTCTGTTCCAGCACATAATTTAGCGTCTTCTCTTCCCTGATTGCTTTCCAATCTATTATACCCGTTTCGTCCTGTTCCATCTTCGTTGGAGGTGGAGGTGGAGATGGGTTTCTCTGAACTCTTATCCGTTGGCTGTATACGTTCTCGTCGTCCGAGTCCACATTTGTCCTTACACGTTTCATTTTCAAAATGTACAATTGGATATGTTTGCTTACTTTAATTTCTTCGCTGATGTCCGAGCTCTGATGATGTGGTAGTAGTACACTTGCCTTCTCGTTCGGTATACTGTGCGGTTGATAGTTACGCGGTCCTATATATTACTCGACTCTACCACGCTATAGAACGTTCGCCTCGATTTTAAAGTGCATTCGAACGTTCTAGACGCTTCCAAATAACGTTGTGCAAATTTTATGTATCAGTCATCATGGAGCACTATTTGACTTCAAGAAAACTAAATTGCTTGTTTTATGATGCATTAAATATGTGACTCCAGTGTTATTCGAGTTTACGTTATTATTCAAAATATACGTATCCTATAACGTTTTGTTGTTTCACGTGTGTGAAATCACTGTGTTAATTATGCTGTCGTATGTTCCTTTCGGGTGCTTCTCCACTTTGTATGAATTTTCGTCCTTTCGTACGATTCTTTCAATTGTTTCCTTTTTTGTTTTCTTGTAATATTCCGTAATCTTGTGATATTGTTCGTCGTGTTTTTTTGCTGCAGCGTCCAATGTATTTACCGGTACACCCTATTCAGTGATTACCTGGTCCTAAATATTTGGTATCCTCGCACAAACTCGTTGTTCGTCCTCTTCTGGTGGTGGTTGAGCCATTAATGAGTCATTCGTGTATTGCCCTTCCTTATATACCCTTTATTGCATCATTTCTCCTTCAAGTTTCCTTCAATTTCAATTTCAACTATTGAAAGTACGGCGCCGTATCGCTGCCGGCCGTTTCGTTAAACTTCTTTCCACAGTTAACCTGATTAGTTTAAGTTACCCGGTTAGAATGCTTCAGTTTTTTTTAGTCGGCGTCGGCCACAGATTGCACTTTAACTTGATTATTTTCTGTCTTTTTCATTCATTATGTCAGTGTTATTTGTGACGCCGATGTTGTGTGAAGTTATTGGTTTAATTTTGGTTAGTGGTAAAGGCGTGTGGTTAAGAAACCGTGGGTTCGAATCCTGCCATGGGTACTCAACAAAATTTTCATTGTTGTTTCCTAGTTGGTCAGGGCAATTTAGGCCGATCACCCAATTGTCTAAAAGTAAGACGATCCATGCGTCGGGTGGGCATGTAACAAGTCGATCCACCCACCAACGCGAATTGGACCAGCGTGGTGGGATACGGTCCAAGAACCCCCTAATGGGAAAGGCGTGAATTGGGGGAGGCGTAAGTCCAGCTGTGGACTAACACTGACTGATGATGTGATGTGTGATGTTTTATATTTGAATATTTAGTATTGTAGTATAAATTTCTAAAGCGTGTTATATCTCACAATGTTTTCCTATTACACAGATAATCTTGGTCGATTGATGAAAATCATTGATAGATTTAATACGCTACCACTTTACGAGTTTCGTTAAACGAAGATAATTTTTATTAACTCTTTTTGCACAATAAAACCAATGTAGAAAGGCGGCCTTAACGCAGTATTAGCATTACTGGCGTTCTCTGTTAGTCATCCTTAGGGTGGTGCCGAGATTAATCGGTAGGTGTCATCAATCATCATAAAATTATTGCTATTGTTTACCCTGTATATCTATTTCAAGTCTAATTCGGCTCAACTATATTAGTTTTCTAGCACTTTTGTAGTAATTTCTTTATATTTCTCGCTGGATTTTATAGTAATTGATTGGTACATTATATGCCGGGAACAGATTGTCGTACTTCCAAGAGCTTGGTTTCAACGAAATACAATTTGAATGACCTTTATTTCATTAAAAGGAACTATCGTTTTCCTTATCATAAATTCTTAGGTTCTCGTTAATAGATTATTATACTTTACACGTGTTTTTGAATAGCTTTGTCTCATATAGATAATGCTGTTAGGAGGTATTGGTTAGTTTTTCTTGTTAGATTTAATTATTTAATAATTAAATTTAAAAGGGTACTTATAATTTTCATTATAAGTATTTTAAAATGATATACCGAAATATTCCATTCAATTAAGTATTCTATAAAATTTTCTTAATTTTGTGTAGTCGTTTTGTTTACGGAAACGGTAGCTTAATTACAACATGGCGTTCCAACATAACATTTTGTTTCAATACTGCTGCGTATTTACACACTTTCAATTACGTCTATTTGTATCTTTCGTACAATCCAACATGCTTAATTCTGACACGTGGTTTCATCATACTGCGTTCTGTTCCAATACTGCGTTCCAACATGGTGTTGCACACCAACATGGCGTCGCGCCCCAACATTCAGTCGCAGAACTTTGAACGTAACGTTCCACCGACGCCGCGATCGTCCCATTATCGGGTCCTGGACTGGCCGATATCGCTTATCATCTGCGGTGTAATGCGAGGGGGGGGGGAGGGGGTCCCGTGTTATAATTCAAAACGTGAATATCGTTTGAAATAGTTTTATTGGTATTTATATATTATTTATTATCATCAGCCCGTGTTAGTCCAATGCTGGACATAGGCCTTCTCGTAATGCACGGCTTCTCCATTAGGGGTCTTTTGGCCCGTATCCCAAATTAATCATACTAACATTAAACTTTAGTTTCTTCGTCTCTTAATCAACTACCACTTCGTGTTTATTGTGGTGGATTGTCTCAACACTTAACCGATACATCAAAAAAAAAAAAAATTTTTTTTTGGATTTCCTATAAAAGTGGATTTAATACGTAAATTGCGTAAATAAATTAAATGACTAAGGAATTTAAAAGTTTAATTTAATCTTAGGCCGCCTTTAATCCTATAATCTTTTTTATAGCCTAATAAAATATGGAAGTGACTATAACTATGTAAATCATAGCAACCTTCTAGCCTTATTATTACTGTTGTTTTTAATTGATAATATTAAATAAAAAGACTTTAACAGGTTTAGCTGAGTTTATTCACATAATAATTTTATTTTAATATGTAAGTAAATAAATATATACATTTTATTTGAACGTAATAATTAACTAAATAACTTTTTATTTTAAAATTTTTCCGTAATCACAGTACGTTCGAAATGCCGTGATTTAAATTTTAATTACATATGTAAATTAATTGGTGATTCAATAGAGTACAGTTGCGCGTAAACAAAATAATTAATTTATTTGTGACAATTTTTCAATGACGATGCTGGTCGTGTTATGGTGCGTTAAAGATGTTATATTGTTTACATTAATTCGATTATTATTTACCACTCATCATCATCATCATCATCAGCCTCTATCAGTCCACCGCTGGACAAAGGCCTCCCCTAATGCACGCTACTGCGTCCGATCTTCGGCTATTCTCATCCATCCCGCACAGGTCACTTTGCGAATGTCGTCACTCAATCTTGCCTCAGGGCGTACAGATTTACCAAACGTATTTTATTGCATTTAATAACATCATCATCATCATCAGCCTGTGATAGTCCACTGCTAGATATAGGCCTCCTCTACATTACCCCCAGCCATTAGGGGTTTTGGCCCGTATCCCACCACGCTGATCCAACGCGGGTTGGCGGGTGAATTGACTTTTTCCATGCCCAGCCGACGCATGGATCATCTTATTTTTCGAACCCACGACCTCCGGTTTCTAAAGCAGACACCCGTAACGGCCTCCGCAGCCTAGTGGTAATAAGTTATTACTTATTGTCTACAAAATACGCCCTAATCACGACGTTTGATACAATTTTACGAAAGTGATGTTAATTTCAGTTTTACTTTAAAAAACTTAAAAGTGCGAACGACACACAACTTAATACTTACGCACATTAAGTTTTAAAAGACCTACAAGATACAAAGGTTAATTTGAACGTTATGTATAATATATGCGACATACGGGGAAGTGTCTTGCCACTATCAAGGTAAATATTAGCGCGTAATTAAACGGCTATGTTTCAATGAATATCTTCATGTCACGTGTAACATTAGTATACTATATTATATAATACTTATTAGGAATAATAATGAGATGGTTTGTTTTGAGTTATATATTAAAAATGTCCATGTCGTGGTGTCGACTAAGTTTGGTCCTTTATTCACATTAACAACGATTTTTGTTTATTATATTCGAAGGATGATCCAATTTAAGTTAATTTCTGAGAATTATAGTAAAAATAATATCGATAACGTAATATGCAAAATCACGGTATTAGTTGTATGTGTATAGATATTGTTTTCTTATCATGCAATTTCCTAATTTACTCAAAACAGGACCGCGTTACGAATGCTTTATAGTTGTACGAAAACAAGTTTTTTAATCAACGCAATTGATATAAGTAACTCTGATATTTTCCATTTGCCTATTTTTACTCACTGAAGTGTCTATACAATGGCCCAATTAGACTCGAAATGATAAACCAAGAATACACCCATTTTTCTCGTGGTGGGATTCGAACACGAAACTCTCTAGAGGTAGGCAAGGTCACTAACCATTGCGACGGGTTGTCGTCCTAAATAATGAGACCTCGTTAAATTTTCCCAGTCGTACTACGTATATTATTATTGTTGTCATTTGCTTCGTTTCCTTTGCATTAATATAATTAAAGCCAATCGTAACGGAAAAGATCGTCTCAATTCCACCATTGCGGACCTACACGGCCAATAAACCATCCCCCATATAAAGCGCACTAGTTTGCTTAATAGGAAATGTACTCTATTCTTATGTATACACGACTAGTTTTGCAATGTACTTTGTGTACGTATAAGTTGGCCGTCTGTTTATTTAGCGCCGGTAAACCCTTACTGTACATGTCGCTTTGGCGTGATTGCTTACGGAGAATTGTTTAATTGGATGGTGCACTTGTTTATGGATACACGGTTAGGAAATGGATAAAAATGTAATCGGCGTTATGGGACGTATGATTGGTGGCAGTTTAGACGTGTATTTATATAATTGGCAGAAAGTTTTGTTTAGTTGGAGTCAAATGTAAAACTTTTTATGTGTCGAAAGTATTACGCATTCTGATTGGTTTCAGAATATAAACGTGTTTTTCTCATATTTGTATTATATTTTATAAAATTACTGGCAACTCCGCAACCCGCCTTGTGGGAGGAATTTCGTAAAATCCGTTCTTAGCTGACCTCTTCTCGGCGAAAGGAATATTCCTACAGAATTTCAAGTTGCTACGCCTTATGATTCCAGAGATATCGTGATGAGTCTATATATATATATATAGACTCTTTATGGCGGAAACCAATCAGGACGGTTAATGTTTTACTGTCATTATAGTTTCACATTATACTACAGGTCTTTTTCATCATTATCATCATTATTATCAGCCCTTTTTGGTTCTCATATAAAGACTGACAGCGGATACTATTGTGTGTATATGAGTTATAGTGCTCATATTCACGATATATTCAGCTGAACTGAAACCGGACTTTTGTCTCAAATTTCTTTTTAAAGTTGTTTCCGAGTTGGTTATGAAGATGCGGTTCCATCAGGTTGCTTGTGAAGTAAGATGATGTCTGCGTCGGATGGATATGCAAAACGTCGGTCCGGCGCCTGGTCTCTCTCTGGTCGTGTCGGTTATCCGTCCCTGTGTTTGTGCGTACGCTTGTGCACCATAATATCACTCGCTCAGTTGGCTTTGGCGTCGTTGTAATCCGTTTTGAGGACATTATTAGCTGACTGAACAGCGTGCGTTTATTTACATCTAACACAGGAGGAAGCTCCCTCGAACTAAGTTATGTACTATAGGGCTTACGTCTTCCTTTTTGTTGACTTAAATATGCAGGAGATTACGTTTGTATGTGTTTACATGTATCAATTATTATGAATAATATGATTCGACTAATGTACGGTTTTATTGTTACAGTTAACCTAAACGGCGCATCCAAAGTGGACATATCACACTTTGACCTACTAAAAGTTCTCGGAACAGGAGGTGAGTTGAGAATTATTTAACAATTTGTGTACAAGATCATGGTATTGTAAGTGAAGCTGATTAAATTATCTATAGTAATGTAATTAAGGCTACATTGATTGAAATGCCTATCACTTTATAACTTACAAATACAGAATAATAATAATGATAATCGTTTATTTCCCACCATAATCATAAAGCATTTATAAAATAAAATAAAAAATTGTTACAAAAAAAATAGTTCATCTCTTTGCATCTGTAAGTTCTTTTTCAGCTGCTTATTGTATTAAGGATGATTGTATTCACTTTTATTGATGTAATTTAATCAATTTTGTCTAATCCTTGTTAGGCAGGTTTATAGTTTGTGTGTATTTACATCATGAGAAAGATAATCATTGCCCTCGATACAATAACATGTATATGTCCTATAGTTTCGACTTATCATATAGGACCGAAATCGCAGACCAATTTCGGTCCCTAGACCCAAGTCGTCACTACGTCTAGCTGAGAGCGGTGCGTCCGACTTTCTAGTCTAGATACGTACCGATGCACTATTGACTTTGTATCAATTCCAATCAGATATAGATGTAAACAATATCACTTATAGGAACTAATCAACATTGTTTCTTAAAACGTCGCACAGAAGATTGGTTTCATGTAGACTTTCATCTCTAAGAATACAAGATTTTTTACGTTATTTCATTATGAAGTTGGGATTTTTTTGCTAATTTGTTTGATCACAATTTTATTACGATTCAGAACATGCTACAAACGCGTGGAAAACAACTTTTATCCAATAAAAACATTAAAGCTAATACAACTTGCACCTGATGGGAAGATATACACCTATAAGATATGCAACGCATGCTGATGATGCCACTAGCCCGCATACTGAGACCCAAGACATAAGATGTTATGTTTCTTTCTCTTATTTAGAACAGAATCACAGTATAACTTTTTCTTGGAACTGGTACATCCCTAGCTTATATTTATAACCGCTACTAACAAATGAAATAAAAATTGCGCGATACGTAAAATAATAATATCTTTTGTAAAGACGATTGAGGTGCGAAAATACTGATTAATTAAAGATCAAAGGTGTAACCATCTAATAAAAGTATGTTCACAAATATCGGCATTTTTATAATAAGGTGTTCATAATTATTTCTTTAGTTTACGCAAATACTATACATTGTAATAAATAAATAAAATTACTTCTTACGGATTTTATAGCGTTTATTTTACATTCGCGACGTTTCGAACACTTTCCAGCGGCCGTGGTCACGGGGTAGACTGAGATGTCATGCCTCTTGTTGCCAGTGCTGAAGCGGGGTTTCCTTGTATCGGGGATCTTGATTGTAATTAATTATTTTTAGTTGTCGGTGTTTCCATGCTATACCAAATTCATATTGCCTTTGCTGTCAAAATTTAACCGTTCGGTTTACGCAACCGTGGATTTATAAGTGCCATTGGCAGCCGATATGCCGAGACAACTGTCCGAATTGATTGGTGCATTCAACGTTGTGTGATACAATGCCCTGTTCGTATTGGACATGTCGTTTTGTAGGGGGATCCCCTGCGGCGTATTTGTTGCACGGCTGGAGTGATGACGCAATAGTTTTGTTAGATGTGTTTAGTGCGAATAGATAAGTGAGTTTTTTTCTTGCTTATAAAGAATTAACCTTTTTAACCAGTTATATTTATATGAAAGAAAGATGATTTTGGCAGGTTTTATTCAGTACTTGCAACCACCCAACCCCCCTTGTGGGTGGAATTTCGTAAAATCTGTTTTTAATTAACGTCTACTCGGCGAAAGGAATATTCCTACTAAATTTCAAATCCTACGCCTTATGGTTGCAGAAAATCGTGATGAGTCAATATATGGTGGAACCTATATATATATATATATAAGGACGAAGAACCTTTTTCTTTTGTCAGGTTTTAATTTTTTGTACATTTTACGCCTAATTGAGTTGTTGTTAATTACCCTTGTGTGTTTGTGGTTGAGTTTTATTGAATACAATTTACTCGAGATGACACTACTATAAACGGGTTTAAGAGCCCCAATGCATTTTTTGCCAACTCTTTGTAAAGTATAAATATATGCATATATCTTACCGTTATCATATAATTACTGCCTCCGTATCCTAGTGGTATAAAGTTAGGCTGTAGAAACCTGAGGCCGTGGTTAGAAATTAGAAGGCATCCGGGCTTTATAATTTTGTATTGATTATTCTAGACGGTTTAGGGTAATACAAACGTATTATCAATGTTTAAAAGTTACTTCTGCGTCTTGTATCTCTCCGGTCGTATTGGTAATCCATCTTATCAGAGACGTGTTAAAGGAAAGGAAGTGTTAGTTCAATTGTACGCTATATCTCCTGCATAGGTGGTAGGTCCCCTGTTTACAGGAGACCGTCTCGGTGGGTCCCACCCCGGTGTCTATTTCTGCCGCGAAGCAGTAGTACGAAAACACTGCTGTGTTCCGGTTTGAAGGGCACCGTAGCCAGCGTATTTACTGGGTAAACGAGACTCAACACCCTATGTCTCACGGAAGGCAGCGCGTTGGCGATACCACTGGTATTACCAATGTCTATGGGTGTCGGTGCACACTTTCCATCAGGTAGCCCGACTGCTCGTCTGCCTGCGTAAGCCATAAAAAAAAGTTGGCTGATGTCTAATATAGATCAGGCGTCTAGCCGGAATGGACTAGGAGCCAATAAAATTTTATACGATCTTTTCGTCTCATCATCAGCTTACGTTAGTCCACTGCTGGACATAGGGCTCCCTAATGCACGCCTTCTCCATTTTCGGGGGTTTTGGACCGTGTCCCACCGCGCTGGTCAATGGCGGGTTGGTGTATACGACTTATATTCTCCAATATACCATCATTATCATCATCAGCCTGTAATAGTCCATTGCTGGACATAGGCCTCCCCTAATGCACCCCTATCCATTAGAGGGTTTTTGGACCGTATCATAGCAAAGTAAAACCTGACAAAAAATTGAGTACGCCGTGTTGATAGCAATGTATAAATTAACTTATCTATCGTAGAATGACGCCGTTAATCTAAATGTTTTTGACATTTTTTTTTAACATGGAAATGTGCGCTGAAACATTTAGTTATTATCAGAATGCCGTACCTCGAACAATTCAAACGTACCGAATACATAACAATTGAAAGATAGTTTTGTAGTATTATCAACAACTTACTTCGCTCAATAAGGTTTATAACATAATTGTGTATTGCACTTTTACGTATAAAGCGCAGTAGGGGTGTTTTTAGAATTTTCGTGTTTCTCGGATCCAATTTAGTATTATTTGTATTAGTTGCTATCAGACTGACTTAATAATCGCAATATTTACATATATTTTAAAAAGCACTGTGTACGACGATCGAATACACAGACGCTAGACGTATGACGTCACAACTTTGCTACGCTTTAGACGTGTTTCCGTACATTCCATATTCCATTCGGCTCGTTTAAATGCTGTTCAGCAAAAAGTATTTCCTCCAACCCGACACAGCGAGGATGAAGTATAACGGCTTTTAAAAAAACCGCTAGTAACAATGCGCCGTGCATCCAATGCATGACTGTGCAATGCAAGGGGGGTGGGGTGGGGTCGGTGACCTATACCACCACGTGGTCCCATTGACCGAAGGAAATCCGGGATGCGGTGGAGTCATCGGATACATTGGGGTTGATACGCTCCTGTATGTAATATGGTGGAAGGTGGTTGTATACTAGATGGTTATGGGGATGACCAAATGTATGTTTCCAATGTGAAGGTACAATGTACGTTTAGATTTTTCGTACCATAGATCGATTCGTATCATCGATATGCTTAATTAGGTCTTTGAAACTATGTGATATCCTGCTAAAGTTATAAATGCTAAAGGTCGTACGTGTTGATGTTTGTTACCTTAAAATCTGAGAATACTTTCCGATTTTCATGAAGTCTTTTAGCTATAGCTTACACGCCAGAATAATATGTACGCTAGATATATAAAGAATAAAAAAGTTTCAAAATATTTTGACAAAGTACCACTGGTTTAATGCTAGAGAGAGGAAGCTAGGTCGTTTTTAAATAACCACTATACTTAAAATTATAATGACCTCCAGGTCGTACGCGTGAACACAGTTGCACTCCTATCTCCACTGTAGTATTTCGATGGGACGGATAACCGACACGATAGAAGATAGGTCAACCGCAGAACCGATTGACTATCACATACCCATGCTACGCATACACGGTACACGGTAACATGGTCCTGTTACCGTCAATTGGGTGTTCAGTGACAGCAACAAAATAACAATAAAATTTTGGAGTCACTAGTATTCGAACCCACAACCTCCGGTTTTTATATTAACGTAGGCAATGTTACTATATTTATAACCTTAACACGAGTTTCATTAGTCAATAAATTACAAGGAGAGAAGTATCGTTTCAATTTACTTAACGCTATAAAAAGGTGAACTACACGTGCATTCTCGAACCTGATCGTTAATTGATTCTCATTCTTTTTAAGTTGCTCAATGTTAATTAAACCGCGCCCGCTGACTCGTGTTTTAACCGTGTTTGACCCACGTGTCGCGTCGCGTGACTCTGTGACTCTCCGATTCTGGAGAAGTCACTTGACTTTGCGATATTTAGATCTCGAATTCGTAACGGGAATGTCACGTGACTTTCTGTTTTTTTTTTCGGTTGCTAAAGTGGTTACGGGCGAGTCACGTGACCTTGTGATTCTCGGATCCTGGAGCCTTCCCGACCGGGTCACGTGACGTGGTTTGCGATTGTTGTACCGTTGATTGGTTTCTTCAGTAAGTTGTTTGTTGTTGTCGATCGATGTTGTTGATTGGGTTGAGATTTGTATGTTTTCATCTTTTCTTTTAGTTTAAAATATCAAACCGAACGTTGTTTAAAACTGTTTTACGGATTTTGCCGTATTAGAATATTTATTTTTTGTATTATTAGTGACGTTTCAGAGTGTATACAGCGTTCGTCGTCGTAAAACTCTTTGTCTAAATAATAGACCTAATATGAAGTATTAAAATGCGACATATTATCAACTAAATTACCTTTATTTGTCACGCGTACTTCTCGCGTAATCATTGTATTTAATTAAACCACGTAATGAATGAAAATAAAGAATGTGTCGAACACAATTTAAAAAAGCTGTTGTTTAGTTGTTATTTTGTAGTGTTTTAGGTTCATTGTTAGGCCAATAGATTGCTTAATAAAAAAAATTTTATCTAGACATGATCAGCGAAATTCAATCATCAAAGTCGGTGAAACGTAACAAATAGGAACATACAAATAATTGCAAAAGAAAAAGTACAGTCTGATAGTTAAAAAATACTTTGTATCAACGGCACTCGGTCTGTTAGCCAGCCATCCGTAGCTTCCTGGTTTCAGTTAACAGATTACGGTTATATATATAAATGGTAGTTTTTTATTATAGTAACACTTTAACATCAAGTCATCCCTAGCTAAAAGGAGTCGTTTAGCTATATCCATTTGCAATGAAAGTAGAAGTAAAGTCAATACTTAAAGTATGGCAAGTTCTAATGATTGCCTTATTTATATATTTCTAATCATAAATTAGCTTAATGCATTGCTCCGTAGCCTAGTGGTATGGCCGAGTGCTTTAGAAACCGGAGGCCATGGGTTGGAATCCTGCGGGGACTCGACAAATTTTCATTTTGTTTCATAGTTGGTTAGGGCAATTTGGGCCGATCATCCAATTATCTGAAAAATAAGATGATCCACGCATCAATGGGCATGTAAGACTGTCACACGTACTCCGTCATTGGACCATGCTGTGGAAGTCCAAACCCTAATGGATAGGTTTATTAAAGGCCTTAACAAGCGTGACAATCACTGCTGATGATTGATGTGTGATCTAATCGTTGGATTCAATAAGTAAGCATACACATGCATCTTTAAAGCTTCAGATAATAAGTCCGAAATACCTATCGCTGTCCAACGGTAACAGTAGTGTTTGACGTACTCTTTTCTAGTAAGCACTGCAGAGTACGTGGATTCTCTGAACAATTACTAGAGTCCTTAAACGGTTCTTATCGGAATAGTTCTACAAAACTGTGCGGATAAACTAGAAACCGCATCCTTCGTTTTGTTATAGATTATGTTTCCAAGAAGAATATCCGTTCGAGTGCTTCAGAGTGTTTAACAAACCGCATAATGCAGGTGTCAATAAATAAAAAGCACGTTTTAGAGACAGTGGCCGATCTGATGCGTCGAGTGCAAACAATGAGGCATTGTGTGGAATCGGCTGCACAAACTAGCTTAGGCACGCGGATGTGCACATAAGAATATGTCACGTTGTGACGAACGCCGAGACAGACGCACGTGATGTTATGTTGCACGATGGTGCGAGAATGCGTCTGTATGTATGTATTTGGTATTTTATTGGCATGTTATAACAAGTAAGTAACCGCTTGGAGCTAGATGTGTGCTTGGTTTCAGGTAAAAGGCTTGGCGTGGCACGTAATGGTTGAATTAGATTCGTGTATGTATTAGATGTCAATTGTAAAAGTGTATGACAGTAATCTGTCCGTACCTGTCCGTTATAGATTACTACGAGACTTGGATTATATTGAAATTCTTAAAAGTGCTTTACAATTAACAGAGGAAAATATTTACCATTATGATGTACCTTTACTAATTTTTAATACTTATCAGTAATATATTTCGTTGATAGAGAAATGAAAATATAATGCTGCTTATTCAATAAATTTTGGCGTTTACTAAAGCTTAATCCAGGAGAAATGCCTAGGATTATAAGGTCACTCAGGATTATAAGGAAGAATAATAAATTTTGCGAGTCATCAACTATAAGCCATATCGTTTTTAATCATGCTCTGTCGCTATAAACGTGCTAAAAACGTACGTAAAGTAATTTCAATATGGCAATGACTTAAAGAAAACGAAGACATCGATCAAAACATCTCGGATGCAAATCGATAACTGACCGCACCGTCGCAGCGCTATATATTCCCAAGGTCACCGGAGGACGCCCCGTTTATCGGTCAGATGCGTGCATTACCTTGATTAATCAATAGCGGGTGCTAGGTATGGGAGAATATACAGGTGTAGAATTTAAAGGAGCTTGTATCGATATTTATAAAGTGGTGCATAAACGATAAATAAGAAATTTGTTTATCCGAATTATTGGTTGATATGACCATGCTCAACAAAACATAAGTTAACTATAAAAGGTGATTCAATACAATGATTATCGATATTACAAACATTCTTATAAAGGAGACAAGTTAAATATTTGTTGTATATTTAATTGGCGTTGATTATCCGTTCCAATAACACACAGTGTGAACGTGTGACGCAATATGTCGAAACTCCACCCAGGCTGATCATTTCGTTGTAATAAAGTTGTTAATCTAGAAAGTGTTTTGAACTAAGCCTTTGACAAACAACAACATCATAATCGATCTATCTCGGCTTTAGTTTGCGCACGGGGCGTTTGAGAAACGTGATTGTGTGACAGAAAGCACGTGACCGAAGTCGTGTTTACGTCTCGATGTGGGGGGAGGCCCATTGGGCGGAAGGGGGGCCCGGAATGGTTAGGCGTTTCACAGGGTACGGGCCTGGCACTATACTGTTTCGTATATTAATTGTAAAGTTATTTGATTAATAATATACAATTTTAACGGATTTTATCGCGTTTAATTACTTACAATTATTTAAAACAATACCCGATGTTTCAAACCCTTAGCAGGGTCCATTGTCACGGGAGTACTAAATGACTACTAAATGAACTTACACGTATACTTTTGGAATGTAATGAGCTTTAGTATTTTTGTTATATTACTTTTTCTGGTTCAACAAAACACCAGAACTCAAAAGGTTCTCAGTATGCCGGTACTTTAATCTGTGACAGGTATAATTGCAATGCATTTTCAACGATTTTATTTTGTTAAAATTGCTAGTTATTGGAAGTTAGATGTGACGCTTACATTTTCACTATTACGCATTAACAATGAAAACGTTATCGTTCTGAACGAGTGACGTACTGTGATATAAATTTCTATTAACACCCGTCCGACGTCGCCGAAAGCGTAACGAATGCCATCCTAGAGCCGCGTAGTCGACACGTCAACGGTTTATTGTTACGTGACGTAGCCGTTGCGCCGTTTCACTTGAAATGTACGTCGGTGTTTACGTGCAGGTTGCAGCGTGCGTTTGCGGCTGCGACAACGCGTGAACTATACAAGAGGCAAATAATCGAATATTTAATCCCGCGGGGAAACAACTTGTGTTATCGTTGTCTTCTGGCTGGTTAGCACAATTTGGATCGATCACCAATTGTCTGAAAAGTATGATGATCCATGAGTCGGTCCACCCGACAATCCTATGTCCAGTAGTGGACTAACACTGATATGAATAATGATATAAACCACCAACCAACTAATGTCAAACTTTAATGTGAGTACGTAATGTAAGCTTATTGGTTGGTTACTGACGCCAAAAGTGATTCATCGGGCGATATTTGACCAAGGCGAGGAAATTTTTTTTAATAAAAAAATGCTTCAGTTGATATTTTTATTATGTTTATAAGTAAATAATACTCGCGCTAAAGGTATCAAAAAGTTATTTTGCATTTAACGTTAAAAAGAGTTCGAAAAATGGGTCAAGTAGAAGCTTACGTTATTACTGAGAGAATTTATTGTACAAATATAAAATGTACCGCGGTTATGATAGCCTAACTGAAAAGAAAATTGAATTTACTTAATTCCCTATTGCTGAATATTTTGTAAAATAAAAAAATGTCGAATACACGTGAGTGATGCAACCAATTTTTATTAATATTTTTCCTGGATATTCATTTACAATACCTAAAAGTGAATTTAGTGTTTACATTATAGACTTGTCATGCATTACATTTTCTGTCTATGTGTTTATTTAGTATAAAAAATATGCTAGTAAAATCACTTTCTACGTGACGTCACTGGGGGACATTTACCGTTCGACCCACCAATTTAGATTCGGTTTAATTTTACCGTTACGCGTATCTGATGGTCTGTGGAAGGTTTGAAAGTTGTACGAATATCGTGTTAGTATTTATTTGTTAAAGTCATTCATAATTTTATATAGGAATAGCTGTAATAATTGTGACTACATTAAAAATGTCTGTTGTTTTTATGACCTTTGTTGAAGGTAACTGGCAAAAATTGAAATAGTATGATTGCTTATTGCTTTTGATTAATTGTGACATTCATATCCTTTCAAACAAGGCAAGTTAACTTTATAATAATTCTATTGAAATGGTGTAAGTAAAAGTGTTGACGTATGTGTTACTGACGCATTCATACCATAACGAGTATTGTTTTAAGGTTAAATGTATTTAACAAAATGTTAAGATAAAAATTATTAACATAAATTTTTGATCGCACGCTATTTCGCAAGCTTGCGTCGGTGTTGCAACATTTCGTAATGTTATTTACCAATTGCCGCATAATTGTTTATCAATAAATTATAATGACCAATCATCATTCGTTTTATTTTTTTTTTATTTTATAATCTGTTAATTTATAACAAACAACTGGGGCACCTTTTAAGTTGCAGAAATAGCTTGTAATTTTTGTTTATTTCTTATTACCATTGTTGTTTGTACACGGCAAGTATTATTTTTTATTATTCCATTTTTTATATTTACCGCTACAAGGTACCAGGGCACTATGACTCTGTAGGAGTTTCGTCCCCAGGACGTCGGTCCGTCTCGGCGGGTCGTCGACCCCCGAAACTGGTGCGTAGCGGTGCCCGGTCGTTACCCGTTCCGTCCTTACGCCGCCTGTGACCTTATGCCCGCCTGGTACTTGCTCCGAGTTGCTTTATTGTTAATCGTTTGGTAAACGAACATTGTACTGTTTCGCTATTAGTTATTATTGTTGTTTTTTGCGTACTTATTACTTGATTTTATGAGGTATTAGTTATGTGTTTTAATTTTTTTTATTTTAAAAATTAAAGAAGAACTTTAAAGTTGATAAAAAAAATAATTAATTCTTTTGCTTTACGCGAGTAAAAAACTTTTAACCGTTCGTTATACGTTAAAACCAGTTACGTCATTTTATTTAATAATTAATAACAAATTGTTTATTAAATACGTCAGTTGCGATGTTTGCGTAATATTTATCTAATAATAAGTATATTATGGGTAATCAACGAGTTTATTCCTTTGGTAGGGTTCATAAGGTAATTATATTAACAAGAAAATCATAACAATTCTATACTTTATTGTCACTTATCTGCAACAATCGTCTGCTAATTATAAAAAGTCTCGTGATTATTGTACCAGTTTATTGTTTCCGCTTCCGTTTCCGTCGCAACGCGCAGCCCCTATTCGCGGCTTGTTTATGGTTCATATTAGCGTTCGACCGTTATCGCGGTGCAATTAAATGCGCGAGAAAGGCTCCTAATTAACGAAAACTCCTAATTTAGTATTCGTGATTCGTCAGATAATCGGTATGCGGTTCGTTGATCCCCCCCGGGTGTGGCGTTTTTGTGACGGTATTGTATCGAAATGGAAATCGCTCCGTTGTCACTCGCTTGTTTGCGCCTCAACAGTATTTTGTAATACTGACAACCTCTTTACACTGCTGCTATCCTGGTACTTTTCTTTGGTTGTCAGGGGGAGCCGAAATTAAGTTGTTTAATAATACATCATGTGATATTATTTTTAAATAAACTGGCTAACTTAATAAGAAATAAGGCTAAAGATAAATATCACTACAAATTTTATAATGAATATGACGAACAAAGTCACAACTGTTGGAAAATTTACAAATAACTCATTTTGAGCAAATAACTTTATCCTGTTATCCTTCCTTTAGTTACTAAAGCGGTAACTAGACTAAAATTTTTATAAAAGGAGATATCGTCACGATCATAACAAAGAAACGACTATATCTGGGACATAAATGACATTTCCTTAACCTTATGAACAGGAAATCGTCCGATCTCAAAGATTCGTTTAAAGATATTCAAATTTATGGTGATATATTTATTTTATGGCTCAGCAAGCGGTATTGAGTTATATTGGACTGCATAACTGGATTTAATCCATCCATAATAGAGCCGATATTTGGTTCGCGCGAGATGGAATTTATCATAGCCCCATAGATATCATCCGGCATTCGCCTTGCTAACGGAACCGTGTTCCGGGAATGCGGCGCGGTCAATCGATTTGTCGCGTTAATCCGCCCCGGGGTCGCTCTCAAGTGGGATTTACATTGACCGTCTCTTATGAATTATGTTGTCCTGGTATTAAGCTCATACCAAGTTAATCTTAGTTTGAATATAAATATTTAGCAGAGTTGTTTTTTTATATAGTGTAATAGAAGTGAGTGATGTCGGATTATCGTCCTATATCATAATAGTCTCGTGTCGGTGATCCATTTATAAAGATCTTCAAAGAAGAACGAAGAATTTCCTATCTCTTCTTTTAGTTTTTCCTAAAAATGTATGTCTGAGTTACTTCCAGTTATAGCAGCAATCTTTTAGAGATAAGCCAGAGGTAACAAACGGACAGACTGGCAGACAGGCAAAGAAAAATGTTTCGTTATATGTACTTTTACATTACTTAGCTTTTGCTACCTAAAGTTTGTACAGCTACAGTTGTTAACTTCATATATATGATGGCGTTTTAGTACTAAACTTGGTCAAGTAATATCAATTCATTACGTGTAAGTTATTTAAGCGACGACGTGAGAGCAAACCGTAACATGTCTTCTCCAAAACCGTACTAGTTAATCGTTCCTATCAAAACAATCGATACATAAGGTCGAAAGTAAGTTACATGACTCCAATATTTACATGCACCGAGATAAACCACTTGAGTTGTTACTTAAAATAGAAAACGCATTACACCGCGCCCGTCCTAGTTTGTTTTCCAAACAGATTATTGTACGCCACGACCGGTAGTTTGGCGCCTCGGAGGCGGGTGTATCGATTCTATGATACTTGTAGAAGTTATCTATGAGATTCTGAAAGAAATCCCAGAGAGTAATCTGAATAAATCTATTTTTTAGCTAGATATAGGATAGATGCGAATTACAAAACAATAAATCTTCAAATTCTGATAGTATTATCCGCTAACGTTTGTGGGGAAATTTTTACTAAAATCGAATCAATTTAATCTTATCCGCAGCGTTACATTGGCTTACGCTCAAAAAGTTAATGAGAGAAGCGAATTATCTATTATATTTCTGCTAGATTTTGTGTTAGGGTGTAACGAGTAACATTTTTCATCCATATAAGCTTCTCAGATTTGCTGGTATCTGTGAGTACCGGAATAAAAGAAAAACTTCTTTGATACAAACTAAGTTTATATCAATTTCCTTTTTTGTTTCGCTTAGGTATACGTTAATCTGTCGCTTTACTAAAAACAAATTGAGATTTAGAATTTCTCTAAAATAAGCACTTAACGACGCTATAATATAATAGGTAGGGTTTTTATAGGTCGGCTCTCCGTTAACTGTTAACAAAAAATTATAAAGTAATAAGAGCGCAATAAAATTTACCATTAGGTTTTGTTGTTTAATTTGGCTATGGCCTTTTGCTATATTTTAAAAATGTGAAAACGCTCTGCATAAAGTTCCAGTGTTTAGCTTTGTACGAAGAACGTGTACGAACGGTCTGCTTAACGCCATCATGTACCACCGAAGTAAACCATAGCAACGAACCCACCAACCCCCACTGAACCAGTGTGGTGGGATACCCTCCAAAACCCCCTAATAGATAGGGTAGGCCTATGTCCGACAGTGGACTATTACAGGCTGATGATGATAGCAACGAAGATGTCTCATACGTTTAGCGTTTTTATTGAAGAATTGTTGTTATAATATGTCAATCACTAGGCGACAATCAACTAACAGCAACGCTATACGTACGATGAAGTGCGTTGCCATGGGACACATTGTTGACATAAATTTTGGCCTTTCTTTGGCTTACGTATAACTGTCTGTGCGCTTTGAAACAAACATTATCTATACATTTTTTCGCTTACAAAGTGCAATGCCCTCTAAACTCTTGTACGGCCCGTGTCGGATTACGTACGAAACACCACGGACCTACCTCAACCGTGAGGGAAGTACAGCATGGGGGTTAATGGATCCATCCTGTCGTTTTCACACCCGTCCACCATATGACGCTCCGATTTCGGACGCGTTGCTAGGCGGCCAAGGCTCAGCGTTGGGTTGGTTGACTTGTCAAATCGGGTAGTGGGTTCGAATTTGGGCGGAGTTTTTGACGATGTTTTTTATATTGGAAAAGTAGGCTTTTATGTTTTGAATTTTTTTTATATTCTTGCATCCAATTCAATTTAATGTGTTTAGAAGCAGAAAAGTATAATTATTCTGTACAAGTCCATTTGAGAGGTTAAGCACAATGATGTGAGTAGAAGGATTTTACAAAGTGCGCTATTGCCGTGTTGCTCTTTTGTTTTCCGGTGTGAAGGGCCACGGAATAAGTGATATTTAGAATAAATAAAAGTGTTAAGCTAATAAAGACTATCCCATCATAGTGTCTTTAAGCTTATGTAATTTAATCTTTGATGATGCATAATAACTTAGCCGTCATAATCAGATAAGATGCGGGTCGCAGACAATACAAAAACCCTTTTATGTTAATATCCTGCCTTGAAAGCAGCGAAGTCTGCGAAAATACATTATTTACTACTTTAAAGATAGGTAAAGTAGTAAAAATTTACATTAATATGGATCTAGATGTTTTTAGTAACTCCTGAAATAAGTTTTTCCTAAGAAATTAAAGTAAAGTATGCTTATTCGTATGCCCTGCGGCAAGATGGAGTGACGACATTCGCAAAGGGCTGGATCTGAATAGCCGAAGATCAGAAGCGGTGGCCTGCGTTAGACACAGGCTAATGATGATGATGATACTTAATCAATAATCGAAGCTTCCTTTACCAAATTACACAATGTCTATACATCCATACAAATAAGTAAAATTTGAAATAATTTTGTATATTAACACGCGGATAAAGCGCTCGCATCGGCTAATATTAAATGAAATAGCATTCCGGAAATGGGTACTAAATATAAGGGTGTCTATTTTTAGATATCTGGTATCAATTTTGTCTGTACGAGCGTTAGTTTTTTGTTGTTGTACAAAGCATAATCGTACAAGGGGGAGCAATGCGTTGACACCGTGGCCCACCCGCGTGCTGTGATAGCATCCTATCCCCTATACAAGCGTCCCCCTCCTGTTTGTTCCGATGCGGTCTACTAAATATAACGCGTTGTATTATTATTAGGACGTTATTGCAATTTTATAATGGGTATTGCTTGCGAAATTGGATATTACGTAAATTACATCAGATTGTTGAGGATTTTTCATATGAATAGGTTAATGAGACACGTAGAACGTTAATCTGTGTGTGAAACATTGGATGTTATGTCGGATGTTGATATGTTAAGTTTGTTGTGATCAAAATGGTAAGAAGATGGTTCCTTTGAATTTTTTTCGCTCGTTCGTCTTGGGTCAGATGCGTCTTATACCGAAACGTTGGAGTTTCATCATCATCATAATCAGCCTGCTGGACATAGGCCTCCCCTAGTACACCCTGTTAGGGTTTTGGACCGTATCCCACCACGCTGGTCCAATGCGGGTTTGTGGGTGGGCAGACTTTTTAAATGCCCATCCGTCGCATAATGCGTTAGCGTTTACGGTAATCAATAAGCAAGTGTATTAATTCACTGTTAAAGAAAGGAATATAAACTAGAAAAGTGTCGTTTTTTAGTAACTATGCTTAATACGTTGTCTTTCAACCGGAACATAATAGTTCTACCACTCTCTGTAGTCGGTTTTGTATAAGGGGTAACCGACTTTTCACTTTGGCTTTGAGAAGTCGTTGCTAAGTGTTAAGTTCACATATGCCACTATTTTTAATAACCTCCCCTGCCGGTCGTCGTAAATCTTATCGGAGATACGTCGGTGCACAGTTTTTCAAGTGTTAAATGGACTGGGATGGGTTAATGTCCCGTGACTAATTGTCGAATCATCGTACACATTGGATCGGTAAAGTAAACCTGTTTTAATAACTTTAAAGCGTTAATTTTATCGTTTTTAAGAAAAAATAGGGGGCTGTACTGTTGTATTGTAATGAGATTTTGGTAGCCATTTCCTTTTTTTTTATTACCAACATGATATTACTTTAACTACAAAACAATAGTGTGTAAACCGTGCTGTCTCGCACTAAAGTACACCGTTGCTATTAATATTACTCAACAGTATAAGTAAGGTGTTCCACTCTTTGCATTATAGGTAGGGTACGCTTACCAGCAGGTCTGTATACCATACCCGTCCCAACGTTTGTAATGTCTTAAAATATAAAAAGTTTGTTTATGCCTTGTACTAATGAGATTTGGAATTACCGCAAACAGTCTTATTTCAAAGACATTAAGCGCCATAAAGTCGGTCAATCATATAATTTACTACCATCCCCCCAACCCCCCTTGTGGGTGGAATTTCGTAAAATCCGTTCTTAGCTGACCCCTACTCGACGAAAGGAATATTCCTACCAAGTCGCTATGCCTTATGGTTCCAGAGATATCGTGATGAGTCAATATATAGGCGATAATCTATTTTATATATGTATATAAGTTATTAAGTTAGGATTGAATGGCTGAGGTCCACCAATAAGAAAGCGTTCGCTGTTAACTCCATTACATTTATACCGAATCAAAATTAGCCAAATTTTAATTCCATAGAATATATTCTGGCTTAAATTGTAAAGAAAAGAAAAGGTTTGGTTATTGATCACGGCAAAAGAGTTATAATTAATCCATAAAGACGATCAGGATTCAATGACCCGTCCGCCATGTGTCAATAAAACACATCCGTCCTGCCCGAGCGCCAATCGCGGAGTGCACGCGATGCACCGCATTGCAACTGTTCTTACAGCGCCACCTGTTCCCTACGCTGAGCTACGAAGCGTGGGTACTTTGGATTTTTTGCGCGTCGCTTACTTAATTCACTTCTAAGATTGTTATATGTTGTTGTGCATTTCTAGAAACTTGACTTGAATACTAGAATGCATACAAAAAAGTATCTGAACGTAGTTTGGTACGATAGTTATCGTTGTTTATTATTAGTTACTCGTACTGCTTTATTTTTTAAAAGAGTTTTGGTATAAGATGATACTTGGAAAATGCTTTTAGCGCTAGATATTGATATGAAAAGTTTTTTTATAGCGTCAGTGATTCTGAACCTACAAATAATATTAATTAGCGCAGCTAACCATGCGTACAAAAATGTTAATTATATATTTGTGTGTTTGGTTAGTTTAGATACTAAAATTAGAGTCCGACCGAAACTGTTTTTCCGGCCGAAACCGAAACTCACGTGATCAAGTATAAAAATTCTTGAAATACTACAATATGGAGCTTTTATGCCTATTATTTTTGCTTTATTTTAGTCATGGAATGGAGACAAGTATATTTAACGATGTTAATTGAAAATATACAATTTTTTTTAATTTAATTTTTAAGCAATATAAGTTATTAATAAATAAATTAATAATTGTGACTGTTGCATTAAAGACTAAGTATTAGTATTTTGAAATCTTACTAATTAATACTTTGGTTTGTATTTGTAGTTCCGAGAAGGGATCAAAAAGTTGTAAAAATGAGATAGAATGTAATGACTATGATAGCTTAATTATTTATTTTTCTACATATTCTCTGAGTCCATCTACACACAAGTCCAGCGTTCCAAGTTTCAATCCTTCAATTCCTTTAAAAAGGATTGTTTTGGTCCTGCAAAAGGTCACCACGGCATCGTTTACTTGTTATAAATAGTTTTAACACATGTTTCCTCTTAAGTATTGTATCAATTTGATAAGAAGATGAAAAATAGGTAGGCGCAGATCTGGTGAATAGGGGATGCTCAACCAATTTTACGCTAGCATGCTGAACGGTGGCCATCGCTAATGCCAACCTATGTGCCAGTACGTTGTCAAGATGAAACAGCTCGCCCGTTCAAAGTTTGCCTCTTTTTTATCATTGATGGCATTTCTCAACCTCGGTATTAAAGCTGCATAATCTGTAATGATGGTTCCATGCTCCAGGTAATCAAACAACAATATCACTTCTGATAATCCCAAAGTATTGAGTCCCAAAATATTGAGGCCATACCCCGGCCAGGCCATTTACCACGGCCACGGCATGAAGATCCTTCGGGATAAACCCGTGTTTCGTCCACTGCCACAAAACTGGATTTAAAGTTTTTAGAACTTCTAAAACTTGTCCAACGATATCTTCGAAGTCGGTTTTGTTTCTGATTCTATGCACCCATCTTGCGGAGACTTTTTTCCTATTCAAAATTTGTGTCAATATGCGTTGAGTACCTCTATATGAAATGCTCGTTTCTTGGATTAGGTATCAGAGGATAATTCTTTAATCACTAAAGACAGTTTTTTCGAATGGCAGCATATTCTTATTGTTTCTTGTTGATTACTGGCTTCGATGCACTTCTGCAACTATGTTCGCCTTCCGTGTACGTTCTCCCTACTCGAAATTAAGGAGCGCACTTTGCGACAATTGATTATGACAGAGCAGTCTCTTCCCATGTTGCCTTTGAGCTGCAGTAAATCTCTTGCGTTGTTAACTTTTTATAACAGTGGTTTTTAATGACAAGGTCGCACTTGGGTTTTCTCTTTTTTTCAAGAACATTTCGCCACACATAGCAAACAAATGACTACATTCAGAAAAAAGTAAAGAGACGAGAAGATTTTTTTATTAACTCAACAAATATCTGAGCTACACTTTCTAGTATTGTTTGTATTTATTTTTGGTTACCAAGGAGTATAATATAGACTGCGAAGAATAAGTGAGTCTTTTATGGACAATGTAATATAATAATGACAATAAATTTAAAAGGTAGTCAAGAAACGTTTATGTGTTAAAGGTTATTACGATATTAATGAATTTTTAAATGATAACACAGCCTGGCAATGGAATGCTGCTCCAGGTCTTGTTTCAACATTGCATAATATGTAATGCCGAATTATAAAATTTTTGTTATTTTAAAAGATGACATAAAATAGCCCGTTGAGTTTCTTTCGCCGGTTCTTCTCAGGTCTGAGGTGTCCTTTTCCGAACCGTAGTGTGTTTGACAATCAATTATTGTAATTGATTGAATGGGTTAGACTTTCTTAGATATAAGACAGTCAGTCTACCCGTGACCACGGCCGCTGGAAAGTGTTCGAAACGTCGGGAATTAAAAATGTAAAATAAACGCGATAAAATCCGTAAAGTAATTTTATTTAATAATATAAGACAGTATTTGTAACGGCTGATGTCGAAGTAAACGAACGTTACACGTCTACGTGGTTCACTTTGACGTTACTGTTTACTATTGCGTGCTCCACGCGTCCATAGCGCCTTTCCCTCTTTTTTATTTGACAGCGAAAGAGACGGCCATACGTCAAACGAATCTGTCACTTTTCAATTGACATGCAGAAATCATTATCGCTTATGTTTTGTTATCTGTGTATTGATGATTTTTGTTTTTATTGCTCGTCGTGTCGGCCAGTTTGCGTGTTTTATTAAAAACAATGGAAACTAGACAGAGATATGTTATCGAATATTCCAAAGCGACGTTCTAGAACGTTCGTCGTTTCTTATGTGTTATGATTCGCCGTCTCTTTTGCGATAAATAATTGAAACTTGTTACGTGATTAGTGTACATATTGTTGTTACAGTGTAATATGATAATATTTGTTTCCCGGTGTTTATATGTTTACATAATTATTATGTTGATATATATAGTTATAGATATAACTTGCAGCTATTAACGTTTTTAACTCTAGTTACTATAATCTAGTCAATTTAGAATGGATACAAAATAACCCATAGCAACGGCTTGGCTATAAGTTGACTATCACGATTCGACATCTCGGTGAAAACGTCAATAAGAACGTTTCGTCACAATGGGCGGTTTATTTAGTTAGTTAAATGTAAACTTTGTTTACGTTTATTTCTAGTTTAAACCTTAGTTATGAGTTTTATTTAAATAATGTTGTAAAGAATATTTTATGTCACGAGACGAATAAGTTTAAATTATATCTTTGTTTATTCGTATAGATTAATCATGGGTAGTGGTTTTATTTATGTAATAATAATCTGTGTTATATTTTTGTTATAGTTTATCTGTTACCCTAGTGAGTATTTTTTTTTATTAAGTAAATTTTAAAAGATTTAACTTTTTCGATCTCGATATCTTAATTTAATATAAAGTAAAGTAATTTAACGCAATGAGATCCGTAAAACTATATTTATTTGTTCCATGATATGCGTTACAACATTCTTTTGCCTTCGAAGCTGTGGTAAGCTTCGTTATTCCCATTTCCCGCGACAGATTCGAACCCACGACTCGATACACCGGCCCGTACCGTCGAGGGGTGACAATGCAACGGCTTGGGGTGCCAGGTGGTCGAGTTTTTTGCCCCCACACATGGGGGCAGATGCCGCGCCGCCGGGTTCTTGACCTTGGGCTCTTGTTGAGATAGCTTTGGGGTCCGTGTGTTATGGCGTAAAAATGAGCGGACGCCATAATGTTGCCAAGCGAATGGTTAAGTTTGCCTGTGATGGTTGGTTTTGTTATTGTTATGGTTATGGTAATCTATGCGGGTAGTTATATTACACCTTGGTTTGCTTTTTAATTTTTTGGTGCATCCGTTTTGAGAATAACTAATTTGGAATGGTTAACATCTTATGTCTACCAATAGGTTATTTTATATCATTTTGTCATACAGGACCAAATAAAAGTCATTTGCGTTTAGCCAAACTTAGGTTTTTTTTAAATATAAATTTTTCGTTTTGTCAACATCGGCTACAACCTTAAGTTTTAGCTGCTCCAAAAATTCTCCGAAAGAACTAAAGATATCAATTGTAATATGCTTGTAATAAATTGATATTTTCGCTATAAATTGGCAAATCAGTTTGTCTTTTTCATACTACTTTTCTTCATGCTACGTTTCTCTCTAGGCTCGAGCCTATAAATTACATCAGTAATGTTATATTTCACGAGTTCACTCAACGATGCGTCCCCTTCCCCCCGAAGGTTGAACCGAACTTTGTCCTTTGGGGGTCGGCCGGCAGCCTCCTGGGTTCACGCCCTTGGGTTCAGTATATTTCGGGGGTCTGTGCCCTGGAATATTCGAGAAGGACCTCGTCTATGAAAATAACGTGTATTAAGCCAACAATGGTTTGTGTGTCGAAATATGAGTTTTGAGATGATTTTAAAACTGTTTTAGGTTTTTGTGTTTCGATTTAGGTATCGGTTATTATTGTGTTGTTGTTGAATGTGATGTGTTTGTTGTTGAAAATTTAAATATTAAGTTGTTGATGAAATTACAAGAGATGTTTTAGATACATGTAGAATTTTTTCGTTTGAGCTACGTCTGTGTACGGTAGTCGATTGGGGATTCCTTATTTGTTGTGTACCTATTTGTCGTTTAAAATTAAGAAAAGAGACTTAGGGTTCAACTTTCGTATTTTTTTTATAACATAATATATGTAGTTTCTAATTCTAACACTTAATAAATATCAAACTGCCGCTTACTGTATATAATGTGTCGGGTAAAGCTAGTCTCCGCTCGACGGATATCACTTTCCTAAACTGACATACTTTCCGTGTGAATGTGTGTTAGTGTGTCAATCGCTCGTTTTTCATTTATTTTCATGTTCTTCTCTTGCTACAGGACAGTATAAGTTTTTCATGCAGTGTTGTTCTCTCATTTAACCCTGTAGACTTCTGGTATATGCTCGAGTGGAAACTGGTGGTTGTTGATTGAAATCCTGCAGAGAGTCAACCACTTTGTATTGTTTTTTGGTTTTTAGATTTATTAGGACCGGATTGCTTAGAGACATATACATAGACATATAGAGAGCGCAAATGTGTTTGTTTTGCATCCATGTGCACTATAATACTCAATATAAAACCTCCTGATTTTTAGTATAGAATTGCCGTTGAAATCTGTCGATCACCATACTATTTTGTTTATACATTTACAAAAAGTGATTTTTTTACCTAAAACTATTACCACGTAAGCGGTGATATTTTCTCTGTATAATACTCCAGTCGATTACGACTACGGCGGCCGATCTATATTAGAGATCAGCCAACTACGCAGGAGATAATATAGTGTACAAGTGTACGCGCAAACACTGGCGCACTCTATGTTCATATTTACTCCAAGCCCGACGGGACGGATAAAATCTCTAAAATCTCTTTCTCTTTATAATGCATAATATGTAAATTTGTTTCGTAAACTCTTTCGGTGACATTTACGTGACGTTTAGATCTTTGGCTCTCGTGTCACCCTCGGTGAAAGGAATCGTGAAATGTTGACATTACACTATCGGCTGAGTTGTCGTCGGTGAGGTCGAAGAGATCATACTTACCGACTGTTTTGTGACTTGATCTTTCGTAACTTCAAGTTTGTACAGTTGTGTGATTCGTATCGTCTGCCAGTTCTTATCATTCACCGCTTATTTCTGCTCAAAGCGTGAGTGTGAAACTACTACTGTGTTCGGTGATTATTGGCATCAGGTGGCACGCAGATATTGGGTAAACGACACTTAACACCCTATGTCTCACGGTAGGCAGCGTATTGGTGATGCCAATGTCTATTATGTATATAAAAAGAATAATATTTTTACAGGCCAACTTTACCACTTATCATGTAAGTAATAAAGCTGGATACGGGAATACATATTTGCATTGAACGTTGTTATTATATACTCATCATCATCATCAGCCTCTGATAGTCCACTGCTGGACATAGGCCTCCCCTTATACACCCCTATCCATTAGGGGGTTTGGACCGTACCCCACCACGCTGGTCCAATGCGGGTTGGTGGGTGGACCGACTTTTTACATGCCCATCCGACGCATGGATCATCTACTTTTCAGACAATTTGATCGGCCCAAATTGTCCTAACAACAAACAACAATGAAAATTTGTTGAGTCCCCGCATGATTCGAACCCACGACCTCCGGTTTCTAAAGCATAAGCCCATACCACTAGGCTACGGAGGCAGTTATTATATACTAATTAAGCCTATTCCATTGAATTGATAAATTTTGGCGTAGACATAAGTTGTCATTGAAGTAAAAATTGTCAGAGAGATGTCAATCACTGAGTGACCGTGGACTTCAACAACTCAATACGTACGACGCCGCTTCTTCGCTTTGGGTTTCATTAGTTACTTCAATTCCGAGTGTGATTATTGCTATTGTCGGAGGAAAGTCTCGATATTGACGTTATGTCTGTCCGAGATCGCGTATAAAAGACGGGTCTGAAGTATAGGAAGGAGAGATCCTTATTAGCCGCTACCCCGAACGGAACTCTCCTCGTGTGTGATAAGTGTTGTGCATCTGTGATGGCGTTAGTGTGTCGAGTGGTGTTATGCATCGACTCGTCCGTACGAGACATGGTGGCCGTTGTCGGGGTCTCGTGAGCCATTTGAATGTTTGTTAGCATAAGAAACGTTCAGCTGTTGTCACAATTTTTACTTTTTGGACTACTCCTTGAGATTTATAATATTGGAAGTGGGATGTAGAACTAATCACTTTTACTTATTGGAAATCGCAAAGACATTTCTGGTAACTATGGTATAGTAACATCTGTTACGAAATAACAGTCTTCATGTCTCCCTCAACAATGAATTATACCAATGGGATAAAAAGTTTTTCATAATCTGTGGTAACAACGTTTGATATATTCTCGTGGTCTTTAGTATAGTCTTAGCCGAGACCAGTAGTAGTATAGACTTCGATGAATTTATATTAACCGACCAACCTGCTACTAATAAAAGCCATGCCGACCCAACTAATACCGAAGGCTGGATGAAGTCTCAGTACTTAAACACACGGATAATATTTCCTAACCTGTTACAACCAACGAAATCAAGTTGTGCTTTTCGGAACCAAGCCGTTTGTTTCGTTACAATTTACAAGGAATGTGTAAATAGTGATTTACGTTTTCATTGCAAATTATAAATGGAGATTTGTTCTTCTTTTTGTATGCCCTAGACACGTAAAGTCATATTTTTATCATGAAAATGGCGTAAAATAGTATATGGATCCGTTCAAGTAGGATATATTGACATATTTATGTTCCAGACTGATTCAGTCCTTAGCAATGGCTGAGTAAAGTCTGAGTGCGTAATAGTTATCGTGTCGGAGTCACTCGGTCGACGACGTGTCGGGTCGTCGGCCTTATAACATTCGTGGCGCGGACGAATCCGCGAGTTCGACGGCCGTCCTTGTGTTCGCGATGGGCGCGGGTGCGTTGAACGCCCTCCAGGTGTTTCGGTTTGCCTGTGTTTCGCTGTGTTTCACTGTGTTTCGGTGTGTTTCCGTTGGGGTGTTGTTTTTGTGGTGGTCGAGTAGTGTGTTTTGGTGTTTTTATGGGTGTGTGAAGTTTGAAAGCGATGGTGAATGACGTATGTGTGTTGATTGTTTTTATTTTTTATTATTTCTGCTGGATTTATTTGGTTATTAGGGTATATTTTCTTAATTAGTTTCGGATCATATATAAACGTTGCAAATAATATACAGCGACGAAGTTATTAAGTATCTATAGTTGTTGACAAATGTCCTTTGGTCGTTTCTTATCTGTTCTCGTATTATTTTTTAAGTACCTGTTTCTAATTGATTTTTTTATGTGATCCTACGATATTAATAAAAGTGGTTACGGCAGTTTATTTATCTAGCAGTCTGGCATTATGTAAAAGGACAAAAATATGAAACAGAAATCGACACGAAGTGCGGTTTAACTTTTGGAAAGCCTAGGTTTACTTTTCATGAAACTACGTGATCTTTAGTGTGTTAAAGTGTCCTTTGAGCGTAGCCAAGACATTTCTGTCTTTAACGCTCTCTTACCGTTCAGTTGCTTCGTTTTAGTTTGCTTGTTGTTATTCCTATTTTTAGCTTGTTTTTTTTATACGTCATTATCGCGTACTGTTTCGTGTTTTGCATTGTATAGGTGCTGTGCGTTATTAGTCGACCGTCGGTTCGTTGACACAACGCTATCGCGCCGATAATGTTCGCGCGAGCGTTTGACTATCGGCCCGTGCATAATTTAGGCTTTTGAACGGTATTAGGGAGTTGTCATTCAATGGTTTTCGTTTTGCCAAGTTGAAATTAAAAAAAAAATCTTAATTCGATTTAGGCTCTCTCGTGCTCTTGTGAACGTTAATCTATTATGAACGTGATATTTATGATCTTTTATTGGTTTTGTCGATGACCGTACTTGAGGTGAGTAAGATAAAGAACAAAACCACTTTCCAGCGGCCGTGGTCACGGGGTAGACTGAGATGTCATGCGTCTTGCTGCCAGTGCTGAAGCGGGGTTTCCAGATGTTAATTGTAATTAATTATTTTTAGTCTGTACTCCGACCTATGCGAAGTGGACTGATTTTATCATTACAGCCGGCAGTGGTATTATGCTTGGTGTACGAAACGTGATAAAATCCATAAAAAGTAATTTTATTTAATAATGTATAGTATTCGCGTAAACAAAAGAGATAATTAAATAAGATTAAGGTTTTAAATAATGGCATTAATAGCAGCAAACAGCAGTGGACCTTCGACAGACGTTTTTAAGTGCCTTCTTGCTTATAGGAAAGCACTGTTTTTTGGCTCAAGTAGGTCTGTTACCGTAGATTCCTGATCTTATTCAGATCTGTTATACTACATGGTTTGTTATTTCCAATGTTTTAGTTATTTACTAACGTAGCTGTTTGGATTCTTTATTAAAATTGTTAGTGCGGTTCGAATTATTAGAAGCCAGAATGTATTAGATTGTTTGATTAAAAATCAATGTCTCTTTTAACTTATCGACGCAGCGCTGCAATCGACCTTGAATGAATTAAGTGATCTTTTTCTCTATATCTATGAATACCGACCCGCCGCTGCTTCGCACGGGAGCTATGCTGATAGAAAATACGCCTACAATATAAATCATGTGTTTCACATATAAACCTTCCTCTTGAATCTATCTATCAGCGCAGTTTGTAAGATTTAAACATACTTAGCGATGTAGGGACAGAGGAATTGACTTTGTTTTATACGATGTAGTGATTGCCTCCGTAACCTAGTGGTATAAGCGTTTGCTTTAGAAACCAGAGGTCGTGGCTTCCAATCCTGCGGGGACTCGGCAGTGGACTATCAGAGGCTGGTGATGATAATGATGATGTAGTGATTAAGAAAGTATTATGCTCGAACATTTGAATGTAAAATCATAGACTTTCCTTTTTACTTATAAGCAACATAGCAACACTAATACAAATTGCATGTACGACTAATCGAAAATAGATCTATGGGTCGCATTGTTAATCGGCAATGTCCCTCACAGATTGTCAAGGCGTCAAACGCACGGCGTTTCTCACCGTCGCTAAGTGATTCGGTAAATAACCTTATTTTCATTTGGTCTATTTGAAAACAATCTTAATAGTTAAGCCGGTATATAGTTTTTATACTCCTACTTTTTGTTAATAATAGGCACCGCTGTGTTACTTTTTTTGACGTTTTGTAGTTATACCAAATAGAGCAATAGCAACAAAGTGGAAATGGGCAAATACGTACAAGTATGTATGGCTTTTTCATTTGTCTATTGTCGCTCAATGATCGAGATCTCGTTGATGATCAACCGAAACCATTTATACTGCTTCGTTTCTATTGAATCATTGTAGATCAGTCCGTGTTTTATTAACTCATAATATAGTTGATGTAAGAGTTAAAGTACTAGTATAGACTGAATTTTATATTAACCGACCAACCTGATACTTAAAAGCCATGCCGACCCAACTAATACCGAAGGCTGGATGAAGTCTCACTACTTAAACACACGGATAATATTTCTTACCTGTACAACCAACGAAATCAAGTTGTGCTTGTCAATCAGCGTTTGTTTCGTTACAATTTACAATGAATGTGTAAATAGTGATTTACGTTTTCATTGCAAATTATAAATGGAGATTTGTTCTTCTTTTTATATGCCCTAGACACGTAAAGTCATATTTTATCATGAAAATGGCGTAAAATAGTATATGGACCCGTTCAAGTAGGGATATATTGACATTTTAATGTTCCAGACTGATTCAGTCCTTAGCAATGGCTGAGTAAAGTCTGAGTGCGTAATAGTTATCGTGTCGGAGTCACTCGGTCGACGACGTGTCGGGTCGTCGGCCTTATAACATTCGTGGCGCGGACGAATCCGCGAGTTCGACGGCCGTCCTTGTGTTCGCGATGGGCGCGGGTGCGTTGAACGCCCTCCAGGTGTTTCGGTTTGCCTGTGTTTCGCTGTGTTCCACTGTTTTTCGGTGTGTTTCCGTTGGGGTGTTGTGTTTTTGCGGTGGTCGAGTAGTGTGTTTGCTGTTTTTATGGGTGTGTGTAGTTTGAAATCGATGGTGAATGACGTATGTGTGTGTGATTGTTTTTATTATGTTATATATTTTTTATTATTATATATTATATCTTCTTAATTAGTTTCGGATCATATATAAACGTTGCAATCTACAGCGACGAAGTTATTAAGATCTATAGTTGTTGACAGATGTCCTTGGTCGTTTCTTATCTGTTCTCTTATTATTTTTAAGTACCTTGTCTCTGATTGATTTTTTTATTGTTATCCTACGATATTAATAAAAGTGGTTATGGCAGTTTATTTATCTAGCATTATGTATAGGACGAAAATATGAAACAAAAATCTGCACGAAGTGTGGTTTAACTTTAGGAAAGTCTAGGTTTACTTTTCATGAAATTACGTGATCTTCAGTGTGTTAAAGTGTCCTTTGAGCGTAGCCAAGACATTTCTGTCTTTAACGTTTTCTTACCGTTCAGTTGCTTAGTTTTAGTTTGCTTTGTTGTTATCTCCTATTTTTAGCTTGTTTTTTTATACGTCATTATCGCGTACCGTTTCGTGTTTTGCATTGTATAGGTGCTGTGTGTTATTAGTCGACCGTCGGTTCGTTGACACAACGCTATCGCACCGATAATGTTCGCGCGAGCGTTTGACTATCTGCCCGTGCATAATTTAGGCTTTTGCAAGGTATTGGGGAGTAGTCATTCAATGGTTTTCGTTTTGCTAAATTGAAATTTTTTAAAAAAATCTTAATTCGATTTAGGCCCTCTCGTGCTCTTGTGAACGTTAATCTATTATGAACGTGATATATATGATCTTTCTTCGTTTTGCGGATGACCGTACTTGAGGTAAGTAAGGTAAAAAACAAAAATACTTTCCAGCGGCCGTGGTCACGGGGTGGACTGAGATGTCATGCGTCTTGCTGCCAGTGCTGAAGCGGGGTTTCCAGATGTTAATTGTTATTAATTATTTTTAGTCTGTACTCCGACCTATGCAAAGTGGACTGGTTTTATCATTACAGCCGGCATATCGTAAAAAGTAATTTTATTTAATAATGTATAGTATTCGCGTAAACAAAAGAGATAATTAAATAAGATAAAGGTTTTAAATAATGGCATTAATAGCAGCAAACAGCAGTGGACCCTCGACAGACGTTTTTAAGTGCCTTCTTGCTTATAGGAAAGCACTGTTTTTTTTGGCACAAATAGGTCTGTTACCGTAGATTCCTGATCTTATTCAGATCTGTTATAGTACATGGTTGGTTATTTCCGATGTTTTAGTTATTTACTGACGTAGCTCTTTGGATTCTTCATTAAAATTGTTACTGCGGTTCGAATTATTAGAAGCTAGAAAGTATTAGATTGTTTGAGTAAAAATCAATGTCTATTTTAACTTATCGACGCAGCGCTGCAATCGACCTTGAATGCATTAAGTGATCTTTTTTTATATCTATGAATGACGACCCGCCCCTGCTTCGCGCGGGAGCTATGCTGATAGAAAATACGCCTACAATATAAATTATGTGTTTTACATATAAACCTTCCTCTTGAATCTATCTATCTAGATTATCTATACAGAGGAATTGACTTTGTTTTATACGATGTAGTGATTGCCTCCGTAGCCTAGTGGCATAAGCTTTTGCTTTAGAAACCGGAGGTCGTGGCTTCGAATCCTGCGGGGACTCGACAAATTTTCATTGTTGTTACCTAGTTGGTTAGGCAATTGGGCTGATCTCCAATTGTCTGAAAAGTAAGATGATCCATGCGTCGGATGGGCATGTAAAAAGTCAGTCCACCCACTAACCCGCATTGGACCAGCGTGGTGGGATACGGTCCAAAACCCCCTTTAGGATAGGGGTGTATTAGGGGAGGCCTATGTCCAGCAGTGGACTATCAAAGGCTGGTGATGATAATGATGATGTAGTGATTAAGAAAGTATTACGCTCGGACATTAGAATGTAAAATCATAGACTTTCCTTTTTACTTATAGCAAACATAGCAACACTAATACAAATTGCGCATGACTAATCGAAAATAGATCTATGGGTCGCATTGTTAATCGGCAATGTCCCTCATAGATTGTCAAGGCGTCAAACGCACGGCTTTTCTCACCGTCGCTAAGTGATTCGGTAAATAACCTTATTTTCATTTGATCTATTTGAAAACAATCTTAATAGTTAAACCGATATATAGTTCTCAAACTCCTACTTTTTGTTAATAATAGGCACCGCTGTGTTACTTTTTTTGACGTTTTGAAGTTATACCAAATAGAGCAATAGCAATAAAGTGGAAATGGGCATATACGTACAAGTATGTATGGCTTTTTCATTTGTCTATTGTCGCTCAATGATCGAGATCTCGTTGATGATCAACCGAAACCATTTCTACTGCTTCGTTGCTATTGAATACATTGTGTAGATCAGTCCCGTGTTTTATTAACTCTTAATATAGTTGATGTAAGAGTTAAAGTATAGGACCAGGGACTCCTGCGATTTTTTTTCTATACATATTCTTATATTCTTTACATATTCTTGTTTATATTTTTTAATGTCCTTGACAGCAAGAACAGCTGGGCCGAAAATGGCCTATGTCCTTTATAAGTCTTTTAAAACATTCAATTACCTTGACTGTACTTGCTGACTTATCTCTCCCGTGTGCAGATTCTTATTTTGGACTAATACATTTTTAAACATGTAAATGTTGTAACCCTTTTAACGTGCACTTCCGAGAATGAACTCCGATACCCAACTAAGTGATTTGATATTATTACACCTCGTACATTGTTGTGTTAACGAGGCTCATGCTGCTCGTTATTAATAGCGTCGTTGTGAAGCTTTTACACGAACGTAAAAACGTGTAATATTTGGGTTGTGGGATTATAACTAGTTTATGTATATGTATATTGTTGTTGTATGTCGGTAAGTAAGCTCTCATAAGTTAAAAAGTTAGAATCTGTGGAAAGTCATAGTCATATTGTTTTCTATTATTTCACATTGGTTTTCCGTTTTTGATCATTTTCCAAGTTAGGTGTGATTTATTTAAATAACTATTTTGTTTACGTGAATACTACACATTCTTGAATAAAAGGAGGGTTTTATCGCGTTTATTTTTTGAACACTTTCCATCGGCAGTCTACCCAGTGACCACGGCCGCTGGAAAGTGTTTAAAGTGAAGTCATTGTTGGGACTTTAAAATGTAAAATAAACGCGTTAGAATCTATAAAAAGTCCTTTTTATTCAATAATGTGATTTATGTGTTTATTCCTAAACTGCTTTTGTAACCATTAAGTGACGTCGTCGTTAACTTTTGCATATATACGCATATATTTAAAAAAAGATTAAAGGTGCATTGATTAACTATATAACTCCTAGACGTCTAACTTTCTTGTAGATATTATTAAAGGTATGGCAAGCACTGAGCGGCAATCATTGTCACTGCAGATTTTTACAAATGCTTTATTAGGTAGATCATAGTTAAATATTATTATAGTAATAATACTTTCAGTTGCTGGCATAAACACAGTACGCGATGCATAAAGCAGTTGTACGGATTTTAAAATTATGTCCGACGTGTTACACCCATTTATGGGTCAGTGACGTAATTTTAAAATAATTGGAAAGTTATTAAACGCAATAAAATTCGTAAAATTATATTATTTGTCATTTTTGTTATCGACTAATTTCCATTAATACTTTTCCTTGTCTCTTTGGTCGATTTAACTCTTAAATAAATTTCTTTCGTTATCAAATTTGCCGACTGTTTAATGCTGAATTGATTAAATAAGTTATTATAATTATAATTTTTCATTCGGCCATCGTAATTGGCCTTGTGTCGAGGTGAACGGTTCGCAGAAGTTCTTGCGCCTGCAGTATATTTAGAAATTTACAAGGAACTTTGACGACCCGCTTGGTACAGTGTTCAGTGACACCGACTGCAATTCCGGAGGGTGTGAGTTCGATTCTCATCTCGGGAAAGTTATTGTGTGATGACTAAGTAATTAAGATATAGCGTCTTGGAGGCCGGAAAGGGATTTCTGTAGTTATAAGTAGTTATGGGGTAAGTGATACGATCAACAGTAGCTGCTATGGGCAGAGCGTGTTTTCCAATATCAGGTGAACGTTTAAATTATAAAGAAAAGACGGCAATAAAGAACTGCCTCCGTAGCCTAGTGGTATAGGCGTGTGCTTCAGAAACCGAAGGTCGTGGTTTCGAGTCCTGCGGGGACTCAACAAATTTTCATTGTTGATTCCTAGTTGGTTGGGGCAATTTGGGCTATCACTAAATTAGCTGAAAGTAAGATGATCCATGCGTCGGATGCACATGTAAAAAGTCGGTCCACCCACCGACCCGCATTGGACCAGCGTGGTGGGATGCGGTCCAAAAACCCCCTACTAGATAGGGGTGTATTAGAGGAGGCCTATGTCCAGCAGTGGACTATCACAGGCTGATGATGATGATGATGATGATGATGATGATGGCAATAAAGTTCGCTATTTGACATAAGCGCCTTTTCGAATTGAAGATGCTTGTTTGAATAGATTCGATAATAATTTTTATCAATACGTTGTTTTGAATAAGTTTTGTTTTCGTTACTACGATAAGAACCTTGTTTTTTATTTAGTTTGTTATATCGTTATCGCAGTTAACTTTTATTTTTAAGCGCTTCTGTTTCAATATTAAGGTTAACTTACTCACGAAATACGTTGATTGCGCTTTTAAAGTGCAGAAGCTGCATTTATTGGCAATTATCTTTGAGGTTACGTACACGTACTACATTTTAGTGTATCAGTGCGTTAAAAGCATGTTAAAAAGACATTTCCGGTTTTAACTTTGACAAGTTTCCGTTACCGGGTTATGTTATCGTAGATTACTGCTAAAAAAAAGCGGTTTTGCTAATAATAAATGCGAAATACCAGCGACAATGATAATATACACATAATCACTGTAATAATTTAACTATTAATTTAAAATTCATGCAAATATACAGTACAAAGGCTTAATGCCGTGGGCATTCTACCAGTCAACCTAAGGTGGTGCAAGAGAAAAGTTGGAAATAATAATAACTGTTAACATTATAAAGGCCAAGTTATATTATATACCTTTTGTACTATAAAGCTATTATTCATAGATGAGTGTCATTAAAGTATATATATATTTATATGATAAGAATAGCATGTACTTATGTATGTATTTATTCTTTAACATTCTGGGAAAACATCAAATATAGACATCAATGAAAACTCAAGAATCTTGTAAAATTGGCAACAGTAATGTTTACTCGTTTTTATTTGAATCGATTTTGTGTTGACATTAAACGACGAAGACGATGGACCTGTTTGAAATGTTTTATAAATGTTTACAGTTTACAGGTTTTGTTTTATATTATTTAAGAAATATGATAACCACCAAAATATAGGAGAAACTAATATATTTTTAGTTTTGAGGACGGTCATAAATTATTGAGCGTATATCACGCGATTTCAGTTTTCTATCAGCTATCCATTTTTATGCTACTCTATGTTATGACTTTCATCTCGTGATCATGGTTGAATTTTTAGCAGATTTTTTTTTATTCTTGACTTATCTTAATGAGTAGAAAGCGTTGTATATGCGTTAAAGAAACATTGGTTTATGAATATGTGTGCGCACATATATCACGTGCCCACATAAATATTGTTTCAATCTTTTAAAATAAGTTACATTAAACATTTAACATACAAAGAATGCGTTACTAATGTTCAAATTATTTTCCAATTAACGTGACATATTAGCAGGTCACGCAAATTTTACAACTTATGTCATCTTCATTTATTTTTGACTACGGCGGCCGATCTTTATAAAGTATAATTGTGCTCAAGTTATACACTTGTGCACTATAATAACGCGAACACAGGTGCACTCCAACTGCCCTTAGTAGTCCTATTAGATGGTTTACCAAGGCATATAATGTATTTATCAGGCAAGGAATAGATTTTACATGCCTATTGTGTGTATGGATTTTTTCACTTTACTGGAAATCTGATAACAAATCTGTATCACCCTAACCAACTAGGAAACACAAAGTTTTTGAGACCCTACGGGAATCAAACTGACGACCTCCGTATCAAAGGGTCAGGTCATACAACTAGGAAAGACCTTCTAGTAACATAAGAAAATCTGCCAAAAGGCGGTTATTTAATGTCGAGTAAAGTAAGAAGAATGCATGCATTCCTCTTTGCGTGGATATCTTATCTCGGTCAGATTGCATCCTCCTTTTCCTGTTCTAACGCACACTGATATAGTTTTTATCATTGTGTGATAACAATCGTGTTTATTATGTGGACAAGTGCATCATCTTTACCATGTTATTGATATGTAGAATATTAACTTTTGTATACAACTATGTATACTGTTATTTAAATATATACATATTATAAAACAGAATCCCGGCCGCGTTATGTATGTCTGTCTGTTGGCGATAAACTCAAATACTACACTGTGATGTAGTATTTGGGTTGTCTTGTTGTTGTATATTGTATATTGATGTTGATTGTCACACAGTTTTCACTAATCGATAGAATGATTCTTCCGGAAGGTATAGGTATATCATTTGTATATTTTCAGTGTACATTTGAGTAAAACATATCAATATTTGTCATCATCATCATCATCAGCCTTTAATAGTCCACTGCTGCACTGGGGTTTTGGACCGTATCCCACCACGCTGGTCCAATGCGGGTTGGTGGGTTGACCGCCTTTTTACATGCCCATCCGACGCATGGATCATCTTACTTTTCAGACAATTGGCTGATCGGCCCAAATTGTCCTAACCAACTAGGAAACAACAATGAAAATTTGTTGAACCCACGACCTCCGGTTTCTAAAGCAAACGCTTATACCACTAGGCTACGGAGGCAGTATTTTTATATTTGTCAAAGATGTCGGAAATAGATTATCCGTCTGAGAGCTTTCAACGAAAATGCTAACTAAACCAATGTATAGTGGGAATATTCTCCTTTTCTTGATCTATGAAAAAGTAAACTCAGGAGTATAAGTAATTTATATCTTTTGAAAAAAAAACTTTAAAAAAGTTTTTTCTTTTTAAAGAGTCGCAGACGAATTCGCGGGCAACAGGTATCACTAATAATTTATATTAGAATTGTAATTTAATATGTCTGACTGAGAAATTTTAAGTTGTTATCAGTTGAAACATACAAATAACACAATTATTGCACAAGTTATAACAAGCAAGTGTGTGAGGTTATTTTTCATATCTGACTGTTAAGTGGACTATGTTTATATGATCAGATAATTCGTTATATCTTAAGTCGTTTTGTTATTGATTATTTTTTGTAATATATAGTTTTTTATTTGTCAATAAAACATTAAAAACACTACGAACACCTTGATGTTTAAATTTAAACGCTTTTGGCGTGTCGGTTATGAGTCTAGGTGTTGACTCGGTTATGTCTAAATAGTTTGTTATGTCCTGTGTTCTTCAGATTTGTTCACGAAAAAGTAAGCTCTAGAATTCCACAATATCTAGAGATCTATTTTTTTTTAAATAACAAAAGGCACTATTTCAATGTATTTATAAGTATACCTAAATGTTTAAATTTAGAAAAAAAGGTCGAAATCTTGCTATTATTTCCCTCAAAACCATTGTACTAAAGCTATATGTACTAATTTGAATGCAAATTAAATGGGTAGTTGTTAATACTTTTTGTATTTCCTTTGTTTCAGCTTACGGCAAGGTGTTCCTAGTTAGGAAGAGATGCGGCGTCGACGAGGGCAAGCTGTACGCGATGAAGGTGCTGAAGAAGGCCTCCATTGTCCAGAAACTGAAGACCGCCGAGCACACGCGGACAGAGCGACAGGTTTGTATATATATATATATATAAATATTTGTTTTAATTATTCGTTTGTGTTGAATACACGATACAAATAAGAGTATCCAAAGTATTGAATAAAAGGACTTTTCATGGATTTTATCGCGTTTATTTTACATATTTATATAATATATATTTAATAAACGCGATGAAATCCGTAAAAAGTTTTTTTATTCATTAATGTATAGTATCCGTGTAAACAAAACAAATAATTTAGAGTATCCAAAGTTAACAACTACAAATTATTATCAAATCCACTAATTTACGGATTTTCCGCGTTACTTAAATATATTTATTTCCGACGTTTCGGATTCTTTCCAGCATCCATGATCACGGGTGACTTAGTTGTGTATGTCTGTATCTCAATGTTTTGGAATAAACGTCAGAGTTTTTATTTAAAATTGATATATCAAAAAGACAAAAAGTACTTACGTTCTTTTGTAACTTTTTAGTTTTTATATATTTGGGTTTAAATTTTAAAATTATTGGATCCCATAACCTCGGCAATAAATATATATATAACTAACGCGAAAAATCCGTAAATTAGCGTGTTTGATATGTATAATAATCGCGTAAATAAAAGGAATAATTATAGAAAATATTAGTTGTACTTAATGTTTACTGTTATGATTAACAATTACAAATGATTATGGATTTTCTAAGTAGTTAAAATGAGTCCAGTATTTTAAATAAAAAACAGGATGATAAAATCTTGCTATCGGCGCATTAGGTACTAATTTATGTATAAGGAAATTTCGTTATTTAGTACAGATGCACTGAGTAATTATTTTCCTTCGGTAATACGGACCTTTATTGGTCTGAATATGATGTCACCCGAATATGAGTGATCGAAATAAATTAGCAATAATTTCATATCCACTAATATAAAACTTTATTGAAGAATAATATCATTGTGTGATGCGGTTATGAATCTATTTGGGTGAGCACGAAAAATACGAACTGTTCCTAAAAATTACGAAGGAAAACCTTTTCTCTCTATATCTATACTATTGTCTAGTCGCGTAAGCTTTGGTTCGTCTCGGCACAAACTGTCTGATAACAAAGCTCACAAAGTCTGATAACAAAATGCCCTGGTTGTTTCGTAATGTCAGACAAACGTCTACGACCATGTTTTACCAATACATTGTTGTTACTAATGTTTAACCGATACGTACCTTGCCTTACTATCTAAGTCGGATAGGCTAATCACTAAGTTTATAGGGGAGCCAATTGATGTTAGCGAGATGGATATGGTAACCAAACAAAATTATGAAACATATTTTTATTTAGGGGATACAATTAGGTAAACTGTATAAGGAAGATTTTATGAATTAATTCGGGATGTTAGATAAAATTCTCATCAAATATTGTTAGAAAAATACCGACGAAACGACAAAATTTCAACAAAAGATGACTACAATTTTTGTCAGTTTACATTTTGGTGTATTACAATGCTATAAACGCAATGAAATTAAAATCGATAAAGTCACATCTGACTTTAGGGCAAGGTGATATGGTGACGAAACAAATTGCCTCCGTAGCCTAGTAGTAACAGCGTGTGCTTTAGAAACCGGAGGTCGTGGGTTTGAATCCTGCGCGGAATCAACAAATGTTCATCGTTCTTTCCGAGTTGGTTAGGGCAAATTGGGCCTATCACTAAATTATCTGAAGAGTAAGATGATCCATGCCTCGGATGGGCATGTAAAAAGTCGGTCCACACATCAACCCGTATTAGACCAGCGTGATGAGATAAGGTTCTAAACCCCTCCTAATGGTGAAGGCGCGCATTAGGGAAGGCTTACGTCCAGCTGTGGACTAACACAGGCCGATGATGTAATATAGTGGCCAGAACTTCTTATTATAGTTATACTCAAGACTTTGCTCTGATAAATTCCAGACCTAATTTGACTGTGTTATAGTCAATTTATTATTCGAATCTACTTCTTTTCTTCTTTTAAATGGCATCAAACGAAACTTTGTCGAAAGCGCAACACGAACACAAAACAATCGATTATTCGCTCGGCTATGAAATCTTTGCGTAACTATTGCAACACAAATGATCATGAACTGAGTATTGCCATTAGTTTCTTTTTTCGTTTATAGTGAAGAGTAATTGTACGTTTACTAACTTGTGTCTGTTTATTGTCTTTTTAACTAAAACTAATTTGAATCTAGACTTTTGTAAAGTTTATTATAAAAAAGAGATTATCAATTAAAAGCAGTTCATATGTTAAGAGCTTTCTTTTACATCTCACGCACTTTTACTACGAATGTGTGCTTTTATGAAAATACTAATAGCATGATATACAATTTAGTATCTTTACGAGTTTTCTAAAGAGAATAGATTTTTTTGTTCGTTTTTCATTAATAAGCTCCGGAAGTACTGAACCGACTTGAAATATTCCTTCACTATATTATCCTTGACACAGGCTACTTCAAAATGTCCTCACAGGCACTTTTGGCTCCGGACCCTACAGGGATCCTGTCACCTAACCTTACACACAACCCTAGGTATAGCATATACCTAGGCGTGACCTTCGACTGCAACATGTCGTTCAAAAGTCATATTGGGACGTTCGGAGAAAGGCTTTGTTCGTTTTGACCAGACTCTTATCACCTAACGAATTCTCACAGTAAAATGTCGCTCAAATATAAACTTTTATTGTACAAGGTATGCATACGACCAATCATGGCTTACGAATGCCAAACAAATTCATCCGCCGCGCCACTGGGGCGCAGTGGTACCAACGAAACGTAGATTTACACAGCGACTGCAAATTGCCGACACTCGGCGAGCACTTTAAAAAGTTAACTCGCAAACACAAAGATAATGTAGTCAACCACAGTAACCCTCTGCTGGTAAAAACAGCAACGTATACGGCCGATCCAAACGCGTCTAGTCGAAAGCGTAGACCGCGAAACGTTCTCCTCGACCCGGATGAGGAAGGGGTCGCCGAGACTCCGGACCTAACGGGGGTCCCGACATCCAACCTTACACACCACACAAGTAGGGATAGTACACACTCACCTGCAGTTTGCCCTCGCTTACGAGCACAGCGAAACACACACCGCGTATACTAGATACACCCGCGTTTCAGGGCGGTTCTCACCGCCGCCAGCAAACGATTAATACAGTCGCCAGACGACGGTCTGGCGTCCCGGTCCGTAAACCGATCATCGACGATCCTTAGGAGTCATAAACTAATGCCTAACTCACGTACCTTCTGTACTGTGGCTCATTTTTACAAAAATGTGGGACCATGAGTCCGTAAGGCCGGGAGCTTCTCGCGAACTCTGTATTAGATGAAGCTTACTATAGACATGAATCTGGAAACAAAACTTCGAGGATAAAAAAAAAAAAAGATTTTTGCATACAAACACCTGTAGTCCGCCCTCGGTGGAGGCGGCCCCCTCTTACTGCCTCCAGCGACCGATTAAACAGTCGCTAGATCGTAGGCGTCCCGGTCCGATCGTTGACGATCCTTAGGAGACTCAAAAGAATGCCTAACTCACGTACCTTCTGTACGTGTGGCCCTCACTTTTAGCAAAAAGTTCGTGGGGACGGAAGCTTCCCTCGAACCTTTGTTGTTAGCTGAAGCTTACCAACTGGTATTTTTGCCACGAAAATTTAGCGTATTTTAGTAGGGTTGTCAGACTACTCCATGGATGGAGGAAAATTAGGCAACGCGGTGGTATTTTCTCAATCGGTCAACTGTAAAAGGTACAACCTTCAAAGAGTTATAAAACAAATGTTAGTCACCTCTCAACCTTTAACACTTTCGATTGTAACGATCGCCGTTAACGTAATTGTTCGCCGCTCGTTGCAAAGTAACGTTTAGAGTGTTATCGGTAAATAAAAACACGGTGTGTTTCTTTTGCGATTTATGGTTACCAGACGCTTTTTTACTGTAGTGACGTGCAATGAACTTAGAATTAAATTATTACCATTAAATCATCCATAATAATATTTCGGTGGGATTGGATATGTATGCTTTAAAAATGTCGTGGGCTTCATCTCTCACCTGTCTTCCCGAGGTATAATATCGTTTGATATTTTCTTTGGCTCTAGTTTATGACGAAACTATTGAAAATCGTTCTAGGGATATATTGGCCATTCCTGTACTAAAAAGCAATATATGGAGAATGAATAAAGTGTCGTTCCCTGTATTTGAGTCATGTTAGTATTATATTGGATTTAATTCAACGCTGTGACCCATAGGATCGAAATGACCTCATGCGTGTACCGCCTTTGTGTAACACCAGAAACCGCGTAATACACAATTACGATATTATTTGTGTGGGGCGCCGATATGTGGACGCTACTTCCTCTGGTGACACTCTTTATATCAAATCAATATTTTATGTTGGCTAACTGCCTCCGTAGCCTAGTGGTATAGGCGTGTGCTTTAGAAACCGGAGGTCGTGGGTTCGAATCCTGCGGGGACAAATTTTCATTGTTGTTACCTAGTTGGTCAGGGCAATTTGGGCCGATCACCCAATTGTCTGAAAAGTAAGATGATCCATGCATCGGATGGGCGTGTAAAAGGTCGGTCCACCCACCAGCGTGGTGGGAGAAGGTCCAAAACTCCCTAATGAAGAGGGGTGTATTAAAGGAGGCCTACGTCCAGCAGTGGACTATCACAGGCTGATGATGATGTTTTTGGCTAAAATTCGCTTTGGCCGCATGCACAGTTCTTTTTAATGACAGGTACACCTGGAGCAGATATGACCTTTTCCCTATTTTATTCATCAACAGGATTATACCATGTCGTTGTTTTTAAATATGAGTTTTTCTGATTGGTTATTTGTTTTACGGCAGGTGTTAGAGGCGGTTCGAGCGTGCCCTTTTCTGGTGACCCTACATTACGCCTTCCAGACTGACGCAAAACTTCATCTCATATTGGGTGAGTGGTTTATGTATCTATTTTTAATGCAATTCTGTTTCTCTTGTAAGTGGTGCGAAGTGGTAAAACTTTTTATACGAGTTTAAAATAATGTAGGTCAAAAGATAAAGCGACTGGCTTTGGTTTCGCAATTTTTAAATAAAAGTATAGCTATAAGTAGCATAGCGTCGTTTTACCGCTTTAAATTACTTAATTGATTATGAAAACTGATGTTTAACGCCATTATCATTAGAAAAGAAGTGTTTTGACCACGCTAAGCAAACAGTTATTTTAATTTTACTCTATCAATGTTTTCAAAAGAATCTTTATGTATTTTAGTGATAGCAGTACTACTGTTTGTAACTACACAGTTATATTCAATCATACATCGATCATCATCATCATCATCAGCCTTTGATAGTCCACTGCTGGACATAGACCTTCCCTAATACACCCCTATCCATTAGGGGGTTTGGACCGCATCCCACCACGCTGGTCCAATGCGGGTTGGTGAGTGATAGATATATCAATATTTGATCACAATTAAAACTCTCCCGACTGTCGTCTTCTGTGTAAGGATGTGATCCTACAATGTAAGCTAGATTGGACGAGACGTGAACATGAGTCGGTCGATTTGTGAATTGATGCACTTAGCTTGTGGTGAGGGATGAGTAACTGCTGTTAGGAATCAGACGGTGTTTTAGAAGTTACGTTATTGTATGTGGGGGCTGAGTTTATTTCGATCATTATTGGGTTCTTCAGTTTAGGATCTGGAATGTGATGTTTCCTTTACCTAGTTTATAATATAGGCTACGATTACCATTAGAGCAGAGCAGTTTTTTTTAGCTGTTTTTTTTTTTCGAAACAAAATTTTTTGGTTGTTGTTATCGATTTTGTATACAAACAAGAAATTATATGCCTTGTTTATCGAATTTTTTTGCTATTTTAAGAAAGAAATAAAACTTTTAGTGGATTTGGATTTCTGGACTAAAAATTGAATTGAAATTTTTATTGCATGTATAATCGAAATCTGGCGCAAGACACCTCACTCTGTCCCGTTACCATGGCCGCTGCAAAATGTCGAAACGTCGTGAATTTGAGTTAAACAGTAAATCAACGAGATAAAGTTCTTTTTAAAGACCTTTTATTTAATGAGATGTTGTACTTGCGTAAATGGAAGAATTAATTGTTATCACATTCGTACACGGCGGAATACAATGAGCAGTATGTCGTAGCAGAAATTCCAATTACCAACAGGATTGACTACCAAATCGTCTAACACGGACAGAACTCAAAATGCACTGCGATATCGCTGCCAGTTTGTATGGTATGCGAGTGAAGCCGTTTCTTTGAATTATTTCGTTATATTTCGGCGAGTATTTAGTCGAGGGACTTCTTACAAATTGATTTTGATATAAGGCTAGAATGTTATAAGTTTGCTAAATTTAAACAAGAAAAGAATCATCATAATAATTCTTATCCGCAGCCTTTAGCTGTCCACTGCTGGACATAGGCCTTTTTCAATGAACGCCAAGACGGCCGATCTAATGCTACTCGCTGCCATCTTTAATCGGCTACTGCACGCCAATCGGCATCCCAACTGGTCCATAAACGCTCATCATCATTATCTTACTTTTCAGAAAATTGGGTAATTTCGCCTAAATTGCCCTAACAACTAGGAAAAACAATGAAAATTTGTTGAGTCCCCGTAGGATTTGATCCCACGACCTGTGGTTTCTAAAGCACACGTACTTACCACTAGGCTACGGAGGCAGCAAATATAGCTTATTGGGATGGTATTTCAATAGGGGAGTGAATTATAACCTCGCTTCAGCTCTAAATCTCATTCTGCACGGTGTCTACGTTTACTTTATATATCCTTATTCTTTCTAAGGTCAGTTATGCTATGTTTTATATTAGTTTCTATAGTCTCAGGATTCATTGCAAAATGTCTGAGTGTCATCAGTCACTACTTTATTTACAAGTCTTATTGTCGGTTAATTTGTTGCAGCAATATTAAATATAGTTTTAATGCTAAAATTCAAATTTAATTCATCAGAAAAGTAAGCAGTCCGCGGTCCGAACAATACTGTGCCGATAAAGTTTCTCGCGCGACCGTACTAGATTGCATCGTCCAAGAGAAGCGGGTCAAGGGTGGCACTGATTCAAGTCATTGAGTCACCTCCGTAGTACACTATCCCCTCATAATCATTCCATTGTGATGATTATTCTTCGTACTGGAAATTTTTCCGCTAGACCCTTGCACAGTTATAGGTTCTTTTTGCGATTGGAATAACGGCAAGATTTAGAATATAAGTAAGATGTGAGTGAAGTGGGTTATTTTGTATCACAGTAACCATGGCAACGACTTGGTGGAATAGACTACCCTTTACGATTATTCCTATTTGATGAATATAGCTGGTACAGGAATTGTTGTTTCCTCTCGACTTTTAATGTGTGTGGGTTCTTGTTCCGACCCCTACGTAGGTAACATAAGGGAAGTGATGTTTCCTGGAGATGTTGATACCTTGTTGTATTAGTATTAATTAATTAAAAAAGATAGACATAATTTACTAATAGGCACTTTTGGTTAAATTGTATAAATTATATTTGACTGTTTAATTCGCTCATTTATACAATGTTGGTTTTAGTTAAAAAAGTTATTCGAACTATGTTAACTCGTTTTCTTTGTATTTCATTGCTGTTATATAATGAAAACATACGACAGCTTATAGACGTTTTAATTTAAATTTTATAACTATTGTACCTTAATTCCAAGTTCAGATTTATAAAGTTATAACATCAGTTAATTTCGCAATACGCAATTTTCTATACAATTTTTTCCTAGACCAAATCCAGCAAGAATCACTCACTTTACACTAAAAACTTGTAAATATCCCGTATACGATTGCAGCGTCTACGTATGGTTTCAATAATTTGTAACGTTTAGTACGTACAACCGCTATCCGGTTACGGTTGCAACTTTACATTATCGGGTTACAGTGTGTGCGACACGCAAGCCACGGTGCTCTAGCGTACGCTTTTCCGCGTCTATTGTGTACATTGTCTGTGGATAATGTAGAAATCTATTGCTGAAAGGTATAGACTGGTTTTTAGGAGCTTTATCAATTGTAGGCATTTGATTTGGATTACTTAAATGTATAAAGGAGGAAGTTGGGCAGAAAGTTGTTCCAACCTGGAAGAAAATGTAGAAATCTAATTCTGAAAGATAGTTAAGGGCGAAAGAATTTGAAAATAGCCGAAGATCGGAAGCAGTGGCGTGCATTAGGGGAGGCCTATGTCCAGCAGTAGACTGACACAGGCCAATGATGATGATGATGATGAGTTAAGGGCACTTAGGAATCGTGTAAACTAAAAGTGTTCTCTTTGTTAGATTAGCCAAAGTATAATCGGAATGGATTTAGTAAAGGGACCCATGGCAACGAAGAGGCATACATCTAAGGGTCTTATTGACAACACCATAGTTGCAACACCGCTTTCCTATTGTGGGTTACTGTGTTCACATTTAATCGTAGTCTAATTGGCTAATAAAACATAATATATAAACCTGGTTTAATAATTTACTCTAAATCACAGCAAGAATAGATTATTGAAGAGGTCTAATACTGGTCGTGGTGATTTGTGAAAGAAATCTCGTTAATTCCATCTTATATGTAGTTATTCGTTAGATGTTACAAAAGAGTGGGTAATATCAAAATAAATTTTGCCGACAGCTTCGTGGTCGTTGTCTTGTCTTGTCACTTATCTCACTTTCATTCCGTCCCCGGTCTCGACGAGTTGAAACGCCTCATCGTACGCCTCGGCTTGTCATTACCCGGCCGCTCGTTAGATTAACATTGTGAGCACTGTCGCAATCGTGTATTGACACACGCGACAATATCAGCTGATTGCTTATCCGAAATAGACGCACTGTGAATGCGTACGGATCGGTTTGTGTGTCTGTTGGTCAATCGCACGGTCGGCACGGGTCGTTTGGCGAGTTTGGGTCTTAGTAATGCATTTGATTGAGTGTGTCATGTGGACGTTGGTAATTTTTGGGGTGCACGAGAGATGTCTTCGTTGAAAATCTCTAGTGCACCTAAAATTACGTCAGCCGAGGGGCAAGTTATTCGTTTTAATCCTTTTATACGTGAGAAATATAATGATAGCCAAGTGGTTTAATATAATAGTCAAAGTTTTCAGTTCAACGATCCTGTAAAGATTATTCATTTAGTCTTTATATAATTAATCTGTGTTTCATTTGTGAGATAAGAAGCTTCTTTAGAAGCGTTATGAATTTATATGAGAGTTTATCCAACAAGTGTATAAAAATCTACTACAAAATTAATTAAATAACCTAAAGCTTATGCTAGTTTTAACATGATTTTTGTCTGCATAGTCGTATAAATGTGCTATATGTTTTGGTAAAGTGAATAGGAGATTTTTTTCAATAAAGCAATGATCCCTATAAAAAAGCTATTAACACTACGTCAAAATCTTACCGCAATGGCGAAACTCTATTGATCCCCATTTGTCTTGTCGTGTTTCGATTTGGTGCCGCGGGGGAAATCACTTGGGTGCTTATGTACTTTGGATATTTTACTATCTCAGTTTACTATCAAGGTTAGATCGAAACCAAGGTTTTTTGATAGTATTATTTTAAGGAGATTAGGTATTTTTAGTATACTTTACACGCGTGTTGTCAAGATACCTTGAAGTTAGGTTTCAGTTTCTTCTTTTTATCTTTAGTCGTAGTTTAGGAAGGAGAACTATTAGTTTTCTTTATGTCTACTATTTGCTAAATAGTAATAATCTATAACATTAAAGGACAGCGACACTTTATAATTACTATATAATTATTCGCGATATTATAGAAAATCACCCAACAACCCGCATTGGACCAGCGTGATGGGATACGGTCCAAAAACCCCCTCATGGAGAAGGCGTACATTAGTGGAAGCATATGTCCAGCTGTGGACTAACATTGGCTGATGATGATGATTGTAGAAAAAATAGGATATCTCTTGAAAATTCTACATTATTAATTGATTCTCTTTAAAGACAATTTTAGGTTAGATAATATATTTACACATTAAGTTCAAGATATTTTTCAGTGCTTTATTGCTGAAACGCGCTCTCAATAACGTATAAATTACTCAACGTCCGTCTGTCCAATGAGATTATGACCTTCACAATTCCAAAACCATTTCGAATCTTTTGGCATATAATACTACGAGCTATTACCCGCGACTTTATTTGCGTGTAATAGGAGGTATGTCTACGAGGTGTATGTAAATATAGTGTATAGTAACATAAATGAGGTGTTTTCATTTTATGTGGCATTAGTTCCTACTTTGACGAATTTCCACAATGACTTTCATCACCATTTTAATCTCCAGTTCATCCCGATATAGTTCGAAACTAAAAGCTCGTTTCAAGTATCTGGGCAAACACTTTTATTATTTTATGTTCAACTATGACGAATTTCCGTACAAACCTTCATCCCCTATTTCACCCCCTTTCACCACTACTTTCATAACAATTAATAGCCTATGTCCTTTCTTGGAATCTATTTTATTTATGCACCAAATTTCAACGAAATCGTTGACAGTAAAGACGGGCAGACAGAGTTACTTCGTTCTTATAATATTAGTATGGATAATGTGAACTATTAGGAGAAATACTTGTGAAAAGAAAATTAAAAAGACTACAAGAAAATAGTATAACGACTACACCTAGTTTTAGTAGTTTTAGTATATGTATACTTTAGCATGCATTTCTAATAACTAGACACGACTATAAAAATACATTAACTAAACATTTGACTGAAAATTTAAGCCTAATATTAAACTCATTTTCTCAAGCAACACAAGCCTCTCAACTAGAACAATTTCACAAGCGGAGCGGTTTCCGTTCGCTGGGTCAAGGCGTTATCCGCTACTTCCCTTCCCGCTCCGCGCCACCTTTTGTTGGCGCACGTTAGAGTATTGAGCGTTTTGGCGTGTGGGCCGAGTGTAAGCGGTCGCGGTTTGTAACAATCGTATAAAACGGAAAGTGTTATAGACAATAGTAGAGTCAAACTAGATGAGTAATTTATTTGGAATGGCGATCTCTATTGGCGCTAAAGCGGATTTTTGACAATTTTTAAGCTTGACATTGAACTTTGTTTAGGTAAAGATTTCGTTTCTTAATCGTTACGCATATAGGATTACTTTCCAGATCTGAAGAGGAGTTCTCTCCTGTAATATTGGGAATAAGGTGTTTTTAAACGATAAGACCTGTTTTGATTATTTTTTGGACAAAAAATTTATATGAATATGTACATAAATTTAAAATTTCATAAAATTATTAGTAATTAATTTATTAAGTAAAAAAAAATTAAATAATTTATTAACATATATTTCCTTAATCCCTTTCTGTTTTAAATAGCCTAGGAACATATTAAGACATCAACAATAAATCTTTATGATTTTTTTTTTATTTGAATGTTTTGGTGCATTATGTCTTAATATTTTTTTGCAAGCGGGCTCCTACCTATTACTCTATACTTGGGCCGCAAAAACAGGGCTTGCGCTGCTCTAGAGGTTGGGAAACGCTCTATGAACGCAATCCCATAGGCGGTGGCTATTGTGTTTTAGTTGTGCGTTCGAATCCGTACTGCGTTCAGTACTGTTTCATTGTGTTTACGACGATCGTGTTCGTTTTCTCTTTTGATTTCACGTCGAAGTCTTCAATGCTCTCGTTTTTTTAGATAATGTAACCACAATAGATACGACGCCACTGGGTTGTTGAAGGCTACAATTTCCTAGTGTGAATTTTATAAAATTTAGTTTAATTTTGACGTAAATTCCGATTTCTTTGAGCGGCGAACGAAGTTGTGGCCTCGTACACTGCATTTCTTAGCCTCCGTAACCGTATCACGAGTTTTCTCGTATCTTCGCTTAGTTAAAAGTTGTTTAAAAAAAATAGATGTTGTTAAACTTACTATTTTTCTATTATGTTGTGTAAGCAATGCTAGTGTGACTACCTTATAAATCTTATAAATTTATGTTAGTATATGTAGGTTAGGGCTATTTGGGCCGATCATTCAATTGTCTTAAAAGTAAGATGATCCATGCGTCGGATAGGCATGTACAAAGCCGCCAGCAGCGTGGTGGGACACGGACCAAAATCCCCCAATGGATAGGGTTATATTAGGGGAGGCCTAAGTCTGGCAGTGGAATATCACAGGCTGATGATTTGATTTGTATACGTAGGAACGGCTAGCAGAGTGGACAGTTTTTTTATTGAATTTAGTTTATTAAACTTCATAAACCTAAATTATCGTTACGTAACTTTCTTCTTGTAAAAGTATTTCAGAAAAGGCTGAGTCAATTTAAAACTGCGATTTCAATAAGCCAAATTTAAGAGATTTCCCCACGTTTACTATGACTCATTTCTATACACATGGAGCCGAAGGGCTCTAGGACTAGAAATTTAGCAGGAATTTTTCTCAAATAGAAATCGGCTAACATCCATAATAAAAATTTACTCGCAACAAAGGTTTAATCTTACATTTGATACGTGAAAATGGTAACACAACATCAGATGGGACGTCTTACACGTCACTTTCGGCCGTTCAAAATGACCGATACGATCGCCGAATACATCACGTCGAAGACTCAATCCCGCGGCGATAATGTGTCCTCTCTCGCTGTATATAATTATGAAAATGCCGTGCGCGCGTGCACCGCGACACAAGTGGGTCAGTGGGCCTATTGAGTTTTTATCGGAGCGTACCGCCGCCGGCCTCCTTCTTCGCCTCGGATCTTTGTCAAGGATATTGTACGTGGATGGTTATTTGGTTCTGTGTTGAATTAATTTCGTTTGATGGATCGATTAGTCGGCGTGATCGAAGTAAGCAATCATCATCGTCAGCCTGTGATAGTACACTGCACCCCTATCCGTTAGGGGGTTTTTGAACGTATCCCACCGCGCTGGTCCAATGCGGGTTGGTGGGGAAGTAACCTATGCCTTTATCGAATAAGTCGTTGAGTTATTTTCTACGACGTGCGTATGACACACTAATTGAACTTACGTTAATGATGATTAAGGTAAATCATTCAAGCACTGAACCTGCGTGGCTATGATATATGATATTTGAAAAGCTATGAGAAACGTCGAAGAACAACGAACATGTAGCAATCAACTAACACTTTACACTTTGACTTCCTTCATATAACATAGCGAAAAAGAAAAGATATAAGGTCAAAATGTTAAAAATGCAAGATTAATATGACGAGCTACTTGTAGCACAGGTTCTTATGTGAACCTATTTTAAGGGCTAGTCTCTTTACCAAAGACATTGGCTCTTTTGTAATAGTTTTAAGATACTTTGAATAAACCCCTTTTTAAAGAGAAAATAAAAAAAGACATTATTATATTATATTATAATTAGTTTTTTTATCCAAATGAGAGCAGGAAATGATGCGAGCAATACAACAATATTAACCGGACTGCGGCAGAAGGTCTATCACGTGATGTTACTCGCCTAAAAACAAAAAGATTCTTAGAGCTTCTTTATCCTTTTATAATTAAGGCATGATTCTTGACACAACTAAATAAGTTAAACTATCTTAAACTAACACTATCTAACACTATCTTAAACCAAAGCCTGATCAGACATATTGCTATTAACGAAATAATCTATAGCAACGTATTAGCACCGTACATTGTCTTTAATATTTTACGGTACAGTACGCAAGTGACATCTCGGTGATAATTTCTCAATGAGCGTTAGACGCTACTTTGTTGCTATGGGTTACCATCATCAGCCTGCGTTAGTCCACTGCTGGACATGGGCCTCCCCTACTCTTTTAAGGGGATTTTTGGACCGTCTCCCACCATGCTGACCAATGCGGATTGGTGGGTGGACCGACTTTTTACATGCCCATCCGACGCATGGATCATCTTACTATTCACACAATTGGGTGATCGGCCCAAATTGCCCTAACCAACTAGGAAACAACTATGAAAATTCGTTGAGTCCCCGCAAGATTCGAACCCACGACGTCCAGTTACTAAAGCACACGCCCGTACCACTAAGCTTCGGAGGCAGTTATAGATTACAGTGTTTACATAATTTTTTTGTCTAATATCCCTGATATAAACAACCAGCAGTCATCGATGTATACGTGGTGGCTGCTGTCACGCTATTCCTTTACATCCCACAAAGCGAAGTTTGTAAGCAAATATCCAAATCCTGTAAGCGCAGTTTGTAAGCAAACATCCGAATACTATAAGCGAAGTTTGAAGGCAAATGTCCGAATACTACGAGCTCAGTTTATACGCAAATGTCGGAGCGTGGGGTCAAATTGTCGCAATAAAGAGTGACGTCCCCGTGTGTACAGTCGCTCAAGTAAGTGACTAGATACTTTAAAACGTCTAACATTCTTAGCTATATATAAATATTTAAAGCTATAAATCGGATCAAAATATGTTCACATTTTTTCTATTGTTTATAATGCAGTCAAAACGTAGAAATCATTGTTAAGGATGTACGGTTACTTATTGTATGTTAACGCGAATGGTGTTCATCGTCGAAACTTGCTTATTATTTTGACCTTTAAATAAGCAATATTTTATTACAACGTAATGATCTAGAGCTAGATCTGCTATCATTGTATCGTTTCATTGTAAGGATGACGCTAGCTAGCTAGGTTATTTTTCTGTTTTTCACCGCCATAGCTTAGAAGAACATAGTGTTGCTACACTACAATTCTTCTATACAATCTAAACAATGAAGCGTGGCATTACTTTTATCCAGTTATTGCACCAGCTACTGTCCAGCAGTGGACTATCACAGGCTGTTGGTGATGACTTTTAACTGTCAATTTAAAAGTTAGTGGTTTCGATTCCCAGAACAAGATAAATATTGTGTGATGAACATGTTTTTCTCGTGCCCGGGAGTTCGTATCTATATTATTTCTATTTATTTACAAAAATATTGGAAGTCTAGTAGCTTTATTGGGATTATCTTAATTTTGTATTAGATCATGTTGCGTTATTCGCCTATAAAATATTATTGTTAATATTATTATATTTCATTATCAATCTTGTTTATACCATCTACCCATACTTTTTAAAGGCTTACACTCAATACTGCTTACGGCTTTATGGTAAAATACTTCTTGGTCCTTCCTACTCCACTTCTGATTGTAACTTTCAATTGAATCCTTTGATAACATCGTACGGTCCGCTGTAGCTGAGAAAATCTGGGTCGAAATATTTCAGTGAACGTGTGACCCAGATGAGAATGACACACACGAATCTCGTGAAATTATCCGAATTCGGCAATAGGCTCTAATAAATAAAATATATGTATATATAAATCAAACAAAACTAATAGCAGATCCTGTTAACTAATTACTAGGTAGCTTCTATTAAATACATGAAATTACATCGTTATTTGTATTAAACATACTGTGGCTATCCTATAAAGCCTAACAATTTTAATATGGTTACAGTCTCTTCGTCTGTCCGCTTTTGTGCCCTAAAGTTCTCGAAGAATCAGTCGGATAACTTGTTTCAATATGTAACCATTACACTTGCTTAGCCTTTTCGAACCGTTGGTAGAATGTATGATTGTCATACATTATACCAACGGTTCAGTCCTAGAATAATCGGCAGAAGAAACTCAGCGGGCTATTGATTATCAAATAAACTATCGTTATATTTCCTTCAGTAATTTAAAGACCGGCTTTAAATATATTTTTTATCTGTGATACAGATATATACACCCAGACTCGGTATCGGTATTGGTCAAAAGGAAAAGTAATAATTTAATTTCCGCGCATAGTATTGATATGGATGGCGGTGTCTTATTTCTCTGAAATATTAATTTATTTAACATTCAAAAATCATGACGAACATACTGTCTGTCTGTTTGTCTAGTCAGTTCCTCCGATGAAATGGGAAAGGGACCACTTACGCGTTGCCAAAAAATGTGTCGCAGTCTCCGTTGCCCTACCGGCGGCCCCTAACGAGTCTTTATTTAGCCTACACGCCTCTTTGGACGGTCGTTTTTAGTGGGACGGTGTATTGTTACGCAGCTATGCTCTGTGGCCCTTTCTGAGGTGACATATATTGAATTCAAATCATTTATAAAAGGATGGGAGGGGTACAGTCGATACAATATAAAAACATACAAAATATTTACGAGACAGAAAAATAATAAAACAAAAACAGTCAGCTTTACAGTTATTTAGACAAATATATACTAAAAGATAAACAAATCTAAAAGTATGCAGGCAAATCCAATGTCTTATAAAATATTTCTCATTATATACCTTACTTTTTAATTGTCTCTAAACATAATAAAAATGTTACACTTACCTATTGATTGACAAAAATGCTCTATTACCAGTTTGAAATAGGATGTATCTGACCTGAGAAGAACCGGCCAAAGAATCTCAGGGCAATTTTTTTAAAGGTTATTATTGGTGGATTGTTGACTCGTGGCTGTTTGCTGGTGTTCATTTACTAGTGTATGAAAACATGGCGTTTCTGTGTATATATCTTGACTCGATCACGTAATGACTATAATACAAACTACAGCAGAAACAATATTTTTGTTGTTAGGTCTTACATAAATAGTATAGTATATCCAATTTCACTGACTATCATCGTCCATTGAATGCAGTTACCCTTTGGGTTGTGGAGTTCACATGCCAGTCCTTCTGCCTTAAACTGTTATCCGATTCAATCTGGATTGGAAGCCGAAGGAGAAGTGAAAGAAAGAATACTTTATCTTACAATCATCAATACAATCTACTTTTATGACTTGTACTCATTCATAACACCTAAAACAAATGTTGAGGCTTTGAATATGATTCAACGTTATCAAAATGTGTGAGTAAACAATCGCGTGACGCGTAATTAACATTTCAAATTGCCATCCTCAAAAGCCAAAACGAAGCACGAACAAGTCCCGAATCGTCAAGATCGCTCCAGAATTAACAATTTTCTCGCGAGAGAGTGAATTTCGTTTGAGCTACGAATGTATATTATCTTAGGGGTATTCTCGATTAAATTCTGTGAAACTCTCATTACTATGTATGACCTCGGCCTGGCTGCTCGGTATCTTATTTCGTTACGTGGTATTTTGTGATGTTTGTAAAACCGTTTATGTATTAGCGAGCGGTGGTATAACAAAGACCAGTGTAGTCAGAAACATTTTGTTAACTTTTATTATGCTAGTAATAAAGTATTTAACGCCTTGAAGGCACAATATTTTTATATTAGTGATATGGTCTTGTTTCGCAAGGGTAGTTTATGGCAAAACATATTCTTTTAAACTGATTTCAGGGATATTAGTTCCGAGAAGAAAACGGTTTCTAAACTTTTGCATGTTACTAAAACTACGATAACTACTAGTATTACATTTAAAATTGTCCGCTTTTTTAACGCTATTAAATGGTATTGTAACTATAAACTCTGTTTCGTAATTTAATTAAAATTGTTTTTGATTTTGTAATCATCAACCGAACGAACCGATGAACTCGATCCCCTCTGTGTGCACGAGTAAGAGTTATAAATTTCAATAGGTTTATATAAAAACTCATTAATACTGTTGCATGAAAGTATTGGGAAATATTACAAAAGAGACGAGTCGCTAAATCCATATTCCTTCCACAGATTACGTAGCCGGCGGTGAACTGTTCACACATTTATACCAGAGGGAGCACTTCCACGAGAACGAGGTCCGGATATACATCGCGGAGATCATCCTTGCACTTGAGCAGTTGCACAAGGTGAGGGTAGTTGCAAATAACGACGTGGAATAACATGTAGTTGTTATGTAGTACCTTCTTCTCTGTGCTATTGTAGAACTGGTTGTTTTAGACAGGTGTCACTGGAAAGTGGTAATGGTTCGTTATTGCCAAAGCAAGATTCAGCAGTTGAAGGATTTTCTATTGAAAAATCAATGAAAAAATAAGGGTTAATCGAAGATACGCATTGTGCTTAATAATTATAGTTTAAAATACATTCAGTCTACTTTCCACCGAGTTTATGTGACATAATTTAGCGTAGGAATGCTGTTCTAATCTGAACTGATATAGTGTCCGTAAATTAATTTATTCCATGAGTCGGATGGGCATGTAAAAAGTCGGTCCGCCCACCAACCCGCATTGGACTAGCGTGGTGGGATACGGTCCAAAAACCATCTAATGGAGAAGGCGTGCATTAGAGAAGGCTATTATCCAGCAGTGGACTAACACTGGCTGATGTTGAAGATGACATTTATTTAGTATTAAACTAGATACCACACTTATGAATTCCATCTTTCATTTGGTAAATAGGCGACGTGTTTTGGTTAATACATATAACGTGGACTATTTGTCTTAACAGCTCGGCATAATCTACCGCGACATCAAGCTGGAGAACATCCTGCTGGACGCGGAAGGTCACATTGTCCTCACCGATTTCGGTCTATCTAAGGAGTTCTGCGGCGGAGAGAGTCGCGCGTACAGCTTCTGCGGCACCATAGAGTACATGGCACCAGAGGTCGTCAGGAGCGGGAGCCAGGGTCACGATATCGTGAGTATTGCTTTTTTTTGACCTTTGGATGCTTTTGACCTTTTAACAGGATAGGTGAGAAAGTACGCCGTTCATTGACTTTTGAGGTGAAGAGGTGATAGAGGATTTAATAGAAGTTTTCGTATTTAGTAGATGTATGATTTCATAACCCATGAAATCATACAGGGTTTAGATATTTTAGACTACAGGAGGTTTAATAATTTGGTGACAACTTCCGTTTCAACACCTTTTCATCCTTCTTCCTACTATAAGAATGATTATTTACGTTACAATCATTCTACCGCTAAAAGACGTTGTTACGTATAACTTTCGCCCGTATACCGATTTTACAGGCAACAATTTTTTTTTAACAGATAACTTATTTAAATCTCTCTCATAGTTTACCAGTTACATGTTCCTAGACTCAGTTTTACTCTGGAGTATAGTGCGTCTATAATTGATATCAATCATCTGAAATAATTTCTCTTGATAGCGCAAATAAATGACATAATTAATAACATAAATGGCTATTGGACTGTAAACTAAAGTCAAAAGACGTCAGCCTTGATACGAACCAAAGGTTTTAATTTACACCTTGATTAGGTATGTTTATATTTTTGAATATACCGCCTCCATGGCCCAGCGGTATTGACCCTTGCTTTATAAACCGGAGGTCGTTGGTTTGAATCCCGCGGGGAAACAACTTTGTGTTATGGTTGTTTTCTCGTTGGTTATGACATTTCGGCCGTTCACCCATTTGACTGAAAAGTAAGATGATCCTTGCGTCGGATGGGCATGAAAAAAGTCGGTCCATCCACCAACACGCATTGGCCCAGTGTGGTGGGATACGTTTCAAAAAACCCCCGAATGGAGAAGGGAGGCCTATGTCCAGCTGTGGACTTATACTGGCTGATGATGATGATGATGTCAATGAGGTGGCGCTATACGTCTATCGTTCTTATGAAAGAAACGTCACCGATCTGAATGATAATTTGCTATATAACTACGTCAAAAGTTCCTCGCCATTCTATGGCTTATCAGACTCTACACTTCCATTCTTTCCAAAGTGCAAATTTAATTCAACCGTCATGTTTTAACTCAACTATGACCATATTAAATATAGTTTCACAGAAGAGTAATAAAAGCTTTTGAAGTAGAAAACAGATTCGTAGATGTAATGTCAATAACCATGTAATTTAATTTCGACGTCCGACGACTTCTACTCTGATATTCGATTGGGCAACGTACGTAGTACCTACGGATGCCAACAGTCCACCTTCCTATGGAACAATGGATGTGAGTCATGGAACTCTGTATTGTATATACACGCATAACTTTTTGACTGTACTCTGCTATGTTATATTGAGTTAGTAACAGTAAGAGGGAATATTTATTATAAATATATGGAATATATGGATTTTTCACGAGTATTGTACCCATTTCAGTGCCCGTGGCTACGTGTCTATAATGGATCTGTATAGTAATCGCGTATACACAATTAATGTTATAGTAGTATGGCGTAAAAATCTTATTTTCTTAAAGGTTACGATTGATAAATACTAATAATGATCGTTCATTAAATATGGAGCTTCGAGGTTTAATGGAAAATGCGATGACAATACAAACTGGAATTAAATTCACGTTATAATCATGTTCCCGCGTCATGTTGAAAGGTTAGAAAGAAGATAAGCCGCTTCATAAATATAATTAATTCAAAAATAATTCTATTTAAATACGTGAACGTTCAAAATCCATCCGCATAGTTCTTTGCCATCAACGTCAGCTGCATTAGAATGTTGGTCAGATAAAGATTTCCTCTCCGAAATAACTCTTTCCAGAAGATTCTTTCTCGAATTTATTGTCGTCGCTGAACAAGAATGAACACCCTGTTTTGATCTCTCGTCGGGTGCATTAATCTTCGGCTGTTTTCCAGGATTGTTAGTTTGGAATCGATGTTTTAGTGGAATTTCATGAGACATTTACTTTTATTAGGCTTTGGTAAATTTAGATTTAGTGAATTTTTCCGTATTGGACAACATTTAAATTATCGGTGTGCAACACGTTCTGTTTACGTTTACAGTATTTTATATGTTGTTCCTTTGAATAAATGATGTCCTTTTCCTCAGAGTTACTTATTGATTTTATTGGCATCTCGTGGTATTATTTTTTTTTTACATTTTGCTTTATTGTTATTTATTATGATAACGTTACTATCAAATTATGATAAAGTTTACTAAGTTTAAAAAGCAACTCCCTGAACTGTCAGATTTTGAGCAGCGAGAATGTTAGAGACTGATGAGAGAGAGTTTTTCTCCAGAATGGTATTTAATTATGCACATTGACACGTCTATACTTCTAAAAAATTTCAAGTACAAATCATGCCCCTTGTGGAGCACCATCTCAAATCGACGCTTTCAATCTTTATTTCTCCTTGTGTCTCTTGAGAGTTATTCAACTTGTAACGGCTGTTGAAATGTTATTTAACCGTACGGTAACCGACACGTTTTTCGCGGCGGAATCCTTTCGCGGTCAGTTGCTGCCGATCGAAAGCGGGCGAAAGTTGTTGCCGGTACGATCGGCCGAGTTGAGGCGATGTTGGTTTGAGCTGTAAAGAAGATTTTAATGGGTTTTAGAGCATATATTGACTACAATAATGTGTGGTAACCCCCTTGAATTTGTTAGGGAAGAAATGGATAAGTAATGGAGGGGAGTATTAGAAGATGTGTTAAAATATTTTTCATTAGATTACATGTTTATCCGATTTAATGTAGCCGATTAATATGTGCGTTAAAGTTAATTATAAGTATGTGGCCGATTATTGAATGGAATAATGTTAACTTGGGTAAAGAATAACTTTACAAAATTATTTACAATTCAATTTCCTGCAAATGCAGTGAAAGTTGCAACGTAATTGGAGTACATTTTATAGGAACAATGTTATCGTATTTATTCTCAATTGCAACCTTCTTGGTTAGAAAGAAAAACTTGTACTTTTTTTATTTCATATAGGTTAAAGAAAAATTAAGGATTTAAAAAAGTAAATTGTCCATAACCGAATGAACAATTGAACTCCTCTAATAAGCCATTGGTGTCACAAACTACATAGTTTGAGTTGGTTCATAACATTTTACTAAGCTTCTACTTAAATTATATTATTCCTTACATTATTATCTCTACCACCCAAAGGTCGATAGAACAATGCCATTACTATAAGTGCCTTTGTCATAATTTGAGTTAAAGATAAAATAAATAACAAATATTCTTTACATGACAGTATTTGCAATGATATCATATTTCATTCTGGTCTTATATTTTTACGGCAACAAGTTATAACGGAAACAATTGCTATAATGGTACTTTCTTTTGAAGTTAAACGATCCATCATTAACTTTCTTTCATGAATATTGTAAATTTCATCAATTGCATGTGCGGTCTCCCCGTAGTGAAATATATTGTGCAATAGATTTTGGGATACATTAGACGTAGAGGTACTGTTAGTTTTCAAAAACTTTAGTTTTAGACTATTGTTGTGTTTGTGTACTAGTGTATACTTCTTTAAATTACTTGAATGACTGTTATTATATCAATATTTATAAATTGATCTCATTGCCGACCTCAAGTCGGAATAAGGCTTTGAACCTTGTAGTCAGATAGTATTGATTTAATATTACTCAATCCTGTAAGTTTTTTGATTATTATATTCGCATATAGCATTGTGATGTGGTCACAGATAATAAAATATAACTACATGGTATTTAACAAAGTCGCTTTCTCTGTCCCTATATCCGTATTTATGCTTAAATCTTTTAAACTACGCAGCGGATATCGATGCGGTTTTCATTAACAGATAGAGTGATTGAAGAGAAAGGTTTATATGTACAATTCATGCATAATATGTAGTGAAACGATAATAAATTTATATAATTTTCGCATAGATTCGACAGATATCAGTATTGCACCCGTTTGAAACTGGGGCGGGTCGCTAGTAAGCAATAACTGCGAACTATCTTTAAAAAAGTGGTAGCTTATTTAAAATTTAAGGTATTTTTTCTATAAAGGTGACGATAATCATATTTTACTTATTACAGTCTAGTAAAACACTTAATAAATTAGTTTTATTGCGTATTTTGCCTTCGCTAAAGCTGATGGGACAATTTGAATTATATATTTCAGCTATGTCAGTGCCCCATTATCTATTTGTACGTCTATTTTTAAAATTTTCACCGTGTTCTTCGTCGCCACGCCATGCTCACTTGGTTCTTCATGGAGATTAATGATTCTGTCCACGTTCGAACCTTGTATTCCCCACCGTTGACCCTAATTGGACGGATGGCTGAGAGGGAAGTTTTCGTCTATGTGTGATTTGGAAGATATTCTAGTCGTATTAGGAATTTGGGTAATAGAGTGACAACAATCTGTTTATCAAAGGCGCTTTTCAGGTATTTAGGAGAGAGCTATAAATGAATCCTAAGAGAATATTAGATTAGAATATATATATATTCCAGAGAAATAATCAGTAACCAAAGTAATATACCCAGAATAGAATAGGATGCTTGGATGTTTCACCTTACTTGTGTTTTGATTATTGTAATTGTAAATAAGCTTCTGTGAAAATTTTCCTATTGTGTGTATATCTTTAACTTAGGTATGCATTATCGGTTACACTTACGCTTTATGATTCTATGTCCATATCTATATTATTAGTCCTCTGCCAATAATTTGTAACAAGTTTTAGTACGCACTTTAAACATACGTCGAATCGAAACTTTGTAACCGTAACGAATAGTGTGCAACTGGTGTCAATCTGCGTGTCACTTTCATTGGTGCGATTTCAACGATGTTCAACCTTAAAACGCAGTTTACTCTTCGGGTTGTGGAGGTCGGATGCAAGTCGCTCTACGTGAAAACAGGTATTGAAAAAATTTTTGTTAAATTTTAAGCCGACCCCATGATAAGTTGGAAAAATGGCTATGTGAAAGAACGCTATGTTATATATAATCGAAACACATCTGCATCGCGCTACTTTCGCCGGTTCCAACTCCACATCCTTTTTGATTCGGCAACAGATTAAACACACGACAATCGTCCGCCATTTTGTCGTGCGTTCGCATTTTTCCCGCGCTCTGCCCAGCTGTCTGTCACGCGTACCCGCGTTGGTTGTAATAATAGATTCAGTCGTCCCCGGCGTTAATCTCGCGATGCGCTAATTAAATTATACGGTGCTCATAAATCTTATGCGTCTGTACGTGACATTGAATCTATGTTGCTTTCGATTTGGACGTTTTTCTATCATAATCATAATCAACATCATCAGCCTGTGTTAGTCCACTGCTGGACATCGACCTCGTTGGACCGTATTCTATTATAAAATTAGCATGGAACTATAAGTATAAGTGGCTTTTAAAAGTTAAATTTATGGTTCGTAGTGGGCTCGTATTGTTCCAATGTCTCGTGATGATTGAGACGTCGGGCTGTGAAGACCAATCGGTACGATTAACGTTTAGGCGTTGATATAGTTGGAAATAAATCTTTGGCTATTTAAAAAAGATTATATATAATCTGAGGTTAGGTTTTCTCTTGTGTATGTTAGTAGAGATTGAATTAAAGTTGCAAAATTGTTCTACCAATACTATCATAAGTCCAACAACAAGTCTTTTAACGTGTGTGTAAACAAATCATAGCATTATCGGACTTGCTTCAAAATATGGTTTTATTCACTATCAATAATATAGATAGATACCGTAACTGCTTCCTTTGGATGAAGACTTTGAACATAATCCTTTTTTCCTTAAACTAGCATCATTCTAATTTATATTACTAAAACCTATAGATTTTTCATCCGAACATTACTTCTAATGTCAATTTTAAAGGATGTTATGATTTGATAATCGAAAATCACTTTTATTAAAACGTATAAAGCACACAATCGTCTAACAATGTATTCGGTACAAACGCAACAATATTAGTTTGTACCCGAATTAGCGTTACTGAGGCAACTCCACATGTGGGTCACGGCTAGCCAAGTGCGAAAGGGACGCAATATATGGCATTACATTACGTTAGAAAGAGATGGAAGACGCGAAGTTTCATCGGGCGTCGAGGAAAGTGATACAAAAACATCAGCAATGAAGCTCGCTAAGAATTCTATGCGAACAATTGATCACCTTATAAAGGTGCTAATATAATATTCATTGTTTTATAATATTGTAGATAATATGTTATTTGTAATTAGTATTAGATTAATTGACTGCCTCCGTAGCCTAGTGGTATATCTAATAAATAATTCATCACTGCGGACATTTTTATATTAGTAATCTTTCAAATCCGTATGTCCATGGCTACTGCCTCCGTAGCCTAGTGGGGTATGGGCGTGTGCTTTAGAAACCGGAGGTCGTGGGTTCGAATCCTGCGGGGACGCAACAAATTTCCCTTGTTGTTTCCTAGATGGTTAGGGCAAATTGGGCCGATCACCCAATTGTCTGAAAAGTAAGATATCCATGCTATCTTCAAATATTTTTAAAATTGATGTTAAACTTATAGCTGTCATATTATTTTTATTAATGTATTATTTTAACATATTGTGTCACTGTTCATTATTTAAAATAGGTGCGACTAAACAAAGTAAAATGGAGTGTTTGTGCAATCAAAAAATCAAATCTACACAATATTAGTGAGCATTCGTTATCATATTATGATTTTATTTCATTAATAGAAGTTATAGTAATGAAATTTTGCGTTTTGGTTTTTTTTTTTAATATGTGTAAGTAATGCATCAATGTACAAAATCTCCAATTTCAAACTTCGAACTCGAATTGCGAAACGAAAAATAAAAAATGAAAAAAAAAACCGAATAACCTCCACCGACCTTGATACAGATGTCATTTTTAATGTAACCTTTTTCACTTGGACGAAATGAATTCGTTCACACCGGAATGCATTGTAAACAAGCTGCTCTAGCGTCGTTGACCGCCGCGTCTCATATAACCTATGTACTGCATACTATTATAGTTCTTATTTTATTGTAAGAAAGTCTAAAATCGATCGTAGCAATGGATACGTGCAAATTGTTTGCGCGGGAGAATTATATGTTCGTTAAAAGAAATCTACTCTTATGGCTATTGATTTAAGGTTGAATTTTCATTGCGTATTATACTATAATATAACTTTATGAATTATAGATTATCATTCTGTTTGCTTTTATCGTTCGATTCTTTCACGCGTTCGGTGATAATATTTTTAAAAGTGTAAATTTTATGCCGCGAATTTGTTTTTTTTTAATTTCTTTATTTTATTTTAAATCAGGCTTGCATTTCTAAATTCGCCAGTAACTTAAATATAAAATTGATTACTTTTTACGAACATGGAATAGTACAAATTTAATATTGTTTTATAATGATGGAGCTTCGTGGGACTTTATAAACCGTTTTAAAACATCTATAGCAAAAAAAAATTATTCTTGTCTCAAATGTTCTGAATAAAAATCTACATTACTTTCTTATTTTAGAAATTTTGTTTTAATATCATCATAAAGACGCTTTTGTAGTTAATTATTCGTGTTTTAATTACTATTATCCTTGGTATAACCATAGAGGCCGCAATGGAGCGCAACAGATAACATGGGCGACCAATAAGATCGGTTTCCGTTAGACGCCATTTTGTTTATCACACTCCAAACATTTCGGGTGTTATTTAACTCAGCTGTACGTATATGAAAGTTTTAAATACCTCTTTCAAGCCTCGGGGCCTTTTGAAATCTCCCTCGGTACTTCTCCTTTTTCCTCTTCCACGCGACGCGACTTCTATCACTTCCTTTTACCTTTTCCTTTGCTGCGTCGTTCGAGGTTTACCTTTTTTCCTTTTTACGTAATATTCGAGACTTACCCCCTTTCCTTTGCCTTTGCAGCGTCGTTCTAGGTTTTGATTTTATCCGAGGCACTTTTCTTTTTTTCTCTTTCTTTTTCGCTTTACTTGAGACTTATTCTATTTTCTTTTTTTTTATGGCGTCATTAGAGTTTCACTTTTACTTGGTATTTTCTTATGTCGGTAACTTTTTGGTTTGATATTTGACTTTATTTACATTGATTATGCGTTTTGGTGCGATTGAGTATTTTGTCACCTCCTCTCCTACCCGGTACCCCAGCTTGAATAAATATATGTAAACTATCCTTTTCGATGTGGTAGAATCCCTTTATACATGGGGTCATCTGGGTCATGGCACCGCGGTGCGGTTTGAGTTTATGCCACAAAGTAGTGGTGTTAACATCAGGTAGATTGGCTGCTTGTCAAATCCTTGAAGTGGAGTCAAAGCTTGATTGATTCATTTTGATGTCTATCTGCTGTCTTACGTTCACTCGTTCTGTCTCTTTCTATCACCCGATCATTGACGGTCGTTGACGGAGCGCTTTATAAATAAATGCGATAGTGCGGTTGTTTTTTGAGGTCGATATTAGTGCATCAATAAATCATTTCGTCGTATTGGAAACAGATTCTGTTTACATTCTAGTATCCTTCCTTTAATAAATTACAGCAAAACTAAACCGGACCCGCTGATGCGGCTTTAAAAGAGTTAAATCTGCAGTTTAGATGTTTAGTACTTGCCCAAATCTAAAAGCATAGAACAAGCAGATGAATTAATATATGTTAAATATATTAACAGTTTTTGTTTTCTTACATATTATATACGCTTAAGCAAGAGAGAAACGCTATGTTAATGACATAAAACTAATTCAGAATCAAATCCAACACAGCCTTTGGCGCTGCAATCAGTGGTCACAACTATGCAAGCGGGACTTTGGTCAACGTGCCATTGTTTTGTTCATTTACTGTTAAAAAGTAACTTTGGTATTGACATAATACAACTCTAAACTACAATACATTCATCATCATCGGCCTGTGTTAGTCCACAGCTGGACATAGGCCTCCTCTAATGCACCCCTATCCATTGGTGGGTTTTGGACCGTATCCCACCACGTTGGTCCAATGCGGGTTGGTGGGTGGACCGACTTTTTACATGCACATCCGACGCATGGATCATCTTACTTTTCAGACAATTGGGTTATCGGCCCAAATTGCCCTAACCAACTAGGAAACAACAATGAAAATTTGTCGAGTCCCCGTAGGATTCGAACCCACGACTTTCAGTTTCTAAAGCACGCCCTAACCACTGGGCTACGAAGGCAGTTATAAATGCCAAAGTAACTCCGCCTTCACCGTCTAAACCGTTGAACGGAGTTCGATGAAATTTAGCACATGGGTAGGAGAGATTCCAGGAAAGGGCATAGGGAATGTTTGAAATAGGGGACGGAAGACACTTTGTGTCTTATTATAAACAGAAACAATCATAACACCTCTTTTATATTACTATACACCAGTATATTCAAATACCCTACGCGGTCAAAGTCGCGGGTAACAGCTAGTGTTAGTATAGACAGGGAATTTATTAGCGGTCTGTTCACAAACATTGCAAACGTTTCGCCCGACTTTGGCATAGCTTTAACACTCAGTTTCAATGTTTGATAACTATTGCGTGTTACGCAATGCAATCCGAGTAGCGGTCAGCTTTCATTAATCAATTGGATGCTAAGCAGCAACGTATACTGATTAAACCCGAGTGGTATAGGAACTGGTTTTGGTTCGTGTGTTGTTATTATGTCGTTTGTGTGTCGTTTGCTCTGCTAATTCATTTGAGATAGTTAGATGACTTATATGTTGTATCAACACTGTCAAACATAGCCTAGAAATTTATGGCAAAATTCTAAGTTAGTCAATGTTTGGCCTCGTCGTGTTTTGGACAAAATAAGCAAAATTAATCAAAATAAATCGGGCCTCAACGCGCTAGGTTATAGGACTTTGATGCCAAAATACAGAGCTGTTAGTTTTTGCGTTTATCGCGTTGTTTTATCTAAGCTTTGTAAACTTTTATAGAGAAGATAATAAGCTCTGAGTTAGCGTAGTAAAAAGGAAATGAGTACAGTAAAACACTATCAGCAATAACTGTTTACAAAATAGTGAGTTCAGCTTCAAAACAGGCTCAAATGGTTTAAAACTTTTCTAACTGCTATAGTCAGCTTAGACGTTTGATTTTTAATTCTAACCATTCATGAAAATAATTTTGGTTGTGGTTAAGATTAAAGATTCAGATCAATCTAAAAGTCTGTCTTAGCTGTGCCGAACGATGTTACACTTGGTATTGAAGCTGAACCACTTTCACACTGTTTTCGTGTTAAAATCAAAATCGAATCTGCAGTGCCGAACGATCGTGTTGACGAAACCACTTTCGCGTTCAAAAATAACAAAAGTATCGTCAGTTTGCGCTCACGGTAACGTTCGTTATTATTTGAAACTGGCAGTTGGACGCGACTTTGTCTGCGTTGTGATGTAAAAAGAATCTGGTAGTGGTTTTTCTCGTAAAAAGATAGTCTAAATTAATATCGGTTACGTCGGTTTTGTCTCATCTAAATAGGACCAGCCACTCGAAAAAAATAATAAAACGTCGTTTTGTTCTGTGTACGACTTATACATCACAACTATGCGTGCTAACTATAACTTTCAGTTTTTTTATGTAGCCTAAGTTGCTCCCAGTCGTCACAAACAGACAGGCAGACAAAAATTTTAGAAGACGTTGTTATGTTACATGTACTGGTAACATATCACAATGTAATCATTAAAACGTTCATTCCAATGACAGACACTTTAATTTTATAGATATCTATGGAAGTCTCTATCGTTTTAAAATAACGGCGTTATGGTATGAACGAGCGTGTGAAAATGCTTCATGTCATATACACTTGGAATATATGTAATCACTGCCTCCGTAGCCTAGTGGTATAGGCGTGTGCTTCAGAAACCGGAGGTTGTGGGTTCGAATCCTGCGGGGACACAACAAATTTCCATTGTTGTTTCCTAGTTGGTTAGGGCAATTTGGGCCGATCACCCAATTGTCTGAAAAGTAAGATGAATCCATGCGTCGGATGGGCATGTAAAAAGTCGGTCCACCCACCAACCCGCATTGGACCAGCGTGGTGGGGTACGGTCCAAAGCCCCTAATAAATAGGGGTATGTTAGGGGAGGCCTATGTCCAGCAGTGGACTATCAAAGGCTGATGATGAATGAATATGTAATCAATGTAATCATAGTAACCATAGTTGGAAATATTTAATTTAACCGGTGATGTGGATATATTAAGATAATTATTAGTGTTTTCCTTAATGCTAGTTTACTAATCACTACATAGTATAAAACAAAGTATCTTTCTCTGTCCCTTTATCCCTATGTATGCTTAAATTTTTCAAACTAAGCAACGATATATATAATATTTTATATATAACACATGCTCAATATTGTAGTTATATATTCTATCAGCATAGCTCTCGTGCGAAGCAGGGGCGGATCTCTAGTATGTAATATAGGCCATTATAGCTGAAGATCGGAAGCGGCGGCTTGCTTTAGGGAGGCCTATGTCCAGCAGTGGAGATATATTATAGTTATATTGTAAAAGCAAACAGTAAAGTTTATTCAAAGTAATGAACTTTAAGATGAAGTGGTAATTTCTCTCTCCTGTCTTCTGATCTGGTCACCTGTCTGTGTGATCTGTGTTGACCGTGTGAATGTTTTTATTACCATTATACATTTATTGAAATTAATAAAATTGAAACGTTTGTTTTAATTATGAAAAAAAAAATCGATTTTAAATGACTACTTTGTGCTATGTAACCGATACATATAACATAACATTTTTTTTTATTAGTTCTGTCTGCCTGTATGTTCTGACTATTCTCTGGAATACCTGGTCCGATTTTGACAGCTCTTTCAGTGGAAGTTAGCTGATGTAACTTGGAGTAAGTTGGGCTTTATGTAGACAGAATACACTTTAAACTTATCACCTTGCGGACAAAGTCGCGGGCAACAACTAGCATACAACATATACAAAAATGAAAATCAGACTACTAGTACTAGCTACCTTACCAATCGCATTTTAAGTAATAAATCTAACGCTGAAAAACGTTTGTTTTTTCTTTTTGTTAAAGCGCAAGATCAACATTAAATGTAAAATGATCCGACATAAAAGATACATATTTATTTGACAATTCAATTCGTTCACGAAATGTAAATAAGACAAGAGCGCGCGGCGCGGGCGCAACATTCAAAATGGCCGATCGCACAACTGGGTCACGGCGAGCGGTCCTCGCTCGGATCGATGGCCGAAATTTTCGGTTGTTTCTTATTTCGTATTTTATATACATTTTATATTGTTTTTGACGCGCTTTTAATATTGTTTTCGTATGGATTTATTAATTTATTTAGTCTTGCGTGTTATTCATTCCACAACATAACCCTTATAATACAAGCTATGAGGGCAAAAATAGAAAGATTTTGTGACTTCTCGTCGTTGTTGAAGGTAATATGAGATTTAAGTTATATTAATGTATAGTTAAAGACAACCTTTTTGTATAAAAGTAGGTTATAAATTTTATTTAACTCTCGATTATTAATATCGATTGTTTTGTTGTAACAAATGTTTGTATGCGAATTACCTAATTTCTAATCTATTTTATCTGTGCCAATTTAAGAATGTAGCTCATGTTTTCCTCTTAGTTAGTGGTTTTTTATGTATTAAATAACAATATTAGCACAACGTATAATCTGATTGTAAAAGATACTATCTGTTAATCTAGAATTTAGTAAAAAAAGCCTCAAATATCATAGAATGGGGATGTGTTCTATTTCCTTTGCCTAGTTATTTCGCGAGCTATCGTACATTATTATATTTAAATACGTAATAAATAATGTATAGCAGTAGTTAAAAATAGTAATATGTACTCAAAGTTTCAAATAAACAATTATATTGTTTGCATTATCTTCCCTATTTAGAGATAACAGATAATTAATCTTCAGAAAAGGAAGGCCCGTGATCGGTTTCTACTTTAAATTTAAGCAAATATTGTTCGACTCACAAAATAAACGAAGTCGATAAAAGAAAGTTTGCAATTTCGCTTAACAGAGCGTGAACAAGTCGGTCTTTTAAGATTCTTTGAACCCTTGAGATTTATGCTCTCCTGGTACATCGGTAAACCTTTTTGATTCTAATGTATAAAAACATCATAAAAATCTGCTAATATTTTATATAATAAATATGAACATACATAATCTATTTATAATTAAGCATTTTCTTTATTTATTTAATTATCTATTCACAAAACGATAAAATAAAGTTTTACAAAAGGTTGACTTAATGCCATTGGGTGTTCTCTCTAAGCCAACAATTTGTTTTTGTTCATTTTTTATTTCTTTGGATATTTTAGTGTTTATTTTAAAAATAACTATATTTTTATTATTTCAAGGGTTTATAATATACAATCTGCGAACCTCGCATTTATAATTGATATTATTCATCTTTCACTTAACGGTTCAGTTATTTTGATTACTTTAGAATTGTATTCGGAAACATATAAAAATTATAGAAATAAATTGACGTTGTGCTTAGGGAACTTAGACAAGCCATATTAGCCATTGAATCAACATAAATATTTATCATTCATACTTCAGATTTATTATTTAAAGCAATATATATGTTTAAAATAAATTAATAACATAATGCGTAATGTATGGAGTTACTATTTTTGTACAATAGTCTTAGATGCCTACTGCTTACGATTGTCATATTGCTACTTTTACTATGATCTGTAGAGATTTTTATTATTGTTCGTCGGAAGAAAGCAATACAGCGAAGTCATACGTGAAGGGCATCACGTATGACTTATTCTCGAAAGTCATTTTAGGTGAGGACGTTCAAGGGTTTTCTTAAGGTCAGATAGGCGTTAAAACAATTTTGTTTACTTCTTTGTATACCTGATTGCCAAATTTATGTTTTTTTTTATATATTTTTCTTTCAACTCTCTCACGTATCAAAAATTAAATAAATGAATAATATTAGTACATATAGTGTATAATAATAACAAAAAATAGTAATATGCTATTTAAGGATGAAAAATGTTTCACTACAGTGGTCAATTAGTATTATCCCTTCCTGTATACATTCTATTCTGATTTAGTTTGAAATGTTGCAATTGTCGCATCAATATTGATCCTAAATATGGAAAATGTATTTTGGTGTGTTATCTACGACCACATAAGTTAGGGCCGAAAGGTATTAAACGTTTAGGCACTACTCTCCACCGTCTAGCGTTCTAATAAGGTTCAGACTATCTTATCAGTCTTTCGGATGCATTTTTGTGTTATCAGCGTTTGATGCTATATGTATATATTAGAGTCGTACATAAATTGCATTCTTTTTACGAGCCAATGTATCGTTTGAGTCGGCACTCTGGCTAGTTTTTAACGATCCCGAATATTATTTCGGACCATGCGCTATTTCCGTAGAGCTATTTTCGGTCGGGTCCGAAACGCGCGATACGCGCATCCGCACCGTTGGACGGACGCGCGCGGAATGAGGTCGCCGCGCGCCAATTTCGTATTTTCAAACGTGGAACGCGATCGCACCGGCATCGCACCGGGTGGCACTTTCACTGGCCGCTTGGTTTTTAATTTTGTGTTTTTTTTTCTTAATAATCGATTTGTTTTTTTAATATTTGCTTTTAACCGAATGCTGACATCTTTAAAAAAATATATGTATTTTTTATTGTTTTAAAAACATAATGGAAGGCATGTAAATTTAATTTTTTTAACTGTGAGCCTTCCATTAGCTTATAATTATCGTTTCGTGCCGTTCATAATTATTACCTTATTACTTCATTTTAATTTAAGTTTCATTGCAAGCATGTATGTATCACATTTTCGGGACTTTCCGAATGGCATTATGACAGGAATCTGTTTGATGATTTCTTGTTTATTCGAACAGATATGGCCGGTGCTTTCTTAATGTTACAGGCTAGATGATGCTTGTTTTATTTATGTAGATACTATATGCAGTAGGTAGGTATCAATTACAAGTTAACCAGTCTTTATCATCATCATCATATTAGCCTAACGAAACCACAGATGAACATAGGCCTCCCCCATGAGCTTTCAAGACGTACGATCCTGCACTACCAGCATCCACAGACCCCCTTTTTGCACAGGTCTTCACTCCATTTTTGGGAGGTCGTCCCGCGCTATGGTGGCTAGCATTTATAGCTATAGAAGAAAGGTTCTCGAGTTACGAGGCTGTCACTCGAGAACTTCTTTTTCATCGGTTTTCGGTTCTACGAGCTATGTAACCGGCCCCTGGCCACTTCATCATCATCAGCTTGTGTTAGTCCACTGCTGGACATAGGCCTCCCTAATGCACGCCTTCTTTGTTAGGGGGTTTTGCCACTTCATCATCATTATCATCACCATAATCAGCCTCTATCAGTCCACTGCTGGACATAGACCTTTTAAAATGAACGCCAAGACGGCCGATCCACTGCTAGTCGCTGACAGCTTGAACCGGCTACTGCACGGAGATCGCCAATTAATTTGACACATAAATAACCACAATCAATCGGTATATTCCTATATGAGGTTTGTAAATTTTACCCATTACAACATGTTTTGTTTACCGACCTCCGTGCTTCGTTCCAAATCACATCATCAGCCTGTGATAGTCCACTGATGGACATAAGCCTTCCCTGATACACCCCCATCTATTAGGGGGTTTTCGGACCGTATCCACCACGCTGGTCCAATGAGGGTTGGTGGGTTGGACCTACTTTTTACATGCCCATCCGACGCATGGATCATCTTACTTTTCAGACAATTGGGTGATCAGCCCAAATTGCGTTCCAAATCAGGAACCGTTTAAGACTGACTCATCTTACACGCGACCATTAAAGCGATGATCGTCACAACGCACCGTGCAATGTCGTCCGGTGTGAATGCGGTGCGGAATTCACCGCAAAGGTCGCGGTCCCGACTATCTATAAATAGATACCGTAAATAGAGTGCATTGGGTGCATTATCGCTTGCACGGGTCGTCGGTGTGTTCTGTTGGTAGGGTTGCCAGTTGAAAGTTTGCTGATGTGCAACGGGACGTATAGATGTGGTTACAATTTTTTTTCCTTTGGGAAAATTAGGATCTTTATCGGTATACGATGACACTCGAACTGTCAATGAATGATCGTATTAAATTAGTGCCATTTTAGTTTGCGTTGATATAAAACTTTGTTGTTTTGTGTCAAATGTCAAAAAAAAGTCATTGTATAATGTAAAGATGTATGGGTGATGAAGCTATTTGAGAGAGCACAATAAATACGAACTTTTCCGAAAAATTACGAAGGAAAACTACTTTTATTTACGCCATTATTATACACATCAAATCCACTATTTTTCTGATTTATCTCGTAAGTTATATGTATTTATTCCTATGATAATAATAAATGTGTAAAATGAAGGAAATATTTTCTTACTACGTCTATAGTAAATTGGGAGGACAGATTTATATAAATTTAGCCACTCATGATCTACCGGTACGTGGTGACAAAGAGAAAAAGATATTTTTCACAATGACTATATCATTCCAATTCTCGTGAGAAATGTTTTGACGTTTGAACACTTTCCAGCGGCCGATGATAAAAATAAAAAAAGTGTGAAATAAACGCGATAAAATCCGTAAAAAGCCCCTTTAATTCAACAATGTGTGGCATTCGCGTAATTATAAGAAAAAAATATTATTATAAAAAAATTGCGGCAGCCCTATTTATTGGCAACATTGGAGTCCATTTCCCGCGAATTGGCTTTTTATGACAGCGCGGCTTTCCACGTGTGACCGACGCGAGAGGGTGGGTGTCCGTGTTTTATTTGTTACTCGGGTATATGATGAAAACGTTTTTCTTTCTTTCGATAATTTATCTTAAATGGCGGTTTATTATTTCGGTGAAAAGACCTTAACATATTCTAATAATATTATGATAATTTTGAGTGTATAATACGCGACAATATGATAGGTTTTTCCTCTTTTTCAAGCGTTTTTCTTCATAAACTTGGTATTTATAAGGCATACAGAAAAGATATGTCTCTACTAACTGTTAACTAAATAAAATCTAATGCATAAATATGTAATTGAGTAAATGTTAGATGTGTTTAGTCAAGTTCTTAAGTAGTAATATTCTGCCATAAAACAAACTGATTAACTTATTTTGACAAACATGACGTCGTTAACATGACGCTTAATAACTTTAATCAGCTACAATTGTTTTTCTTTTTTCAAAACTCTATGTCCGTTGTCTGCCGTTATTTTTGTCATCCTACACTATTCAATTATTTGTATAGCGTGCGTCGGAATCCAGTTTAAGGTCGCCCCCATATGCCTAGTGTTTATATATTTTCTATTTACGACTTCGCTTCTACACGCGCCTCACTTCCTAGGTTAACTTTTAGTACATTATTTATAGTGCTATCATCGAGTCTATGGCGATGAGTTGTCTCCCCAGACGGATAGGTGGCGTTGTTTTTGTGTTTTGACTTATAGTCTTTGGTATGTATTTAGAGTTTTTTTGTAGTTATAACATCGGTAGATGGCGTTGCCAAATCTAAATTAATATATTTTTTAAACAGTACTGTTAATCATTTTTTTAATCAACGTATATAAGTGTAGCAATTATAGATTAACTCGTTAGTTCATTGATGAATTGTTGCAATGTCACTCAGAGCAAATTGTCTAATAACAACGCTATATGTACGGAATCACTACTGTGCCCTATTACATTGTTTACATCAGTTTGAAGTTTTATTTGACACTGGTATGGTATCGCTATATAAAGAACTTGATAGATTTTTCTTTGAGATTCAAATACAGCGATAGTTTTTGGTACTTTGTGTCATTCTGTATTCAATTCGCATGCAACAATGTCATTATATAATTTGTTGCTTCAAAATTATGTCTTGAGCTTCGAACAACTTACCCGTCGATCGAGTTGTCAGCTCATCATCCTGATCCTTTGGAAGTTTCGAGAAAATGATTGGAGTATCACTTCCGACTTGTTTGATTTATCCGCTTAACTTTTTTTTCTGCGTCATCGTTTTGTAAGTGTAGAGGAAGTTTTACCGAAAAGGTTGAGGTTTCATTCGTTTTAAAAGGTTAGTGTGTGTAATAATAATTTTGATAAGATTATTTTGGATAGCTCTGTTTTTTATTGCTGAGCATTTTGTTTTTTTTATTGAGCCTCATTGAATAATAGTTACAGATTATTTATGGTGAAAGCTTCACATACATTTGCAGGAATTTAACTTAGATCAGTTGTTTGTTTCTTTATTATCACTTTTGTTTAGCGACCCTTAACATGTTTATCATTACACACCCAATTTATTACTTTAACGGTGCTATGTTTAAACTTTAGCGCTAACAGTAGCTTTTTTTTCATTTAGGTTATCAGTCAGTACTGTGGTTATTTGAATTGAAACATTAGATTTTTGTTTGTAGTAAACGGGGAGTTGTAGTGCACTCCACTACATATATTTTACCCCTTTATTAAAAGTTAATTTAGCTTTAAAAATTACCACCCTTCATAGATCTTTTATTTATTCCGATTATTTTCTATCAACTGTCAAAATTATTAAATTTTGAACTTCAATTAAAGAGAACTCGTTTTTAATTAACTCGTATGCTATGGATCGTTCGAGAATAATCCTGTTACGATCATAGTACATAATTTAAAGACTTCATGCTTTATTCGCATAGACTTGGAGTATATTTTTGAATAACTCAAATACCGGAGGTGTGCGCGATTCAATGCGCGAAGATGTTTACGAACAATGTAAACGAGTTTCCACCTTATTTTTGTGTATTTAAGGTGTATTTTTATGTGATGCATTAAATCGTACCGTTACCAGTGAAAGTGGTGCTCCCGCGCAAAAGTGAAACGGTACATTTTGAATGGCGCAACGCGTTCGCGATTGGCGTTTGAATAAAAAAATAACACAAAATGGCGGCAAATAATAGCGCGCGTTGGGAATGTTCTCGAAGTTTTTTTTTCGGAGGTTTCGTGTGTGTTTGTGAATGTGTTAGTGTTTATATAATTGGATCGGTTGACGGATTAATTGCTTGGTGAGAATTTTGTTTAGTTGCAGAGTTATTGTTTTAAAAGAAATCCTAAACATTAGATATTATCGTGAGTAATCTTGATGGAGTTAGTGTTGGTCAAACTTTTTCTCGTTTAAAATAAAAACGTTTATAGGCAACTTTTTGTTGTGGGTTAAATGCATCTTCTCTGTACAAAAGCATACCCATACTATAAGTTGTTACTGGGTAATCAGCTATTGTAAATAGTTATATTGGGCTAGAAATATTCGTATGATTATTCTTAAACGTGTGGTTTTGTCAAAAACCTGTTTGACTTGTAAATGTGTTACTTTTGTTTTGTTGACTTTTGGTTCATTTTGGAAATTTTTCGGTACATATTTTTGTCGTGAGAACCGAAAATATTGAAGGTATTCTTGTTTAGGTTAAAAGCAACTCAATGCTGTAAATAAATTTAGTAATTACATATAAATGGTACTTTAAAGGTATTATAATATTAAATTAAACGAAATAAATGTTACGCAAGACTAAGTTATTAGACTTATATTACATGGATTCATTTATTTTTTTACTATACAACCTGTATCATTAATGTTATACTAAGATACCCTTGCTTCTAATTAAGGATTTATCAAAAGTAGTTTAAACAGCAATCTTAATCTGAACAATAATAACGAACTTCTGCTTTAACTTTTAAAATATGAGTCTGACACATTATGTCCTGTGTTTAGAAATATATATTACGAAAATCTAATGATAAACTTCAATGACAAAATGACGAAATGGCGTTATATCTAACGTTTTTTAATACATAATACATTGTTCATATAGATAGTGTCTGTGTCAAATAATAAGAATATGAAACAATATTTTAAACCGATTTTTTAATCTTTATATTAAGTATTTATTAAGAAAAGATAAGTAGGTCTATGTATATATCAGTCGTATAGTTTGCACAGTTCAAGCTTGCCAGTAGTTTGGGACTAGATGATGTTGTGTTATTCGTCCGAAAACATTGTCAATATTTATTTCAGTGCGTTTTATCATATAACTGGCCAATGTTACACGTGTTATAGTAGCGACTTTTCTATTTATAGTCCACATTGTTCTGCGATCGCCTCCCATAAAGCATCACAGACTACTTGGGGGAGATTTCATATGAACTAGTAGGTGAGTGAATGCATTCGCGTGTTTTATATGACTGTACTAGAGCCAAATAGAACAGGAATTTGATGTAAATAATTTAACCCTTTCGAGGACGACAAGTGGCGTGTTCTAGGTGTTTTTATTGGTTTCATGCTCTTGACGCCTAGGTAACTGACTTCTGATTCTGATTTCTTATCAATTTTCGGAATATTGAGAACCTTGAAAAACTTAATTTTTTCTCATATTTACGTGAACAATAGAAAGTTATTGAATAAAAATACTTTATTTTAATGGATATTAAAATTAACTCAATAGTGAAAGTTTTGAAAATTCTGCGTGCTAATTATATGCCTCTGTCAAAAATAATTATTGAAATAAATAGTATAATGTATATAAATTGGTAAACGTTTACTTCGTCGCTACGACTAGCCAGTATGTCTGGCGTACTCTATTCAATAATATTCGAGTACACATTACCCTCCTACCAATACTATGCGTCGATTCCCCCACCCCTTTTGCGCGAAGGCTAAGTCGCGATCGTCTGACCTAAATAGATTTTTGTAAGATATTTAATAGTATAAGTGTTTGGGCGTTATGCGACGATTGACGTGTTTTGACGTGCCTCTCTGATTTAATTTGGCTTTTATATAGTATAGAACTGGGATAGTGTGTTTTACAAAACTGGATGAAGAATTAGGTTATGAATATTTTTTAGTGCCTTCAAAGGTAGACAAGCAGTCGGGCCACCTGATGTAAAGTGGTCGACAATATCAGGGCTACCTGCATGTGAGACGTAGGATGTTAAATCACGTTTACCCGGTAAATGCGCTGGCTATGGTGCCCTTCAAACCGGATCACAGTAATGTTTTCACACTACTGTTTCGCGGCAGAATTAGGCACCGCGGTGGTATCGCCCCAAACGGCCCCCTGTAATCTTGTACCCCGGGACTTCACCACCTCCTAAGAAGTTATTTAGTTTTTTTAATCTATCGCGTATATTTTTTTATGATTTTTATTGTCAATTGTTAGTAGTCCACGCAAAAAAAATATAAAACTTTAAATATTTGTAAATACATTTTTGAAGCGTTTTTTGTTTGTACAAAAGCTCTCTATAAGTTTTTTTGCATTTTTATATAGTATATTTCTCCTTGACAACCTTTGGTTAAAGTTTATGTCGCTTCTTATTGGTTCTTACTATAATGAACCGTCATGTTAACTTACCATAAATGTCTCATTATGTTAAAATTGTAAGAATAATAGGTGGCAATCTAATTAGAGCTTAGTTTCTAGGCCGTGAGCGATAAGGTTGCGGACACATTGCTTGAATAGTGGTATAGAAGTGGCATAAAGTGTTTTGAAAACCGAGGTTCGTAGGTTCAAATTCCGAGAATGGTACGATATTAATTTCAAAAAGAAGCAGTTAAAATCAATTTCGATAATACTGTATAGGTTCAAAAATCTTCTTCGAATATAATGTTTTCCAATTCTACTACGCGGCAGATATTAACACTGCGATAGTGCCTAATCGGATAATGCAAAACTTAGCTTTCTTAATAAAAAAGTTACGAAAATGCCACATTAAATGGCTGCATATAATTTGCGTAATAAAAAAATCCGTACACCACCAAGTCAGTGGTCAATGTTGACTACGAAGTTTCTTTACAAATGAAAACTGATGTAAAAAACGCCACCCATATCAACTAAGTGTTTATATATTAACATCATATCATATCATTCAGAAAACGTCATTTAATAGACAATCTTTTAGCAAAGAGTGTCGATCAGCTGATTCGTGGGAACGGTAGCTTCCCGCGATCTCTCTGTTAGATGAAGCTTTTCATAGACAATAGTCTGGAAGCATAACTTCATAGTGGACAACAAACGTGTGACGTCACTTCGTTGCCGTTGGTAACGATTTTTACATATATTTCGTGTTTAAACTTTCACCGTTGTTGTCTATTTACATCTTTAAGCTATTCCGTTTACAAACGAGTGAGCGCTGACAAGCAATTAACTCGTTCCGCCTGTATTGTTTCCTTTAATAGTGGATGACACGCGACCCCACGATTATCCTTGCGACAGAGGTCAGCACTGTGACAAGGCGGCGTATGCATATCTGGGCAAAAGAAAGGACGAGATATATGTATAATGCGTTACCCGGCTCTTCCTGCTGTCGCACGGGAGCTATGCTGATAGAAAATTTACCTACGGTATTAAGCGTGTGTTATGCATATAAACCTTCGTCTTCAATTATTTACTATCTATTTAAAATTACCGCATCGAAATCCGTTGCGTAGTTTGAAAGATTTAAGCATGCATAGGGATATAGGGACAGAGAAAGCGACTTTGTTTTACACTATGTAGTGTTGACTTGTCAGCATTATGTCAATGACTAAGTGACATAAAAATCGTAACCCATGGCAACGGAATAGTGTCACACATCTGTCGTTTTTATTCATGAACTGTCATCTTAATGTCAATCACTTAGTGATGACATATGACGTCACTTGGTTACTATGATTGGCATGTTTTACATAAATTTAATCTTTTTCTCGACTCAGGTACAGTGGATACACTTAATTTTGACCTGCTAGATTGGCGTTTTTAGTGACGCTAACTATTGCAATACAGCGAGTGGGTTCCTTGTCCCTTGCATGCATGGATGGTTGTATTTATATTATACGTTTTTAGTTGTTAAAGGAAAGTGTATTGTTTGGTTTTATTTTCTAGCTGAATTCCTCATGCCAAACTGATTGAATTATCTTTAGTCGCCATTAGATTTCGACAAAAGACTTTCGTTTCTATATATTTCAGGTCTTTTAGAATCGGTTAAATAACATAGATGTTTTTGGTATAGTTATTTAGTTATTTGACAAAAACCACTTTGTCCCAGCATTAACGGTACAGTCTATGCACCTCGGTAACTAGCTATTTCAAACTGGTTATCGTCGCCGATTCTAAAACCCACATCGCATACGATTGAATAATGAGCTATTACCTTAGAGATATAGGAATATAAACTCTATTGTGCATAGACAAAGGTCGATAGTCCTTTAACGCAGCGGCGGGCCGCCTCTGGCTCGGCAAAGTGGGTTAGTAGGTTCGAACCCTGAACTTGGATCGGTATTCGCCAATGCTACGTACGTACAGCCGACAGTGGAGGTTGGTGGTTGGTTTACCGTATAATTGATGCGTTTTGTTGTTGTGAAATTATATGATAATGTATCCAAAGGTGTTTTATTATTTAATTTTCTGATTTGTATTTTAAACTTGTGACGTTTCGAGCTCTTTGAATCTGTCGTGGTGACGGAAATATTCCCTGTAAAATGTAAAAACGCTATACTCTACGCTAAAGTTATTTCTTTTTGTTAATGTGCAGTATTCGCGTAAACAGTAGAGTTAATAATGGATATATTTATTATTATTGTGTGTCTGTTAGAAAAGAAGTATTGAAAATTGGAAAAAATCTCCTGATTATATTATATTTTAGTATTTCTTAGGTCACAGGCATAAATTCATGAAACTGGATGAAATTATCTGTCAAAAATGAGATGGTTTGTTCTTTACGCAATAAATTGGGGTTGCGGTTGAATCAATTATAATATAATGATGCAGTCTGATACTTTGGGTTTTTCGGGTAAACCACAGTAACCGTCGAATCCGAAATAGGTCTGTAACCTTGGCAATATATATGAACTTATTAAACGCGCCAAAACTCATAAAACACAGCCTTGTTATTTCCAGTATGTTTACTGCTTTCCAATTGATAAATGTAATCTAGTTCTGTAACTGTAACTTTCTATAACAGTTTTATGGATTATTGAAATTGTCAGGTGTTGCACACTACAAATCGTCTTCGCCCGCGATTATAATGTAGTGTGCGAACGCTAACAACATTGTGATGTATCCCGCTTCGCTCTATTGCGCAACGGCCTTATGAAATGCTAGTTCGTAACTGAATCCCGCACAATGACACCGCAAAACACCGCAATGTGGACTCTAATTCGTTAGCCGTAGAGTCCATTTCGTCTAAGCGGTACATCGCGTCTAAAAGTTTCGCCTCTAGGCCGCGCATCTGTGTCACCGTGTCACGCCTATAATGTCGCGTGCCGTAGCCCTGAACTTGGGTGTGCGGGTGTACGCGTATTGCGCAATACTGTGGTGCCCGATGTACTGGTTTTAATGTCCGCTGAATGATAGACCTATAATGGATAGGGTCTAGAAGGATTGATAATACATATGATAGGTATTGACAGGAGAAGACTTATAACGTAGAAGTATGTCGACAGTCCTTAACCCATGGCAACGGACTGTCGACATACTTCTTGCTTTCTTATTGATGGCTTAGGTATGGGTCTAGACATTTGCTACACTAATTTCCTTCTAGGCCATTTCGACTACGGCGGCCTACTAATGACCGGAAGAGATCGGGCGCTGGAACGAATCTTTTACATACCCATCCGACGCATATGTCGCCTTGCCTTTAGCCAATCGGGTGATCAGCTTGCATTGCCAACCACCTTGTGAAGAACAATGAATAGTTGTCGAGTCCCCGCAGGATACGAAGCCACGACCTCTGGCTTTTAAAGTCTAAGCCACTATGGATTCAGAAGCAGTTAATATAAAGTGTACAATAATGGTTAGTTAACTGAAATGCTTTTGGTATATTTCTCAGTCGCAGAGTCGCTATGACTAATGTCCAAGTAACCCAAATACCCACTTGTAATTAATTGCGATCGTGTTCTAGTTAAACGTAGCGCGGTCCTAATCAATTTTAACGTGTTCACTAACCTTTGTTAATAGTTTTTTTTTTATTTAGTTTACTTCAATCCGAAAAGAATGAGGTCAAATAAAGTCGTACGATTACCGCTTTATCTAAACTTTATAACGATGTTTTGACCATTTTGGAAATATAGGCCGAAGTTTACTTTACTCTGATTTCTATGATTTTTTTTATGAAATAAAGGCTCCCAAAGCAAGAGTAAGACGTTTACCTGACATGCTTTGCTTAGCAAGGGATATTCTGTCTCGTATACTCTATTGTGTAAGGATTTATTAACGTTTTTTTTTTTGTTAAAAGTCGTAGCCTCAAAACTCTGCATAAAGATGTTTTATTTATAAACTTCAAAAAACAAATACTAAACATTTGCCAAGCATAAGGAAGAAGAAAGTATATTACGTAAAATCTACGTAGCCGCCGATTAAATTCGGATCTAATGGAGGTTCCTCAACAGCACTAGTGGTAGATTAAAGGGTCCATCTTAAAATCACATTATTGTTATTTATTTATTTAATAAGTTAGCGTACTTATTTAAAATAATAACGTATATTAAAAACTAGCAACCCCCCAACCCCCCCAAATTGTGGGTGGAATTTCGTAAAATCCGTTCTTAGCTGTACTTCTACTCGGCGAAAGGAATATTCGTACCAAATTTCAAGTCGCTACGCCTTATGGTTCCAGAGATAACGTGATGAGTCAATATATAGGTGGGAATTTCTTTGGCTTAATTAGTCTATATTATAACATAAAATGTGTGCTAAAACCATTGCGAATTCACTAAAAGCGACGACACTTCGTTGCCGAAAGTTCCTTTGTTTGCACAATTTCCATATCCCGTTTGGCCTTATAGCAGATTCATCCGATCGCAACCGTGAAACTCCATCGATTGCGTTGAAGTTGGAATAACAAACGCAATTAAACTTCACACCAAAGTTTAATTGGCTGTTTTGTTTTTACATTGGCTTTAGAAATCGGAATGGAGTGTGATTCAAGTAAGTTATACAATTCAGAACTGTGCTACAGTTACATTTCGTAGATAATTATGATTATTATAGTGGAGTTGGGTAAGATTTGGAATCCGTGTGGACAAAATTTCGTGTCAAAGTCTGGTAAACGAGTAGTTATTGGTTGAAAGTGGCAAATTTCAATAACCACGTGATGTTCCTACAATTAGAGGGTCAGAGGGGTGGGGGGGTGCCAATGGAGTTTAACTTACGACTCTGTTAATGTTAATTTCAAGTTTATAATGTCTTAAGTATAAATAATAAGAAAGCAGCTCAAAGTAAACAAGGTAGTTTGTTTGTTTAAAATTTTCTCAATTTTTGTATACATCATCATCATCATCCTCGGCCTGTGTTAGTCCACTGCGTCTAGTCTAATGCACTCCCTCTTCAATAGGGGCTTTTGGATCATATCCCACCACGCTGGTCCAATGCGGGTTGGTGAGTATACATGAGCGTTTTAAATGTTTTATCATTGTTAGCCTTTCTTTTGTTATTGAGTTATTTTTGTCTCAAGCGATCTTCATTGAATTATTATGTATCGTTTAGATATTACGACGCCAATTTGATAATGTACAATAGATTTTTGGTATTTGCCAATTCCAACTGCAAACTCAGCACTTTTATTTTCTTCCCAAAGTTCTGTCAACTTCTTATCGAAAAAGGAAATATTCGTATAACACCGAATCGGAAACGTTTCCTGAGTGAAAGGGAGCCAAAAGTTTTTTAACTTTCTACGGCATCACTAAATAATGTTCGATTGGAAACTTACGTAAAGATTCGTTTCAAAACGTGACCGATACACGTGCCGTTTCACGTGCGAGCGATAAAGACCTTGGTCGGCATGAAGTAAGTTGGAAAAGTAGCAAAGCCAAGACTCGCTGTTTTAATGTAAGTTGTTGAATAATTAAGTCTTTGTAATTATTTTATGTTTATTCGAATAATGTTCATTGTAAATGAGAATTGTTGTGGATCAGCTGATTTGGAGATGGAGTCTGATCTTAAACTGAATTTCGCGTCAAATACTCAATATAGGACACGTCGTGAAGATTTGTCCCGTGACAACAGACGAAATAAAAAGAGTTTTTGTTTGTCACGATTATGTGTAACACTAGAGAAAACGAAAAAACTATAATGCGCATTATTAGGCATTGCATCTGATTGGCATGTAAGAGTTAATCTTGGTTGTCGATAGTATATTAATATCCCTTTGAAGAAGTTGTATGTGTTTTGTAGTTGGATTTGAATCCATAATAACCTCTGTAAAAGAACTCTCTATTTTCTCTCAAATGACACAACATTTCTGTATAAAAGGTCTGTGAAAGGATTTTGAAATAATCTTGCTTTACTGAGTATTTTGGCTGCGTATGAAATGGTTATATAATTTTATAAGCACCGCCTTTGAGGTCTTATACCGCGGGTTTCAGGTCAAGGTCTTACAGAATACTTCGTAACAATGTTGGCCTTAGCCTATACATTGTAAACTTTTTTTATTAGTTATAAAATTCGGCATCGAAAATAAATGGTCAGGAGTTATGAGTTATAGTTTTAAGCAAAGCAGCTTCTGTCTGCGACTTTGCCCGCGTGGATAAGTTACTTTGAGCTTAAGTTTGACTTAATCCGCAACGTTTTTGTCAAAGTCAAATATCTTTATTCAATATGAAAGCATTTTCTTATTGATTGTCAAATAAACTACTCACCAAACCGCATTGGACCAGCGTGGTGGGATACGGTCCAAAAACCCTTTGATGGAGAAGGCGTGCATTAGGGGAGGCCTTTGTCCAGCATTGGACAGACACAGGCCGATTGATGTTGAATGAAAAATTTTGAAAAGTTTTGTAGACAAATGGGTTTTTTTAAATATCTGATACAAACTTTTTAAACATTACTATATAGCATCTAAACCGATTATGACTTTATCATGTCTCGTTGAAGTTTTTGTCTTATCACGATGATTTAAGACTGCAATTAGCATGTCACGATAACGGTATCAACAATCTACCCTTGGCCCCCTTCTACTAGTTTGATCAACTAGAAGAAAACTGTATTGCACTGTTTATAATGAAACTTCTAACGTTAACCGATTGACACGACACTAGTCGACACGCTTTGTGTTGATTAAATGCCATTTTTGGCAGTCTTTATAGGATGTCAGAGCCTTCAAATTTACTGACAACTGATTCAATTCACCTTTGAATGCAGTCAGATGCCAGTCGTTTTCCGTAAAAACGGTTATTCAGGTAAATCTGGATGGATGAGAAGCCTACATCATGATAATTTGGAAAAATGGCGAAGTGAAAGAAATTTCTAATTTGGCGGTGGATTTTTTTTTTTAAACTATACTTATATACTAAGAGAAAATATCTTTTTTTCCATGTTTATGAATAATATTAATAAGTATTGAATGGACTCCAAAGATTATTTTGCCGTTATGAAAGCATTATCCGTAAGCGTACTTTATAACTGAATTAACACAAAATATTTTATGTAAATAAAAGAAATTTATCACTTTTATATAGCATGGATTAAATCCATTCTTCGGCCCAATTTTTAGCTCGGAACAATGTTCTTGAAATCGCTTTTGTTACAGAAACAATCATCAATAACGGTTTATACTTAGTTGACATAAGGTTACTTACACAGAAATTATTAGGTTAGTCTTTATAAAAATGTAAACATTGTTGTCTATTTCCATCAGACAAGCTTTTCGCCCGTATTTTCCCTCTATAAAGCAAGGGGGGTGCTTTATAGAAGACTGTCGAGTGACGTCACAAGTTTGTAAACAAACACGACCAACTCTCCCCATTCATAGGTGCAGCGACATAAATTACCCGCTCCGTATGTTTACTCTACCTGTGTAAAATGTACACCGGCAAGTAACTGGGTCGGCCCAGTCGGGACTTTGTAAATAGATATTTGCGCGGTGTCCTTTTGCCTACGAGCTCTCTGTTTGGTGGTGTTTTCACTTTTGAACCGACCGGCACGTTGCAGTGTGTGCATACAGATTCGGGGCTGGATAAGTAACTGTAGTTTTTCTTCGAGGGTCAGTTCTTACTTTTGAAAGTTTAAAACTTAAGACCAAAGGCGCGTATTACTAATATGAAGTCGATCGTACTAATCGCCTGAGTTACGAAGGAACTAGAAGAGGCGAGTCATCATCATCGTCATAATCATAAACAGCTTACAATTATAAGGTGGTTATTTAGGGTCAACGCACTGTCACGTTTGCAAAGTGGCTAGAGTTAGTTCTACAGTTTTGTTTAGGAATTGACGTGAACAGAGTAAACCATAGCAACGTGTCGGCGTCCTAAGCATGGTATTGTTATTAGTCGACTGTAGCACTGTTATTGACATTTCGCTGACAATAATTAGTAAGAACTGAATGTTTTTATCAACCATCATAATCAGCCCTTATCAGTCCACTGTCCACTTGTCCTACGCCAAGGCGGCCGATCCTTGCTACTCGCTGCCAACTTGAACCTGCTACTGCACGGAGATCGCCATCCCACCTGGTCGGGGGTCGACCAACACTCCGTTTTTCTAAACGTCGCCTCCACTCTAGAACCTTATCATCAATACCGATACTAAATTATCTAAACTGAAAAACAATACGCTTATCTTGTTGCTGCTCACAAACAATGAAAATCACGAGCGATTGAGTCTCAAGATCTCGCGCATAAGTTAGTGTCCTTCAAACCGGACAGTAACCCAACATTACTTGTTTCCAATATCCCTGAAGCCAATTTGACACCTAACTAAATAGTGTCGTATGCATTACACCCCGATTGCGTAACGCATTGCATTGTTCTTTAGCTAGACAATAGATTAGGACGCTTGTTGCATCGTCGTAGGTATTTAGGTTTGTGTGTTTGTGTGTCTCTGAGCCTAATTGTGTAGTATATTAATTAAATGGAACTTAACATGCTCCACATTCGTTGCGATCGATGATTCAATCGATATTTTTAGATTGGAAAACAAAGACAACATTTGAATCGACTCTGTTTGTTACATTGTGACTTTAGTGTTTTTTAATGATATACCAGGGCCTAATGCGACCTGAAAATAGGGTAACAATGGTACCAATGTCTAATTTGATGGTGACAAAACTTATTGGAGAGTGACCGTTTAACGTTTGGGGTTGGAAACTAATTATCCTGTAATTAGATACGGTTTAGCAATAAGATTGATAATAGACTTGGTTTATATAAAGTCAAGATATTATTCTACTTTGATTTTAAATCTTTTTAACTTGTGTTATTTAGTATTGTACATGGATCGTTTGAAATTATGTGTTTATTATCCCTACGAAACTTTGGGCTTTTACTCTGGAGATCTGGAAGAAGCACCGGAGAAAAAAGAAGTCAGGCAGTTTAGTGTATTAATCTTTTTAGAAAGCTAGAGTATTTTGATAAGGATTTGTTTAAAAAAAATGTTTTTAAAAAGGTGTGAATGCTCCTAAGTCACATATCAATTGCTCAGACGTATCTGATGATAGTAATGATATTTACAAAACCTAACGACCTTCAAACCGGAATCCTTGTTGTTCACACACCACGCCTTTAACGAATCCGGAAACAATAACCGTCGTGTCCAATTGTTTTAAAGTTACGCAACGAAGTTTGTTTATTGAATTTTCATCGGAAGAACAAACATCCCAAAAGACCTTAGACTAGTATCAAAAGCACACACAGCCGTGAGTTTTCACAATGGCCTGGCTACAATAAATCTTGTGAGCAAACAACCGTATACAAATTACGAATCAAATTGGACTTTACGTGTATAGTAGTAAAGTGTAAATTCGTGTGCATCCAATCGGGATTCGAACCTTGAACGTGATAGCAACGAGGTCGCACTCTTGCGGAAGGTTGTTGCATGCTAACTGTAATTTTTTCCACCGCTCGATACCTAACAAATGCTAGTACTTTATGCGCATAGTAATAAGGGTTAATACTCCTTGAAGTGGAATAATTGAATTGACAATTGATAGTGTACTCTATAGTGTTGTGATAAGGTTTGAAGTGGTGCAAGTTTATGATTTGGGTCGCATTGTATCGAACGTTTTTTGGCAATCGTTTCGCATGGCAACTCTGATTTTTGGACTGGACGATGCCCAAAGCGTGTGCTAAATAATACAATGCAATTGTTTCTGATGTTATTGATTATTACAGTGTTTCTTTATGTTTTCTTTGGGTTGTGGAGGTCAGACGCCAGTCGTTATAGAAAAGTTATAGATAGAGTGGCCAAGGATCGGAAGCGGTGGCGTGCATTAGTGGAGGCCCATGCTCACAGTGGTCTGAGACAGGCTGATGGTAATGATGATGATGATGATGGTTAGTTTTACCGTTATAAAATTTAAAATGTACTTTAAAAACTGTATGAAAGATAAGTCTATAATGAATGCAATCCAAAATGAAATCTATAAAAGCTGTTTCGATTAAGTAATATTTTTAATAGCACACTTAACTTACTCAAGCAGTAGTAACAACGACAAATTCTTAAACATTTTCAAATAATATTTAAGTATTATAACATTAAATAATTACCTTAAATTAAATGAAGCGAAGCCAAACTGTTCTATAACTTGTAACACTAATATCTGACTGGACTAAATATTTTAATTAGTCTTTCACTAAGATGTCACCTATGCATAGCATTAGGAAATTGAAGGTTCTAAGGCGAAAGTGAAGACTTGAGTATGATCTAAGATAAGTCTGAGACGAGGCTCTTTTGATTTTAACCTGAGATTGAAGCCAATTAAACCGGTCGAGTTCCGTTTACTCGTGACCCGGTTATTTTTCCGCGTGTCAGTGAGTTGCGGTAAAGCTGAAATTATTCATTCTATTCAGATTGTTAAAATTGTATATACTAGCGCGAAAATCACTAAGAAATACTGATTTGAATTTTTGAAGTTTAATGTCTTTAAAAAGAGAAACTATTAGATTGGACTCGCATGAATTTACGCGATTATTTTGCATATCAAATCCACTAATTTACGGATTTTTCGAGTTAGTTATATAAATTTATTCCTGACGTTAGTACATCATAAACTTTTTTGCATAACTTTTAAAAACAAGATGCAAAAAATACTTAATACTCGATGATTTAGAAAAATCTTTCGTCATTACATAGCTACGTTATTCCTTAGAAGCATGTGCTATATTTAATGCTAGAAAAAAAATAAAAATCCTTAGAAAACGGTCCAAAAAGATTGCCATTAAAAGTCTTCTCATCTATCATTAACATCTCGTTAAGTTTTTTTTATTTATTGCCATAATATTATACAATGTTCTTTAGTGCGAGGCCAGGACACAGCTCCAGTATAAAATATATGCGTTTGTTTTGTCTTTGGCTGTTGTTCTAATAAGAAAGTTTTTATTTCTTTATTCATCGACCTCGCTCCCGTAATTGTTCGTCCGCGAGTTAACACGCGTGTAAGCGTTTCAAACAATACGGCGTGTATTTACATTTCAGTTATCGTATATCGTTGTTGTAACGCGCCCAAGGTTTCACGGAAGTGTACGGTGTACGATCGCAAGTCTTCGGAGGTGTTCGGGAATGATCGGTTAATCGGTGTGTGCCATACTGTGTTATAAATTGTAATAATAGATGCATTATGTGCATTACAGCGAATATCCTTGCTTTACAAAACGGGGGGTCGTTGGTTTGACCCGCCCGCGGACCAACTTTGTGTTATCGTCGTTAGCAATACCCCGAGTATTGCTTACGTCGTATCGGATAGGAGATTATTAGGACTATGTGGGCCGATCACCCAATTGTCTGTTAAATGAGATGATTCATGCGTCGGATGGGCATGTAAAAAGTTGGTCCCAGTTGTCAAGTATATATTTGAAGTCCTTTAAGAAGTTCAGTTGACCCTTTGGGTTTTAGAGGTCAGATTTCAGTGGCTCTGAAAGCTGTAAGCTGCTTCTAGTTACTAGAGGCTAAAAGGCTTTTTGTATGCTCGATTTAAATTATGTTGAATTAAAATGATGAATGATGAATTTAATAGTTATTCTGACGTCCTTTGACCTATAAGTATGTTGCAATGTTGTAAGTTGATATTAAAAACGCTTTTAATTGGAATAAAACTTAAAAAAGCGTACACCTTAAGCGCTTCCAATCATTAGATCGTTGTAGACCTGTCACTTTTCTCGAAATCGCTTTTGTAGCGCCGTAATTGGACTCTAAATGGAAAACTGTACTAGCACCGTTTCGGTTTTTGTCGCTAGAAAATGAAACAATACCTTTCCACGAATAGTTCTATCAGCGTTTTCTTGAAATTGGATGATTGGGCAAAAAGTGGGGATTTCTATGGAGGTCGCAAATGACAGGTTCGGTTAAAATAAATAGTGATGTAATTATTTATTAATTGGGTAGTGTTTTAACCGACGGGTATAAAAAATATGTAAAATAAACGCGATAAAATCCGTAAAACGTCCTATATTCAATAATAAACAGTGATGTTTTTTTTGGCTAGATACAATAATACATGTACCCAGGCAGCAGTTTAGAGCCAAGTCACATGTGGACTAGCAATAGATAATACGGCATGCTGCTAGCATAGATAATACCATGGCTGCGAAACGTTTGTAACATTGATTCTACATTTTCTGATGATCTGATCTCTAAATGGGACATCGAATACATTGTCCTATTTAGAGATTTACTAAATATAGTAAATCTCTTGTTAAGAGTTATTTCAGAAGGTCAAATCGTTGACATGATGCTTTAAGGAATGTAACAAAGTTCTTTGGTGACTTATGTTAACGGAATTGACGTCAACCAACCCATATCGAGAATATGGCGTCAGAGATCTAGTATACCTATTGCTGAACTATCACCGATACGTCAAAAGCTAACCGTCAGTTTCCACACGATAGTGTTCGCAAATTACAACCCAGTTCTCCATACCAAAGGTAATGACGAGGCAGTAGTGTAAAGACCCTACTGTTAGATGGGGGCTACGTCTGAGGAAGGCAACCGAACTTGTGGCATCTCAAGGCAGGGCGTATCACTTACTAAGAAGTGTACGACCAGCTCGTAGTTCTCTTAAATCGATTGAAAAAATGCTGCATTTCTTCTGTGCAGGGTGTACCGCTTTACAACTGTGAAAGTTCTATTAAAAAAAACGCTTACTATAAAGTGTCCGACCAGCCCGTCTAGTCATACAAATCCAAAAGAAAAAACAATCTTCATTATCATCATCATCATCTGCCTAGATAGTCCACTGGTGGACATTGGCCTTTCGTAAAGCACGCCTATTGCTTTAGGGGGTTTCTGGACTGTATCCCACCACGCTGGTCTAATGCGGGTTGGCCCGTGGACCGTTTTTTAACACGCCCATCCGATCCATAGATCATTTTACTTTTCAGATAATCGGATGATGGGCCAATATCGCTAGGCCACGGAGGCGATATAAAAAAATACGCTACATTTATTTTGAGCAGGATCTATCACTTACCATTAGCAGTGTGTTCTATAAAAAGCTAATACTCTACTCTTCTTTTGTCAATGTGTATATTTCTCTACGAACAGGCGGTCGACTGGTGGTCCGTGGGCGTGTTGACCTACGAGCTGCTGACCGGCGCGTCGCCCTTCACCGTCGAGGGCGAGAGGAACACCCAGCAGGAGATCACTAAACGCATTGTGAGATGCAGCTATCCCGTGCCGAACGACGTCAGCCCGGAGGTGCAGGACTTTATAAAGAAGTGAGTGATATTTGTTTTAATTTTTTTATTGCTTACGCGGGCTGACGAGCAGTCGGGCCACCTGATGGGAAGTGGTCACCGACGCCCTCGGACATTGGCAATACCAGTGGTGTCGGCAACGCGCTGCCTACCGTGAGACATAGGTGTTAGCAATGATGAGCCGAGTCGCTATTTTGGTAAATCGAGTTGACTCGAGTCAGTTTATAAGGTATTCGAATCATGACTCGATTCCTGATTCGAGCCCAATACTCGAATTATATTTGCAGACTCGAGTCTGGCTGACTCGAGTCTCGAAATTGAGTCCGGCTGGACTCGAGTCTTGAAATTCGAGCCCAGAATCCGAGTCTAGAAATTCTAGTCCAGAACTAAAGTCCGATTTTAGATTTTATTTTGCACTATACAAACCTATTTAGATGTTCAATAATTCCTTTTTCTTCAATATGTTTAGCGAATAAAAGCTTGACTGCATTTCACGTGAATTATCACTAAACTCGAATACTAGAATCGAGTCAGTTGACCTCATGAATAGAATTGAGTAAGTGAGTACGAATCAAGTGGTCTACCCGTAAGATTCGAATC